>JAZKJV010000481.1:0-353705 GCA_037367405.1 Ottelia alismoides
TATTATTTAAAAAAAGTCCACGCAGACTACATGATAGCTGTAAATTGCCATTAAATTGCCAATCAATCCAATACTGAGTATGAAAAAGATAATTAATGCAAAAGTCACACACATATATATAGAGAGAGGAGTGATCTTATGAGAGCCAAAACCTGTGAGAGCATGAGAGCATGCATTCTGGACCACATGATCCAACCAGGAGAGAGAAGAACGTGAGAGAGAAAACAGAATCATGTGGTCCAGAATGTGTGCTCTCATGCTCTCACATTTTTTTGCTCTCATAGGATCACTCCTGTGTGTGTGGGGGGGGGGGGGGGGGGGGGTAAAATAGGGCTGCCCTCATGGGGGGAGCTAACTTAGTTCTCCCGCCCTATTTCACCCGGTTATTTTATTTTTTGAAAATTTCTTCCGTGGATTTTCATCAATATATCCCTATATTATGTCATTAAAATTTCATGCGAAACAGAGACTTCTACGGCCTCCATCTAGACGGGTCGTTTTTAACAATTTTGTTACCGTTAAAAATTGACTCTCTAGATGGAGGCTTTAAGAGTCTTTGTTTCGCACGAAATTTTAATGACATAATATAGGGATGTGGTGATGAAACTCCACGGAAGAAATTTTCAAAAAAAAAAATAAAAAAAATCGGGCGAAATGGGGCGGGAGGAGCCAAGTTAGCTCCACCCAGGGGGCAACCCCATTTAACTATATATATATATATATATATATATATATATATATATATATATATATATATATATATATATATGGGTAAAATGGGGCTGCCCCCAGGGAATAGCCAACTTGGCTACTCCCACCCCTATTTTACCCTCATTTTTTTATTTTTTTGGAAAATAAAAATTTGTATATTCATCATTATATCTCTCTCACGTTCTATTAAAATTTCGTTAGAAACAAAGACTCCTAAACCCTCCATCCAGACGTCATTTTTTTTAACGGTCGCAGGATTTTTTAAATCGACAATGTTTGGATGGAGGCCGTAGGAGTCTCTGTTTCTGACGAAATTTTAATAGAATGTGAGAGGAATATAATGATGAATATACAAATTTTTATTTTCCCAAAAAAAATAAAAAAATGAAGGAAAAATAAGGGTGGGAGTAGCCAAGTTGGCTACTCCCTAGGAGCAGCCCCATTACATATATATATATATATATATATATATGGGTAAAATGGGGCTGCCCCCAGGGAGTAGCCAACTTGGCTACTCCCACCCCTATTTTTCCCTCATTTTTTTTATTTTTTTGGAAAATAAAAATTTGTATATTCATCACTATATCCCACTCACATTCTATTAAAATTTCGTCAGAAACAGAGACTCCTAAGCCTCCATCCAGACGTCATTTTTTTAACGGTCGCAGATTTTTAAATCGACCATGTTTGGATGGAGGCCGTAGGAGTCTCTGTTTCTGACGAAATTTAGTAGAATGTGAGAGGGATATAATGATGAATATACAAATTTTTATTTTCCAAAAAAATAAAAAAATGAGGGGAAAATAGGGTGGGAGTAGCCAAGTTGGCTACTCCTTGGGGGCAGCCCCATTTACCCTTCTCTCTCTCTCTCTCTCTCTCTCTATATATATATATATACCGCCCCCTATTTCAGCGTGTTTTTTATTTTTTTTGAAAAATAAAATCATGTATATTCATCCCTATATCCCTCCTATATACCATTCGAATTTCATCAGAAATAGAGACTCCTACGGCCTCCATCGAGATGGTGTCGATTTAAAAAATCATGTTACCGTTAAAAAATGACCGTCTAGATGGAGGCCGTAGGAGTCTCTGTTTCTGACAAAATTCGAACGACATATAGGAGGGATATAGGAATGAATATACATGGCGATATTTTTTGAAAAAAAATAAAAAAACGCCGTAAATGACGCGGGGGCAGCCATGTCCCCCCCCCCCCCCCCTCTCCCTATATATAGGGTTAAAGGAGGCTACTCCCTCTATTTTTTTCTCTATTTTTTTTTTGAAAATAAAAATATGTATATTCATCACTATATTCCCCTAACATGTCATTCCAATTTCGTCAGAAACAGAGAACTCATATGCCCTCCATCTGAAGGGGGTCAATTTCAGCAATTCTGAGACCGTTTAAAATTTGACAGTCTTGATGGAGGGGATAGAAGTCTCGAATTAAGTTGTTTTTTGAATGACACCATCGTGACATATTGTGACCTAAATTCCAATAGATTTCATTTCAGAAAAATAAAAAAAAAAAGGGAAAATCGGTGGGAGCATGTAAGTTGGCTACAACCAGGGAGCATACTCCCTTTTCCCATATATATATATATATATATATATATATAGAGAGAGAGAGAGAGAGAGAGAGAAGTGATCCTATGAGAGCAAAAAAATGTGAGAGCATGCATTCTGGACCACATGATCATGTCTTCTCTTTCCTAGTCTTCTCTCTCCTGTTTGGATCATGTGATCCAGAATGCATGCTCTCATGCTCTCACAAATTTTGACTCTCATAAGATCACTCCTATATAGAGAGAGAGAGGAGCGAAGAGCAAAAAAATGTGAGAGCATGAGAGCATGCATTCTGAACCACATGATCATGTCTTCTCTCTCTTGGTCTTCTCTCTCCTGGTTGAATCATGTGATCCAAAATGCATGCTCTCATGCTCTCACAAATTTTTAGCTCTCATAGGAGCACTCCTATATATATATATATATATATGAGAAAAGGGAGCCTACACCCAGGGGTGTAGGTAACTACCTACACCCGACTCATTTTTTCATAGATTTTTTATTTTTTTGAAATGAAATCTTGGGAGAATTAGATCACTATGTACCACCATGGTGTCATTCAAAATTCAACTTAATTCGAGACTCCTATCATATTCATCAAGACTATCAAATTTTAACGGTCTCAGAATTACTGAAATTAACCCCTTCTAGATGAATGTATTAGGAATGTTTGTTTTGCATGAAACTTGAAACACATATTCCTGTCAATATATTAAGAAAATCCCCCCTAGGGTTTCATTTAAAAAAACTCAAAAATCATGCAAAATAAAGGTCGGGATATATATATATAGGGTTAAATGAGGCTACACCCTGGGTGTAGCCAATTGGCTACTCCCACCCTCATTTTTCCCCATTTTTTAATTTTTTTGGAAATAAAAATATGTACATTCATCACTACATCCCTATAACATGTCATTCAAATTTCATCAAAAACAGAGACTCATATGCCCTCCATCTGAAGGGGGTCATTTTCAGCAATTCTGAGACCGTTAAAATTTGACAGTCTTGATGAATGGGATAGAAGTATCGAATTAAGTCGAATTTTGAATGACATCATGGTGACATATTGTGATCTAAATTCCAATAGATTTTCATTTCAGAAAAATAAAAAAAATACAGAGGAAAAGAGGTGGGAGCATGTAAGTTAGCTACACCCAGGGAGCATATTCTTTTTTCCCATATATATATATAGAGGGTTTGATGTGGCTGCCCCGCCCTTGTTTTTCTGCATTTTTTTATTTTTTGAAAAATTTCACCATGTATATTCATCCTATATCCCCTCCTACATGTCATTCAAATTTCATCAGAAACAGAGACTCGTACGGCCTCCATCCAGACATTCATTTTTTAACGGTAACAGGATTTTTTAAATCGACACCATCTCGATGGAGGCCGTACGAGTCTCTGTTTCTGACGAAATTTGAATGACATGTAGGAGGGATATAGGGATGAATATACATGGTGGAATTTTTCAAAAAATAAAAAAAATGTGGAAAAAACAAGGGCGGGGCAGCCAACATTGGCTGCCCGCAAGGGCAGCCCATTTTTTCCATATATATATATATATATATATATATATATATATATATATATATATGGGTAAAATGGGGCAGCCCCCAGGGAGTAGCCAACTTGGCTACTCCCCACCCCTATTATTCCCTCATTTTTTTATTTTTTTTGAAAATAAAAATTTGTATATTCATCATTATATCCCTCTCACATTCTACTAAAATTTCGTCAGAAATAGAGACTCCTAAGCCATCCATCCAGACGTCATTTTTTAACGGTCGCAGGATTTTTTAATCGACCATGTTTGGATGGAGGCCGTAGAGTCTCTGTTTTCTGACGAAATTTTAATAGAATGTGAGAGGGATATAATGATGAATATACAAATTTTTATTTTCCAAAAAAATAAAAAAATGAGGGAAAAATAAGGGTGGGAGTAGCCAAGTTGGCTACTCCCTGGAGCAGCCCCATTTACCTCATATATATATATATAAATACAGATAAATCAATGTCAGTGGACAATGCAAGAAGTGATGAGAGTGATGAATGTATATTTTATAAGGAGGAGCGCCGTGTTGGCATATCAAGGACTGGGTGCAAAGCTTTCATGTCTGTATCATATAGGCATGATCTTAATGATTGGTTTGTATCGAATTTTGAACCTGATCACAATCACAATCTTGTTTCTCCATTTAAACGCAGATACCTCAGACCAAATAGACGTTTTTCAAAAGCCACTAAAATGCTTGTGAAGTCAATGAATGATGTAAATATACCTGTATCCAAGCAGTCAGCTTTCATAAACATGTCCAGTGGTCAAGTTGGTAGCATTGTTCGATATATTTATAACTTGAACAGAAAGGAGAAGAAACAACGTATTGGGATGGATGTGCACCTTCTAATTGAACATTTTGAAAGTTGTAAGGCCAATACCCCTGAATTTTACTATGCGTACACAACCGATGATGATAACAGGCTTACTCAGTGTATATGGATTGATAGTGCCTCCATTGAGGATTACAAATTATTCGGAGATACAATATCGTTTGACACAACATATAGGACCAATGAATACAACCTGGTATTTGGATCTTTTTGTGGTGTTAACCATCACGGTTACACAATCTTCTTTGGGAATTCGTTCATGAGCAGGGAGACAACCGAGTCATTCTCGTGGTTATTTGAGAGATTTCTAGAAGTAATGAGCAAACATCCAGTATCTATAATCACAGATGAAGATCCGGCAATCTGTGCAGCTGTTAGGATATGCTTACCACATACTGTTCATAAATTCTGCACTTGGCATATAATGGCCAAGCTTAAAAGTAAGCTTGGAAAGATTAAAGATATAAACGAAGGTTCTATCTGCGTTTTCTATAGTTGTATGGGAAAAGTATAACTATAAGAGAATTTGAGCAGGGTTGGTGCAAGATAATTGATCAGTATGATCTTTCATCTAATGTCTGGTTGAACGAGAAGTATAGTATAAGATTTAAATGGATTAGTTTATATCTTAAGGATTTTTTTTGAGCTGGTCAGCGTAGTACACAGAGGAGTGAAAGTATGAATGCATTTTTGCAGCATCACATCACTAAACAGAACTCCTTGCTTAGAATTTGTCTGTAGATTTCAAAGTGCAATTCAACGACGCAGGGAAAGAGAGAATGACCTGGATAACATGGGTGATGTTTACACTCCAAAATCAAACTTCAAATGGAAGATGGAGGTACAGATGGTTCGTATATACACCAAGTTCATATTTTATAAATTTCAATATGAATTGAACGAAGTGAAGAAACTTAATGTTCGAACGCATATGAACTCCCTGGATTACTGTCAGTATTTTGTGTCATATATTGGGAAGTCTGATGAAGAATTATGTGTTTCATCGTCAACGGAAAGCGACGTTCTTGTTTGTGAATGCAAGAATATGCAATTCTTTGGATATCCATGTAGGCACATACTTGCAGTATTGAAGATACAGAACATGGAGCGTTTGAATGAGGAATATATAATGAAAAGGTGGACAAGAACCATTAAAAAAATCAGGAAAGTATCCTATTTATGTGACAGTTGCACACCAAGAAAGGTCGTCTCAGCTAAATCAATTGTGTTCTCATATTATTTCAGCTTCTGTTGAACATGATGAGGATATATTCTTATTTGCCAAAGAAAGATTAAGTGATTTATGTAGCAGCATTGATCGCATGATAAGTAACAAACCTTCGTCGAGTTTTACAACAGTGAACAATATAAATGTTCCAGATATGATTACGGAGCCAGCTGTTAAAGAACCTAACGTTGCTAGAACGAAAGGAAGTGGTCGTGGTGGTAGACCTAAGGGCGTTGGCAATCGTATAAGATCGGAAACTGAAATGAGAAGAAACAGAGGCCGACAATGCAAATCTTGCCTCAAATACAATGTTGGTCACGATTCCAGGAATTGTCCTAATAACAAATCTGCCAGTCATGGTAAATATTTATCATTCGTTGTTTATTGATATGTGTTTTTTCCCACTAATCTTTGTGTTTTATTGTGCAGTTGAGAATGAATGAAATTAAAGTGATTTGATCAAATTTTAATAAGTAAGATTATATTTTTTGATAATTTGTTGCCACATTTTATACAGCTAATATAAACCATATTAATATTGCTTATTATTTTCCTTTTTATTCTGTCTGTGTCTGCAAATCTTCTGAGTGATTCATGGATGCAAATGACCTTTGAAGTTTGGATGCTTATTAGACTTAGATTATCTATTTATATGTATGTTTGATGATTTCTGTTTTTTGATCATTTTTTTGTAGAATTCAAACAATGTGTTATTTATGTTCTATCAGATCAGATGTATCCCTTGGTATTATCATATCATTGAATTTATCTATTTATGTTCTATCAGATCAGATGTATCCCTTGGTATTATCATATCATTGAATTTATCTATTTATGTTCTATCAGATCAGATGTATCCCTTGGTATTATCATAACATTGAGTATTTCAGATGTATCCCTTGGTAGTATCATAACATTGAGTAAGCCAGTTGATTATAAAGTTGGTCATAAATCATTAATGAAGATTAACGAACAATTAGTAATCAGCGTGCACCCATCATTGTGATGTTATTCTTTAATATAGGAAGTTTTTCTATTATTGGAGAACTCTAATTTTTCAATAATTTACATATCGCGTTATTATTTTACAAAACATTATCATATTTTACAAAACGTAACAATATTTTACAACTATTTTATTGTTTGAAAGATTGAATTAGATAAAGGGTTCTTTGATGAAAGGTTGCAACTTTCTGAAGTTTCATTATTTTACGACTAGATTATTGGCTGAAAGTGTCCAATTGTTAACATAATTGTTTCCATACAAATGACCAATTGAAATACTTTACGTAAATTTTAATGATTTTATAAATATGCAGATGATATGAAGAATAACAAACAATTAGCAATCATCGTGCACCCCTCATTGTGATGTTAATATTTAAAGTAAAAGAAGTTTTTCATCATTGGAAAACTCTGATCTTAGAAGGAAGTCTTTTATATATAGAGAGTTGCAATGTATCTCATATGTTTTACAAATTATTCAATATTTTACATACCACGTTATTATTTTACAAAGCGTTATCATATTTTACGAAAAGTGACACGTCCTTTCAAATTTCAGACGTCGGTTATACTGACTGTTGAATGGTTATGAGAAAGTGGAAATAATGATGACGATAGTACTTCGGATATTGGAGCAGGGTTTTCGGCAGGAGATAGTAATTTTTTGGCCCTTTCTCGAGACAAAAAGTGACGTTTGGCATTTCTTTAATATATATAAAGCGAGATATGCTCTTGTTGTCAACCAGATATCAAAGGAATGGCGACTTCCATTGTGTTCGGGCGGCAACTGGAAGGAGCAGTATTTCAACACCAGGTTCTTAAATCTGAAGCTTTATTTTTCCTTCTCGAGTCTTCAGATTCGTTGCTTGATGTGCTTATGAATGAGTTGGAGAATGAGGAGAATGAGTTCATGTTCTTATATAAAAGGCTTGGGATAGCAGAGTCCAGATTCTTTGATAATGTCTATCCCTTCAAATTATTGGCAGCCAAATACAGAATGAGTCTTATTAGTCAAAGAAATTTTTTGAATGCTCATTTGATTCTGGGAAAAAGTGTAGTCTTAATGATGGAAGCAAGGCATGACTTCTGGAAGTACAATTTCGACATAGATGAAATTATTCCGCCTATTAAATTTCAGTTCTTTAATCTGATGAACAGAACTATTTCTCTATTAATCAACCGAGTCAATTCAGATTGGGAATTATACATTAATGTTGGGAATGCTTACTTGGACTTAATGGAATACCGGTATGAACTATACCATGCGGGTGTTGGTCTCATGACTGATATTTCTATCTACCAGTTCTATTGGAAACTTTTGGTTGATTTTGACTCCAGATGCAGTAATGACTATATTCAGCACTGTTCAACGCCAGATTTTGTTGACTTATTAAAGTGCTCGCTACTAAGGGAGTCAATTTATGCTCCGATTACGGAAGAAAAGGGTTCACCTGATTTATATAAATCAAAAATTTATGATAACTACTATTTCTCTGTCAAAGATATTCCAAGCCAGAAAAATATTGAATCTTTTTTCCACAATAACTCTGAGAGGGATCTGTTAGAATGGAAGCTGGAAGATTGATAACCACCCGAACGACTAAGGTAAAGGTAAAGAAATGAAGGTCGTCGCGACCTCAATCACTCGGGCTAAGTATATTAAGAAAAATCAACCACTCAGAACATGTAAAACTAATCGAGCACAAAAGAGAGCGGTCCTGCTATGAGATTAACCTGGTATAGCACCCAGGGTCGAACACAAGGAGCACAGATTGGCCTTTCGGCCTACGATGTAGTCAGAAATCCGAGAGAGTATTTTTTTAGTGTTTTTAAGGGTTTTTATATTTTTTTTTAGGATTTTTAAATATAAAGAAAACAGGAAAAGCACACAAACAATTAACTTGAACAATTTATTTAATACATTAAAAAGCAAGCAAAAATTCAGACAAAAATATTTTTATGTGTTTTATATTTTTTTTATGTTTTTGGTGAATTTTTGAGATTTTTCTGATGTTTATTTTATTTCCTAAAAATCAAACAATGCGAAAAGCAAGGGGTACTGTCCAGCCAGGCCCAAAACCCAAAGATAAAATATCTAAGGATCTCTAAGGGACCTGAAGGTAATTTTCCTGTATACTAGAGAAAACAAGGAAAATTTGAGCACCAAAATTATTGTTTTTGGGTTTTTAAATTATTTATTATGATTTTTAGGAGTTTTGAGGTGTATTTAAGTTTTTAGGGTTTTTTTCTCAATGAAAAATAGCCAAAATTGGCTAGAAAATCAAGGAACACCAAATAAACAGTAACTAATTTTTATAGGATTTTTAAAAGGGTTTTGATATTTTTTTTGGGGTTTTTGAATCTAAACAGTAGAAAAAATATGGGTTTTTGAATTTTTAAAAATAGCAAATGAAATCAAAAATGTCCTCAAAAATTCACAAAAATTCTACACCATGGCAGGAGCCATGTGTCAAATTTTCATCGAATTTGGAGGTGATTTGATATTTTATTCAAAAATAAAGGAGGGGCACTGTGCACAGGGACCAAAGTGCAAATACCCAAAAGTTCTGGGGGGTCTGGTGCAAAATACCCAAGAAATCACGCGCGAGGCGCGTGTCTGGGGCACTCAGGGACCCAAATGTAAGAAAAATAAGTTCCGAGGGCTTATTGGTAACAAGTACCAAAAGTCCAGGGGCTTATCTTGCAAAATACCCAAAATAAAACGCACATGTGGAAATAAATCACGCACAAGGGTATAAATGCAAATAAGTAAAAGATTTCATTCGTTAAAGAACATCCAGAACCACAGGGGTCTCTATTGCAAATAAACCAAAATATCACGTGTCGATGCACGTGTCTACAACTGGCAGGGGTATAAATGCAAATACGAGAAAGTCCGAGGTTTAATATGCAAATATCCCAACGTAAATAAAATAACTAAAATATTTACAGGACTAGAAATAAAAGACTCAAACTACGAGGGGGCCTAAGCAATTTACCCCTTTATTCGCCGACGGCTGGATAGGCGCCACGTGGAAGATCGGTCGGTCCTGGATGGCTGGCGCTCCTCTTCGTCTGACCTCGAGCCGAATCGACGGTGCTGGAGAGGACACGTGGAAGATCGAACGGGTATGGCCTCAGGTGTCTCTCTCCGCTGCTCGAACGGTCCTGATCAGCCCCTAGCGATGATCGACGGATGTTGCTCCTCGAAGAACGGACGGTGACGATGCAAACTGGGAGCGGGGGCTGATCGGACGGTGCTGGAGGATGGTGGAAGAACACTCCACCGGCGAGCTTCGCCGGCCTCGTGCGTGAGCTGCAGTCCTCCTCAGCTGCTCCTGATGATCGGGGAAGATAAGCGACGGCGTCCCGCAGCTGCTGGTACTGTCCGATGGCCCACCCGAGCCCGGAAGGGGCTCCGGCGAGGTCGTCGGCGAAGAGCTCCTGGTCTGAACGTGTGGGGGTCTCAGATGACTCCCTTTGGACCTGCAAAATGAACCAAGAGCTTCGCGGGTCGAGGGCAAAGTGCCTCAACCCAAAGAAGCGGGGTGAAGGTGGCTGGTGGGTCGGTGCGAATGAGCTCCGGCGAGCTGGGGATGGGGAGCTCGACTCCCAGCTCCGGGGCGAGCTGGGTTGAATGAGTGGGCGTAGAACGTGCGCGAGGAATTGGCGAAGGTGAGCGTGTGCTCCGATGACCGAGATGATGGACGATATGGCCGGAATCAGAGGAACACGGCGAGGAGTCGATTTGGGCGAAACTAGAAATTACGCGAAATGAGAGGGCGAAAGGGTTACCTGGGTGAAGCGGGAGACTGTGCTGGAGTGTGGCTAACTCCTGGTCGTAGCCTCGAAGGGCGTCAAGGCCTGAGGCTCGAGCTCCTGCACGCGGCGGAGCAACGGCGGCGCGAAGCTGCCGGATCGATGGTCGGGGCACCCTCTCCTCACTGCAACAGGGGCAAACGCGAGCTGTCACCTCGGTGATTGCTCTGGAGGTCACGGGAATGAAAGTGGCGAGCCAAAGATGAGGCGCGGAGGCGGCGGAGGTCGGGATATATATGGAGACAGGGCCGATTAGGGTTGGGTGGAGACGGCTATGGAAGGCGTGGATCCTTCGGCGAAGGGTCCGGCGAGGATGATGGATGATTGGCGAAGGATCCGGGCACGGGGTTTGCGGAGGCGACAGGCTGGAGACGCGTGGAGAAATCGGCGAAGTCGGGTCGGGCGCGGGTCTCCCCAAAAGGAAAGAGTCCGCGGGGGAGTTGACCGGGGTCAACAATCCCCCGTGGACCAATCAGGAGCTGCCACGTTTTTATTTTTTTGTTTATTTAATTTAAGGTAGAAAAAGGCCGAATTAAGAAAAACTCAAAACATGAAATATTTTTCTTTTATTTTTTTTCTATTTTTTGGTGATTTTTAATTAATTTTTGGAAATAAAAATAGGGTAGTTATATATATAGGTATATGTACACTATATAGATTTTAATTTTTGATTTTTTTATTTGTTATTTTTATGTATTTTTATGCCCATTTTATATTTTATTTATTTACATCATAAAATAAAGAACAAAATGGTATTTTTATTTTATTTTAATTATTTATACACAAGGGTGAAATAAATAGTTGTATACATTTATATACATGGTATCTATACAATATATTTTTGTATTTTTAATTTTGTAATTTTTATTTGATTTTTGTTTTGTTTCTTGTTATTTTATGTATTTACAATATGTAACATAGAATATTTACAAAAAGTTTAGAAAATAATTTTATTTATTTATAGGGTTAAATAAATAAAGGATGATGGTCTATGTACATGGTGAAAGGGCATTTTTGGAATTTTGATTTTTAAATTTTTATTTTGTTTTTAATAGTTTCCAAATATATACAAAATGTATACAAGCATATTTTTGGGTGAGGAAAATATAATTTTATTTATTTACAAAAGTATGTACACATGAGCTCCTATCTCCCTCTACTTTGGCTTTTATGCGGTCAGGCCCATGCTGAGCCCTCCCTTGGGTTAGGTTGCTCAATATTTATTCTAAATATTTCCCTCTTTTTCTTTTTACTCTTTATTCTTTTATTTTTGCACAAAAACATGCTAATTACAGGTTTTTACACAATGCATGCTTTTGGTAATTATTTGTATTTACACATATCTACATGTATTTGCAAAGGTTTTTGTAGCTAAAATAGGAGAATAAAGAGTGATGAATGGGTATTCATCAAAGATGCAAAATTGATTCTGATGAAAGTGTTTAATACCTTATTATCCCTACAAAAAAATTTCCTGGATGCTGATGGAAGAGTTATCAATAGGAAATATACTCTAATTTGGGCCATACATGTTAATTGGATGGGATATCCAATTCATAACTGCATTACTAATTGGCAAAAAAGGAAGAGGGCACTGGAAAGAGGCACTAAAAGAAAAAGGACAGAAGAAGCTGATATTATTGGGTACTTAAAGCCTGGATGACTCCTTGGCGATGAACTAAGGAAGTGCACGTATCCATTGAATACGTGAAAGTCATTATGAAGGAGGCAAATACAAGCAGGAAGAAAACCCAATTACTGGGAAGGAGATGGCTAAGCAAATGTACTCTGTGCTGGGTCTATAAAGACCATATTCTGACTTAACAACAGATTGTATTGTAGTTACTTTTTTTATCATCTCCTGTTCTACATGAATCTTATATGTAATTCCCCATGAAGGGCTCCGCTTGTTCTATCATGGTTGATGAAATAAAAGGCAGGTACCTTGGCTGCAAAAACCAGGTTTTGGAAAAAAAATACAACATGTAACATATAGTCAATGCAAACATAGCTTACTCCTCAGATTTAAATGAAATGTTTGGTTCTAAAGAAGTTATAAAGAAGAAAATGTTGAAACCTACACAATTTAAGACAATTAAAGAGTACATAGTTCTGACTTAAAATAAAAAACCCTAATATGTCATTTAGCTTTATCATTGTGTCGCCGAGTTCTCTATTTGAACACACGTCAACAACAATGAAGCTATTTCAGATCTGAATCTGTCGATATCATCGTAGGTGAAGTCCAACGCCCTTCCTTCACATAAGTACTCCATCATCTTCATCACGTAAATCCCACAATCCAGACTCTGTGAAGGTTGCTGCGGGCAATCTTGCACGTAAATGATCTCCCAACCTGTAAGGCAGTCATCTGGTATGCTGTCCATGAAGTACTCAGAAATCCATCCATGCTGACATGTAATTAAAAAAGAATGTTATTAACAGTCAATCAAGAAGTTTAATAAAATGTAAACTTTAATTATCTGATACCCATTTCAATACATCCTTCTTATGGAATTTTGATCCTTTCATAGAATTGTATGAAAGGAACTTTCTTGCTTTAAAATCGGTAACAAGAAGGTGCCAATGGTTTCTTGTGTGGATAACAGTGAAGATTTTATCCAACTCTGTCATGAATAATCTCTCTTTGTATAGCTCTTCAAGCTTATCAAATTGACTTTCCGTAGCATTGACCACCAGGTTCACAAAATATTGCTGAAAAAATACAAGTAATAATACTAAATTATGATGATTAAAGATATTTGAGATTAATTACATCAGTAATCATAATCTCACCATTTGAAATATGGGTGTGAATACAAATGAGACAAGATCATTAGTTGTGCAGTATTTATGGTGTAGCACATCCATAAACATGTCGATTATCTACAATATCAAAAACAATTTGGTAATAAACAAATATAAAATGGTAGATATTATAAACATACGTACCGTATCCTCAATCATTCTTTCGTACAAGAAGTTATGAATATCTCTTCCTTTACAACTCCGATTTTCCGGAGTGAAGTATGTGGCGTTTAATCTGATGAATTTTATTTAATTAAGATTATATATCTAAAGTTAATGATTTCTACATATAAAAGATGAAATCTGTGATAAATTACTTACTTGTCGGCAGGATCGCGAAGAAATTCTTGGATCGTTTTCTTTGTCTGTTCGGACACTTTTTCGTAACCAATGAAATCGGTTACTAGATCGCAGAGATACTGATTATTATTCAATCAATTATAGTCAAGGTTAGAAACAGTTGATATCATAATTATAATATACATAGATGTGAATTCAATGACATAAAAGGATTTGTTTTATTTTTCAGTGGCTTACCTCACTGCATGTGTCACTCTCTTGTCTTCCAATTTCCTCTTTCCCTTGCTTCTCTACTTCTTATACAAATTTTTTTGCCTCTCTTCTTTGTTTCAATCTTTTTATTATTGAGCTCTGTTGCACAGTGACTTTTTCCCTCTTTTTTCTTTTTGTAATAGGCTGTGTGTTCTCATTTTCTGATTTTGAATGGTCACCAATGTTCAGATCGAATGAAGGCATGTCACTCTTGAGAGGTGAATCTTTTTTTGTTGTATCTTGAGATTGATACAGTGGATCTTCATCACAGATTTCAATAATCAAATTCTGAAGTCTTTCTCCGATAACTGAGTCACTAGGTTCCAAATCTCCTGCATTGACATCAGATACATTTCGTGTTGTTGCATCCATCCCTTGGTCATTGTCATCAATGTCACCTTCATTTTTATTTCCAGATATATTCTCCAAAGTTTCTTCTGAATCTAATGTTTTATGACCAAGATCATTCATATCATGATCAAGAACCATTTTTATTTTTTCATTCAGCTCCGTAATCATAGTTGTCAACCTAATATTCTCATTCTTCAATTCTGAATTTATTCTGATATGTTCTTCAACTTATATCCTATATGTTTCACTTATTTCTTTGATCTTCTCTTTCAGCTCGTCTATCTCAATCGAAAATGCATCACACATACATGTTTTTTGTTTCTTTTTTTTTACAATGTCTGCACTGGAAACCCAATCATCTTTTTTTTGGACAGTCATTTCTCCCAGGTGTTGCTTTCCTTTCCTTTTTAAAGCATCATCTGGTACTGGGATTGGCTGTACGATCAAAATTTCAGGTCTTCTAACCGCAAAACCATCCATTGTAAACTTCTCAAAAGGAAAGACATACTCGTCTGCTCCTATCTTTACAATTTCATTTTTTTGAAGTTGTAAAGCAGGCAATATCTATATAAACAAGATAATTTATTATTGGAAAAAAAATCAAATTACGAGTCATTCAGTGTTTTATTAATCATCTCAAAAAGGCTTACTTGATCACAACTTATTGAAACCAATGCTCTTGAAACTCCTTTGATTGGTCCAGCCCACTTCCTTATTCGTGGCCTAAGATCTCTACTGACCACAAGATCTTTGCAGCAGTACTCCATCATCCATACCTGATACATTGGTGTTATTAATATTTTTTTATCATTTAATAAAATATATTTTCAAAATACTCACATATAAGCAGGCAACACATCCTGTAAGGTAATCAAGAGTTACCCTTGATGAACCTGCTCTTCTCTTCTGAACTCTACTCACAACATCATCCATGTTGAATAGTATCATCTTTGCTACAGCCCCAGACCAGTTAAAGTATCTTGTATCTTCAAGTGATTCTACGTAGTGTAACAAATCTTTCGGAAAAGAATATGAACTGTCTGGGAAAAGGAATGTCGCAAACATCAAAAGTATCAAGCATGTAACATAAATAGAGACAGAGTTGTCATCATCTCTATTGTAGTAGTCCTCGAGTATGTTATTCAACTTTCTTCTATTGAAAATCATTCCTTCTGCAAATATTTTGTGAGATATAAAAGATTTCCATTGAAGGTGTCTTCCTCTCACTGTTATTGAAAATCCGGAGCTTGGCAGGCCCAAAATTGCCCCAACTTCTTCATCACTGAAACTCACTACCTTGTTCCCAAATCTGAAATTTCTGCCTCCTTGGTATTGCTCAACCAACTATTGAAGATTTTTTCTTTGTATGTCAACATGGCTAATGTTAATTATTCTCCCAAAAGCTGTCTTTGACAGTAGTGCTTGTTATTTGGGCGTAGGTTTATGGTTATCAATGAACTGAACAAAATGTTCAATGTAGCACCTATGTTGTACATAACCTTTGCCTAAAGAAGAGAAAAAATATATTATGTTTGAAATAATCAGTGATTTTGTTCTTACAAATAAAAAACCCAATTTATATCTAAGTAAAAAAAAGTACTCATACTTCCAAAATCATCATTAAGCTTCAGAGCATCCTTATCAACATCGAATTCCTTTGTTTTGATAAATTGTAGTTGTTGTCCTTCTGTTCATACCAGTTACCAGAGATAAAATTTGTCTAAAATTTTTAAATAGTCGTATAAAAATGAAAATATACTTACTTTTGATTTGCTGCTTCGGCCGATGGATCTGGAGTTCCATCTTCGCACCCCCACTGTATTGATCTGAGTCTTCATCTCGTTCCCTCGTTGGTTCAACCAGGTTGGATTGCATCTCCTCCATCGTCGCCTGATGTCCCTCTTTTCTCCTAAGATAGTGATTTCTCGAGTTGAAGCTCTCTCCTGGATCGAATAGCTAGAAGATCGCCGCCTTGCCGTCGTCGCCCTTATGCGGTAAGTTCTTTTTGATTAATTTCAAATTAGGTTTTCTTGTAACTTTATTTTATGAATATACTTCATATGTTAATTTCCTTAAATTCGATTCAATTTACTCACATAACTCTTTATTTGAATTATTGGCAATTTTGTATTTTTTGAAATTAAAAGGGAGCTCGTTTTTGGTTTTAACTAAAAATAAAAAGAATTTGAATTTTTAAATTACAAATTGATTTATCTTAATCAACGAGTAATCATTAATTTGGTAATTAATTAATTATCGAAAACTTCATTTCCCCTTTTTACTTTGCTCTTCAACCATTGGTAGCTAGCTTTTGCTGTTGAGAATCATTTCTGCTTTATCTTCTCCAAGTCTAAACAGGTCAGTATTTTATCTTCATCTACTCAATATGTTTGTTCTTCATCTTTTTTTCCTTTGTTTAAAATTCCAGTATATGTTTTCATCAATCTTTATGCACAATTTTAATGTAAAAGATTCATTTTTGCGTTTAGCGTTTGATTCTTTGAATCAGACATGTGTTTCTCGCAAAAAATTATTCATATCATCTGCAATCTCATTCTAAAGCGAAATTTTCCTCTTGTATATAAAATCACTAATTTAATTTTTCAAATCCGTAATTCAGGATTTCATACATTGTTTAGTTATCAATGCTTATGTTCTCTATTGAAAGCATCAAAAATTTCAAAGATAAAATTTTTAATATGTTATATAATTCAAATTTCACCATGAGAGCATCATTGTCAGCATGTACCATGTATATCTTCCCATTTTATTTGTAGAATCGGGAACATAAAACCAAGCGGAAACTCAAATTGTAGAATAGAAGCTGAAGATGTAAACTATAACATGCTTTTGTAAAATATAGACTGATAATGTAAAATAGATGCAACATTGGCAATTACTTAATGCAAAATGTAAGAGAACTCAGTAAAATACACTCAAATCTTGTAAAATAAATTTTACATTTGTAATATATTAACATACAATTGTAAGTATAGGTGATCAAGATTCTGAGAAAATAAATATACATTCCTATACGTTACGTTCATATATTAATTGAGATATACATTAACATAATAGTGTAGCCTTTTGTAAAATATACAATTTACACGTAAAATATGAAAAGTGTTGGTAAGCTTTTTTAAAAGTTTGTAAAAAATATTCTACAGTTATCATAATGACATTGTAAAATATTTTATAAAATTGTAGTTGTCGTTTGTATCGTGTAAATTATAGATATAAAACGTAATTCAATGTTACATTTCCTTATGTCTAAATTTCTAATTATGTATATGCGTATACGAGAGTTTGCAATGTCTTTTTTAATTTCGTATTTTATTACGCAGCCGAATGTAATTTTTTTTACTTAATATGTGTAAAATATGTCTACGTCTTTTAGCATTTTTTCCGTATAAGCAGTAGATTATATGCTGTAAAATATGACATAAAGATGTAAAATAGCACAATATTTTGTAATATCATAACAGATTATCTCAAAATAAGTTGCTTTTAATCAACCGAGATTTTGCCGAAATGTTGTGTTCTTAACCATGCTTATTTGCTAAATATAGAATGATTTGTGACGTGTAATATTTTATTTAGCATTAATTTAACCATCCCTCATTTTAGGAATGTTAGTTGTCACGAAAACCACATAGTGGTTTCAATCTCCTTCGTACAATCTTCATCCCACGGCCTAAGATGAAACCTTTCCTTAATCAAGGAAAGGTGCCACCTCAATTCAAGTGCACCATATATATATATATATATATATATATATATATATATATATATATATATATATATAGGGTAAAATGGGGCTGCCCCCAGGGGGTAGCTAACTTAGCTACCCCCGCCCCATTTTCCCCATGTTTTTAATTTTTTTTTGAAAATTTCTTCCATGAATATTCATCACTATATCCCTATATTATGTCATTAAAATTTCGTGTGAAACAGAGACTCCTACGGCCTCCATCTAGATCATTTTTTAACGGTAACAGGATTTTTTAAATCGACCCCGTTTGGATGGAGGTCGTAGGAGTCTCTGTTTCGCATGAAATTTGAATGACATAATATATGGATTTAATAATGAATTTACACGGTTTTAGATTTCAAAAAAAAATAAAAAAATTGTGAAAAGGGGGCGGGGGGGGAGCTAAGTTAGCTCCCCCTAGGGGGCATACACATTTTACCCATATATATATATATATGGGTAAAATGTGTATGCCCCCTAGGGGTGGCTAACTTAGCTCCCCCCGCCATTTTTTCACAAAATTTTTTTATTTTTTTTGAAATCTAAAATCGTGTAAATTCATTATTAAATCCATATATTATGCCATTCAAATTTCATGCGAAACAAAGACTCCTACGACCTCCATCCAAATGGGGTCGATTTAAAAAATCATGTTACCGTTAAAAAAATGACTGTATGGATGGAGGTCGTAGGAGTCTCTGTTTCATACGAAATTTTTATGACATAATATAGGGATATAGTGATGAATATTCACGGAAAAAATTTTCAAAAAAAATAAAAAAATGAAGAAAATATGGTGGGGGAGCTAAGTTAGCTCCCCCTAGGGGGCAGCCCCATTTTCCTATATATATATATGTGGAAAAAATGGGGCTGCCCCCACCCCATTTTTCGACATTTTTTTTATTTTTTTTGAAAAATAAAACCATGTATATTCATCCATATATCCCTCCTACATGCCATTCGAATTTCGTCAGAAACAGAGACTCCTACGGCCTCCATCTCGATGGTATCGATTTAAAAAAATCCTGTTACCGTTAAAAAATTACTGTCCGGATGGAGGCCGTAGGAGTCTCTGTTTCTAACGAAATTCGAATGGTATATAGGAGGGATATAGGGATGAATGTAAATGGTGTTATTTTTCAAAAAAAAATAAAAAATTTTGCCTAAATAAGGCGGGGGCAGCCATGTTGGCTGCCCCTAGGGGGCAGCCACATATCACCCTATATATATATATATATAGGGTAAAATGGGGCTGCCTCCAGGGAGTAGCCAACTTGGCTACTCCCACCCCTATTTTTCTCTTATTTTTTTATTTTTTTGGAAAATAAAAATTTGTATATTCATCATTATATCCCTCTCACATTCTATTAAAATTCCGTCAGAAACAGAGACTCCTAAGCCCTCCATCCAGACGTCATTTTTTTAACGATCGTAGGATTTTTTAAATCGACCATGTTTGGATGGAGGCCGTAGGAGTCTCTGTTTCTGACGAAATTTTAACAGAAGTGAGAGGAATATAATAATGAATATACAAATTTTTATTTTCCAAAAAAATAAAAAATGAGGGAAAAATAGGGGTGGGAGTAGCCAAGTTGGCTACTCCCTGAGGGCAGCCCCATTTATCTCATATATATATATATATAGACACACACGTATACATACATATATATATATATATAAGAATTGGTACGAACAACTCTTGCCATATCCACGATTCAAGAAAATCCACATTACCAAGCATGATAATTCAGAATGATTTAACCTCAACATTCTCTTAACATCATTCATAAAATTTCAACATCTGATGCTGAGTTCCATCACTCTCCTCTTATATTATATTATATATAATATATATGTGCGCGTGCCTTCTCATTCAAAGAGTGATGTAGCCATTGTTTATCATCCATTGAAGGCTCCAGTGGTTGTTGACGTTCTTCCACGTCCAGTAGGCCCATCCGAAGGTCGCACGCCCGAACACATCCAGCTGCGCCGCCGCAAACCGTTGGTAGTCAGACTTGGATGCACCTTGAACGTTCCACTCTGCCACCCATTCCCCTGATGCAACCACACAAACATAGCCATAATGCCAACTTAAACCTAATCCAGTGATGCCCCATCATCTTCCTCGCACCATCTACACTATACAATCATTACGACATGCAAACGTACCTACAAAGACAGGTGGCCCGTTCGTGACGGTGACTTCGCTGAGCTGATTAGCCCTTGTCCCGTAGACGTAGTCGATGTTCTGTTGTGCCGTCTTGCCATCAAACTCGCTGGTGAAGAGATTGTAGTAGTGGACGTCAAGGACGGCAAGGGGAAAGCCGCCAGCGAAGCTAAGGAGCTCTTTGGCATCCGGAGAGCCAAGGCGGTTGGACATGATGACGTATGCAGTAGACGTGTACTTGCGCACGGCGGCGTATGCAGCTTGGTAGTAGTTCTTGAGGGCGGAGAGGGTGACCCCCGGTGCTCTCGGCTCGTTCATCAGCTCCATTCCAAGCAGGGCACTGCTTTTAGCATACCTGCATGTCGTAATATTCTCAAAACCATAAAATGCCTGATGAACGTAACATCAGAATAGTGGTTTCGGTTTCAGTAGGATCAACTACTGATCATGCAATCAAATTTAAAATGTCGATGAGATTTCGTGGCACTAACCTCGCTGTGAGGAAGTCAATGACTGCAACTGTCTGAGGTATGTTAGCTTCTCCCCAATTCTGGTATCCGTCTCGTGACCCTCCGTGTTCGTCTGCGTTCTGCGCCCCCGGCGCTGCGTGCAGGTCTATTATAACCCCAAGCCCATACTTCCTGTAACATGTAAAACAAATCATTGCTAGATCATCATTCCATTACATATAATGCGTGTTTAATGTAACACTAATTATTGTACTCACTCTGCCCATGTGAAGGCACTGTCGAGCGCCGCAAGGGAACCACCCACGAACGGCGCAGGAGGTGTAGGGTCGCTGGCGATCCACCAGCCCACGGGGATCCTCACCGCGTTGAGCCTCTTCGCTGCTATGTCGCTGAAGTCGGCCTCCGTTATGAAGCTGCTCCAGTGATCCTGTCACGAGGAGATAATACATATAAGATATAGCAACTCCCTTCTTTGTGATCACAGGTGTCTACGTATACGTACACGCATGCATCTTTCCGTATAAACATACGTGCAATACAACAGATGGGTTTGTTTTTACCTTCATAACCACGCTGGCTCTGTCCCTTCCGTATCCATTTGTCACTTGATATTCGCCTTTCATGACCCCAAAAGACGTCAACAGGAAGACAGAGCGATCTCCATCTCCCCAATCCCCAAACCCTTGCGCTTCTGCCGTCACCGATGTCTCAGAGTTCGCCTGATTTTTATTTTTGACAACCTTATCAGATCCTCGAACCACCCAATCTACGAGGTCAATGAATGCAGAAACCATACCCTCCAGTACAGCCCATTTGGCGCTTTGATCCGAACTCGATTTGGCTGGTTTGGGTTCCTCACAATTTGAAATGTCTCCGATGCACCGGGGACGGTGGCCGTTGCCACCACTGTGACCCCTTGGAGTCCGATAAAGTGCCTGTCGAACACCACGAACTGGAAGTGATCCGCGTCGACTCTCCAAATCTTGATTCAGATTACAGCATCAGCTCATAAACGCTGCGGGTTTACTTTAAATTCGAGATAACTATTAATGCACGATTAACGGACACACCTTGAAGGTTTCCCATCCCGAAGCGGAGGGCCGGTTGGCGACGATTGTGCTTCCGCCGCCATTCTCGGCTGCGAGGTACTTGCCGGTGGTGACAGACTTCAACTGGAGCTGAGTTCCATCCTGTGTTATAGGCAGTTTCTCTTGAATCAGTACAAGCATATTTCATCATGTAGCTGTTTAGAGAGTGTTTTCTTCAGAAAAACATAAAAATACCAAGAAATCTTTGTTGGGAATTCCATCAAAGAGCGAGGGTTTAATCCATCCTTCGGTAACCAGCCACCCTCCAAGATTCACAGCTCTGATCTTAGGTGAGGGTGCGGAGGTGACCAAAGGGACAGGAAAGTAAAAACAACACAGAAAGCTCAAAGCAATGGCGATCGAAGGCATCATCATCTTTTTTCCTTTGCCTTTGGTTGGTGTGATGAGGTCATGGGTCTTGCTTTGGCATTTATAGGCAAAACAGTGGAGTTGTGTGGCATCTTCTTTCTCAGGTCAAGAGAGGCATGCGATGACAGCTATTGGATAACGCCACTAACGTACTATTCTCACGTAATGGATTATGCGGAGCTGCGGTCCTCCTAATTCATTAGATGATAATGAAGATAGCGTGGAGGCGGAGAGAGTTTGGATTTTTCAAGGTGTCAAATAAGCTGGTGCGCTGCCTCACGAAAGCTTTATCTGAATACGCAATCAAATGGTCATTTGGCTTATATCATTTTTTGTCTCTGTTTATATAGTTAATTATTATATTCCTCCATATCAATTTAAAAAAAAGAAAGATAAGATCCACTTTTTTTGTCTTTTTTTGGGGGATTTTTACCCGACAGAACTTGTAATTTGTTCAAACTACCTCTATGATCTTTGAAACAACTTATTTTTCCCCTCGACCCTATAAACTCGCTCCGTCTTAATCCACAAACCTGTTATCATATTTAACTTTATTAAAGCCAATTACTTAAGTTAAACTTGAGTTAATCAAATCAAAGAAAATCAACGGTGGATCTTTAATCTCACTCTCTCCTTCCTTCTCCTCCTTCTGCATTCTTTTCTTCTACCCAGATGAGCGGAGGAGCTCGTGGCTCCCACCCCCTCGGCGGAGGAGCTCGCGGCTCACGGAGGATAAGGGGACCCTGAAGGACGGTGTCCGGGCTCCGACCAGCATAAGTTGATCTTCGTCGGGTGGCAGCTTGAGGATGGTCGTACACTTGCAGATAACAACATCCAGAAGGAGTCCACCCTCCACCTTGTGCTACGTTTGTGTGGTGGTATGCATATTTTCGTGAAGACTCTCACTAGGAAAACCATCACCCTCGAGGTGGAGAGTTCTGATACCATCGACAATGTGAAGGCGAAGATCCATGACAAGGAGGGAATTCCCCTTGACCAGCAACGTCTCATCTTTGCTGGGAAGCAGCTGGAGGATGGTCACACCCATGCGGACTACAACATCCAGAAGGATTCGACCCTCCAACTCGTCCTCCGCCTCCGTGGTGGGTTCTGATCTAATTGCCGCTCCGATCTCTGTTCATCATTATTTCTATATTTTTTAATATTTTTGTGGTGGAGGCGGAGCTTGTCAACGTCAAGGGAGTCCATCCATCTCTTGCGGTCAGAGAGGTGGTGGTTGGATACCGGGAAGGAGTCGCCGACGGAGAGGAGAAGGTCGGTGAGGGTATTCTTCTCGAAGGAGACATACTTGTAGTGCTAGATCTGCTTGGAGAAGCAGGTGCCCATGGTGGAATAGGTCAGTGGCCCCGAGGAAGAGGTGGGGGAAAGTGTGGTGGGGAGGATAAGGTGGTCGTTGTGGAGAGAGTGAGTCGGAGAGGGAGGGGCAACGGTGTGGAGGGGTGGTCTAGGAGAGCCTAGAGGGTGAGGTCGGCGACGCGGAGAGATGTTGGGTGGGGAAAGGGAGATGAGGAGGAGGGTAAGGGGGAGTGGCGGTCAATGTAAATTTGATAAATAAAATGGATATATTGTAAAAAACACATAACAGAATCCGGTTAGTTTTAATAGATAAATGGATGTGGGTTAACACTATAAGGAAAACGAGTTGTGACTACAGAACTTTGCCCACGGATGTGGGGTTTGTGGCCACGAAATTGAGCTTTGGCCACGACACATCGTGGCTAGTAGCCGTAGCTACAACTCTCGTCGCGAGAGTTCTTTAACCACGAATATTTTGTGGCCACTACAAGTGGCCACAGAACTTGCCGTGGACACAACTCTTGTATGAAGACTTTGGCCACGGATTGTAGCTACGAGAAACTAGTGGTCACGGAATTATCGTGGCCACAAGTTTCCGTAGCCACATTCCGTAGCCACAACTCATTTTTCTTGTAGTGTAACCACATGATATGTAAGGTAAGGGTTAGCAAGTTTACGGATTCGAGGGGGGAACATGTTGTTTCAAAGATTGTAGATGTAATTTGAAAAGTTTATAGGTTCTACCAGGTAAAAATTCCTTTTCTTTATCGAGATTCCCTCATCAAACACATCCAATAGACACTACAAGAAAAATGAGTTGTGGCCACGATAATTCCGTGGCCACTAGTTTCTCATAGCCACAATCCGTGGCCAAAGTTTTCATATAAGAGTTGTGGCCACGATAAGTTCCGTGGTCACTTGTCGTGGCCACGGCATATTCGTGGCTAGAGAACTCTCGCGATGAGACTTGTTGCTACGGGTACTGGCCACGACGTGTCGTGGTCAAAGTTCAATTCTGTGGCCACAAACCCCATATCTGTGACCATAATTATGTAACTACAACTTATTTTCCTTGTAGTGAGAACTTAATTATATAATTATTTTTATTCAAGTGCACCTCCATAGATGGATGAAAAATGTAGATATATCTATATTCATCCATTATCGTATCTGTATGTAGATATGTAATTTCCATTTTTGACGAGTACATATATATGTATATGATGGTATGATTATTTATTTTTTTATTTAGATATATAATGATTTCATTTTATTGAGATATAGATACATATATGGTTATAATTTTGTATAGATACAAATATGGGTATCTTTATTTTTGAATATGTGTATGTATACACATGCATCTAGATATGTTACATAGATACACATAATATGTTGCAGTTTGTAGTTATTTTTAAATGAAGGGGAAATTTTGTATATCTTTATGCTATTTGAATATCTATTATACATGTTATTTTATTTGGCATATATATACATTAATTCTCTTTCACTCTGTTGTATTTTTAGTAAATACAATTTGTACATATTTAAAAATAACATGCATATATTTGTATATTATACATGCATATATATACATTCCTTGCAAAATTATTATTTGTAATTATGTGTTAAGAATCATTTATTATCCTTAGGATATCATGTATCCATCCGTAAAATATTTGTATCTAGAAAAAAAATATATGTTTCCATATTTATATACATATTTAAAGATATGATTTATGATTTTCAAAATCTATAGGATATATGTTTCCCGATTCATACTCTTAATTAAAACAAATATATTTGCATCCATCTGTTCGCATCACTAACCTTCTGAATGTATGGACCTCCCTTGATTACTGAGATTACATGTACTTTTGTAGAATAATGTTACAACTTAACTCGTACAACATGCATATATACACCATGAGCCTCGTAAAGTTGGTGTGAACTTATGCCCATTTGGTTATCATGCTTTACCAACATGCCACTAGGTCGAAATCCCAACTCAAATTTTGAAACCCTAACATGTGCAGTTAGGGGTGTAAATGGACCGAACCTGAGCGAACCTATATTTTTTAGGTTCGGTTCGTTTATTTAATCGAGCCTAAACTTGTGTTCAGATTCGGTTCGTTTATTTTCAAATCGAATCCGAATCGAACCTCTTTTTAAACGAATCGAACCTAAGCGAATATCGAACTTAAGAATTCTCTGATAAGAGGGGGTGAAAACAAGAGAACTAGAAATATATATGTGTGTCTACAATTAGAATAAGCATTCATTTAGTTTTTCTTTATCTAACTCATCTTTATCTTTAGAAAAAATTAGATTAATAAGGATTCATCTCTATGAAAAAAGTATAATTATAATTTATTTTTACATCTGTTCAGATATAGATAAGGAATAAGAATAATGTGAAGATATTCGATAAGTAAGGTTTATACCTGTTCTGTTGATTTGAAGATAAAGAAGGGAAAAATACTAAACACATAGATAATGGATGTTGTAAACATGATGTGAATATTTATTTTTGGATAGTTTATATCGAGATAAAACCTATTATCCCGTAAATATTGGGTTATCTCTAGACAAAGTTCACTTATCCTAGGACAAAATCCACTTATCTCAAAATAAGGTTCACTTCTACGAATAAGGATTTGTAAATATATGTATGTATGTATGTATGTATGTATATGTTTATTAAGCTTTTAACGAATCGAACATGAACGAACCTATGATTTTTTGGTTCGGTTTGTTTATTTAATCGAGCCTAAACTTGTGTTTAGGTTCGGTTCGTTTTTTTTCGAACCGAGTCTGAATCGAACTTTTAGCCGGCAATTGTTAGACACATGAGATTCGACATATTTCAGGTATATTTTGATTCAAATAAAAGTCTAATTATGCAAAATGAAATATATGATAAGTATAGTGTCGAAATCTGAGAATCCGACATTTGCGTGAATTTTTATTGTTTTGGCGGTGATATTTTTTACTTTATTTTACTCAATTTAAATAATAGTTTTCTTTTTATATCCAGACCTATAAACAAGAAAAAACATTGTCACTAGATTCCATACATTTTCAAAACTTTCAAGATTTTTATTAGTATTTTTTGGATTTCCCTACTACTTTTCATGATAATATGGAATTCTAAGGGCCTTCATATAATTTACGGGAAATCTAGGATCTTAAATGCAATCGAGGATCTTAAATGTGATGGAAATATAAAATCAGTGACCAATTTGTTATTTTGAAAACCACTTGGAGAAGGGTGTAATTTTTTTGTTTTTTATTTAACTGATGTTAGTAACTCGTAGAATATTATAAATCATACCCAAGTAATTGCCGATTGACTCCTAAGGTGCTAACTTAAAAAAAGAAGAAACTTTAGTAAAAATTGAAATTTTCTATGGATTAAAATAACCAAAAATGGAAATTTTCTTAATGAATAAAAATATTTTGAGAAATTATGTAAAAATATTGAAATAAAAAGGATTTGCATTTTTCCCCCTAAGGTATTGGAATAGGGGGCATACACCTGGAGGTAGCCACGATGGCAATGACCGTGAATGGCTGGCGCAGGGGCAACCTTGTAAAGGGTGAGCATGGATCCTCTGTAGTACTGCAAAAGCCTGGTGTAAAGCGGAGCGTGGCCGAAGCCGCTCGATCAACATCGAGCGGTTCATATGGTAAG
Organism: Ottelia alismoides; assembly: GCA_037367405.1. Classification (NCBI taxonomy): domain Eukaryota; kingdom Viridiplantae; phylum Streptophyta; class Magnoliopsida; order Alismatales; family Hydrocharitaceae; genus Ottelia; species Ottelia alismoides. The sequence goes on from JAZKJV010000481.1 coordinate 27,291, forward strand.
GGCTCAGAAAAATCTGAATTTCGTGCGAACCGCTCGATCTTGATCGAGCGGCTCGGGTCGCGCTCCTCTTTTAATCGGGTCGTTGTAGTACTGCAAAGGATTTGTGCTATGTAAAATCAAATTAGGGAGCAAGGTAGATTAATGAATGATGTTCGAGCTGAGTTGACTCAGTTAAGAGTAAGGAGAGATACTCCGGATACTGAGATTCCAAATGCTGAGGGGGAGAGATACCGAAAAGAGAGGAGAGAGCACCACTTGGTCCTGACTGTCTCTTCTATGAAGAAGACCCCCTGGGCATGAAGCTTATCCGGGAGATGTTTTTTATTTGCATTCAAGTCTTTTAGAAAGAGCCGTTAAATTAAGTTCTAAGTTAGGTGAAGGAAGTATGACCGCTTTACCAATAGTTGAAACTCAATCCGGAGACGTTTCAGCTTATATTCCTACTATGTTATTTCCATTACATATGGACAAATATTCCTATCTGCCGATCTATTCAACGCTGGAATACGGCATGCTATTAATGTGGGTATTTCTGTCTCCAGAGTAGGATCCGCCGCTCACATTAAAGCCATGAAACAAGTAGCCGGCAAATTAAAATTGGAATTAGCTCAATTCGCGAAGTTAGAAGCCTTTGCACAAAGTCTTTTTTAAATTGATTCAATTGTAACATCATATGGGTATCTAGGGAATAGTTCCTTTAAAGTGAATTTTCCCTGGATACATTCCATTTTTGATTTTATTATGAATTAATTATGCAAATATATTATATGGATTGTATTGAAAATCAAAAAATGGATCGTATTGAAAATCAAAAAATGATTTTTTTCTTTTTTTCTTTATCTTTAGAAAAAGATGAAATAATTGCAATGAATTTAAAATGATGCACAATGAAGCAGCTCTATAACCCGGGAGCTACTACTACTCATCGATGGATTCATCCCCCTACCATTCATGGCAATTTTGAGCTCCAACCTCAGACTATACAATTGTTGCCCAAGTTACATGGCATTCTACTGAGGAGCCACACTTGCACCTACAAGAGTTTGAGCTAATTTGTAGTACGGTGCATGATTCATATGTAAACGAGGACACGATTAAGCTGATCGCATCTCCATTCTCCCTGGTAGACTGAGCAGCCTACTGGCTGAAGAATTTGGGGAGATATGTTTTTACTTGGGAGCAGCTTCGCACAGAATATCTGAAAAAAATACTATCGACTTGGTCGTACTAATGTTGATAGAGCTATGATTAACAATTTCACCCACTACAAAAAAGGCGGGATTGGCGTGCACATAAATGCTCGTTATGTGCACGCCTAGTGCCCGCCATGTGCACGCCCGAGCGGTAAGCGAGCACATGTACTCGTTCAGGGCGTGCTCGCTTTTATGAGAGTCGCTCCGGCTAGTGGGCAAGCACATTGGGACGCTATGTGCTCGCCCGCTGTCGGGCGTGCACATATGTGCTCGCCGAAGTGATCGTCCCTATTAAATATGGCGATCAATCACGGAGCACCTGGCGAGCACATGTGCTCGCCCAAACTGATTTCCAGGAAAAAAATTATACAGGTTCGACGGGGTTTTGACGCCCTGTCGAACCTGTATAGCCTGCCAATAAACCACTGCAGGTACTTATAAGAGCTCCCTAAGGGTATATATATTATAGCAGTTCGTTAACTAAGATAACTAGCACTAACAAGTGAAAGTTACGCAATATACATGAACTTAGAAATAAACAATCAAATTTAACATCTAAATATTACAAATATATGTTTGAAGCAACAACGACAAGTAAATTACAACAAATTATATTATCAAAGTTCATATAAATTAAAAGACGTGCTAAAAGTTTAACAACAATACAAGTCAAAACCAACAAAAATTTACTTCTTCAATCTAAAAATATAAGACATTAAACCCTGATTTGATTTCTTTTTTTCCTTCTCCTTTTCTTTGAACCTCACATACATGCGTGCCTCTTCTATAGGGTCGTTCTCCTCCTCCTCTTCTTCATCAGATTCAATCTCTTCAGGTTGAGATGCACGCCCTTACGACCTATATTATATATGGAAGATATATATCTATTACTTGCATTTTGTAGATATAGAAATATATAATTATTACTCATTCTATAAGTAGAATACTTAGATGTACGCAGTGAACTCTTCTCGGAGCTTCGTCACCTGATCCACCATCATCGCCATCTGCGACTCCATTGGAATTGATGATTGGGACGGATGTGGTTGTATATACGGCGGCTGAGAGTATGCAGAATAGGAGTGACGATGTTCCTCCACATAATATGGAGGAAGACCACCAAGCGTCTGCTTCCTATTCGCCACAACGTCCCTCTTCTCCAACACCTTATAAGATTTTCATTGTTTAATATAAAATTATATATTAGAAATGAGTATAGTAAGATAATATTTATCTATACCCTTTTCCAGATCGTTTTATCAAATGGCGGTTGCTCTCCAGTTGGATCGACACCCCATTTTTCTGCAGATAGTGCCAAATAACGATCTTGAAATACAAAGTTTAATATATATGTGTGTGTGTGTGTGTGTGTTATAATATATCATTTAATTGCAAATAAATTGATAGACTTAACAACAATTCTCCTGCTTCAGGAGTGGACCATTGCGACTCTCCTTCTCTCCCACTCATGTGGGACCTCGACCACAACTCCTGAAAAGAGGGTTCCCTTTCCAACCTACCTGCTTGAAAAAAAATTTAAGATGTAATAACAACATTGCATTATAGTAAAGTACATCTCCAAAAATAAATTTTAAATTGTAATACCATCTCCGCTCTAATCTGATTGTGGCTTTTAGAGCCACTTGTCGACTTAATCCTTTGTTTTTGGCGGTTTGTCCTTCCCGTCGTAGATCTTCTTCCAAACTCTGCATCCGCAACGAATGCATCACAGAAATTCGCCCATCTGCAAAGATTATGTTATGATTATTGATTATTTTAAAAAGTTTATTATAAATTATTTGACAAATACAATACCTATCCTCCATACATCATGTTGGCGGGAACCTCTTCATCTCCTCAAAAATTCATTTCCTCACATCCCGTCTTCGCATGCGAGTCTCTCCTTGCCTTGAAAAATGTATCGCTCATTCTCTTTTCTGGCAAACGAATGAAAGCTCTACGATAAGCCTCCTTCCCTAAACAAGAGCCAAGGAGAAACCTACTCTGAAAATTACAACAAATTATCAGATACAAAAAACTTGACCAAAAAATTATGTATCACTTCTTAGAAATTTTTCTTACCAGAAACATGTCAAACAGTCCCTCCTGTTCTGCATCAGGGATGCGACACCATCTAAATTGCATGGAAGTCAAGTGTGTCTTTATTATTTTAGTTATCTCCTTTGCCACCCTGTTGCTATTCAAAAAATCCCTATATTTTTTAGAAATTTTAAATATGATACAATTTATAAATATTTAGAAAAATTTTAATGATAAAATATATAAAAATTTTACCTCCGATCCGCCGTAACCTCCAACAAAGGGTGGGACGCCGAAGTCTGTCCAACTGCAGTAGGTAAAGGCACGGAGGTGCTCGGATGTCTAGAAGAAGAAGAGTCAGAACCCATCGATGTCCGTGCTGGTATGGGAACCTGGACTGGAAATCCTGTAGGGGCTGCTGAGGTAGATGGCTCTCCATATCCTCCTACATAAAAGGGTGGCGGATGACAACCAAGAGACTCGTAGTAGGCTATCACCCGGCGGACCTCGTCGGACTGTGAATCAAGAACAGCATCCGGGGTGGGCTGCCTACTAGACGAAGGTGTGTCTGAAGAAGATGGACGATTGGATCTATGTGATCCATGCGCCCCGTCACGTCCAAAACCTGTCATGACTGTAATAATGATGTAATAGTTAATTACATATTTACTACTTAAGATTTTAGTTAATTCGATTATAATTGTGTAATAAAACTTACAACTAATCTTCATCATTTATTTCGATGGGATTAAAGGACATTTCTTCGTTTTCTGAGTTTTCTGAGTCATCATTTCTGGAGTCAGTATCATCTTGTAAGTCAACACAAAAAACTTTATTATCAGCCAATCGAATCGATTCGATAATTGAGACTTCTTCTGTTAAGTCTATTCGTTCATGTGTCGGTGTGAATGCTTCATCTATGTCATCTTCCTGATGAGTGTAATCATTAAAAATATAGCATCGAGAATTTATCTTCACAACAGTTATTGTTTCACGCTCTTTCTCTTCTTTGATATTTGTGGGAGATAACATACTTGATCCGTTTGAGATGCTAAGACGAATGGTTCAAATCTGTGTATAAATTTTCTTTATACCACGTTAACAATGTTATTTCTTCTATCGAGTATTACACCTCCATTAGGTTCATACCAATCACACAAGAAAAGAATTACTTTATTCAAGCATGTTATACTATATTCCACCTCTAGTATCTCCTTTAAAATTCCCTAATAATTCATATGATCTTCCTCATAACAAGATCCGCGAATCATCACTCCATGATTTTGAGTTGTTAAATATTTACCGGAATTTAAGATATGAAAATGATACCCATTGCTGTAGCAAGAGCTATATGATCGGACCTTATAAACAGGGCCTTCTCCAAAATATTTTAAAATATGAGTAAAGAAATCACCACCGTCCAACTGTTTTGAGCGGTCTTTAAATCAAGATGGAAATTGATTCCTATAGGCGCTCAGAACTTCGTCATCTGAATACATAGGATTTTTCTTAATAATTTTCTTCCTAAATTCCCTAAAATTAGTAAGAGAAACATAAGAATTACTTGAACATGAATATATATACATAAAGTAATACAAATACTTACTGAACATATGTTGTTATTTCCTCGCAATTGTCTAATACGTATAACTTGCAGCATCCTTCTCTTGTTATGATAAGAAACGTTCAGTTGCTTTTCCTATTAAATGAGTGGATGGACGAAAGATACTGATACAAAGTTCTTCATCAGAGTAAATTGTCTCATTCCTCCTGCATCTATTGTGGATAGTCTCCACATCTTCTGGAAGATATCTTTCGCAGAATGTTGCGACTTCCTCATATATATATTGTGAACTTATAGATCCTTCAACATTATTTTTGTTTCGGACCTTTCTTTAAGAAAGAATATAAACCTGTAAGAAAGTAGGTTAACATTTTATTGAAATAGTAAAGAATGCAAGGAGATTATAATATTTTTAATTATCTTTCAAATGGATACATCCAACGATATTTTACCGGCCCTCCTACTTTTGCTTCCCATGGAATATGAATCATCAGATGCTCCATCGAATCAAAAAATAAAGATGGAAATATCTTCTCTAAGTTACACATAATCATAGAAATATTTTTATGAAGATAATCCATCTCCATGCGGTGGAAGCGTGACGAGCATAGCACCTGGAAAAATCTGCTAACATCTGAAAGAGCATCGACAACGTTTTTTAGTAACAATCTTCTGAACACTAACAGTAGTAATCTTTCCATAAAATAATGGCAGTCATGACTTTTCATTCCCTTAAATGTAAACTTCTTCAAATCGATCAAATTGGAAAATTTTGATGCATATCCGTCTGGAAACTTCAATTTGCTTGTATATTCACAAACAAGCATAACTTGATTTCTATCTAAGGTATACTTTGCTTTGGGAACTTCAACCCTTCCACTATCATGTTCCTTTATATGCAACTCTGGTCGATTGCATATGATTTGTAAATCACGACGAGACTTTACTGTATTTTTGATCGATCGGTTACATTCATAACAGTATAGAAGATGTTATCAAACACATTTTCTCTATATGCATAACATCTAAATTGTATCGTATCATTAATTTACTCTAATATAGTAACTCCCAAAATATACTCTTCTTAATCTAATTATGACTATCACCAAAATCAGGAAGATTTTTTGTTTTATCTTTATTCTCTAAGTCTGATTTCTCCAATTGTTCCAAGTTTGATAATATCATATCGCCTGTCTTAAATAGTGGAGGATCTGAAAGATCAATTGTGTTCCTTTTAAAAGATTGCTTCTGTCTTCGATATGGATGATTATTTGGAAAAAACCGTCTATGACAATTTAAAAAAACATGGTTTCTGACCGTGTTGAAGATGGATTGATTTAGTACTCTCCATATAATATGGACAACTTTTACGTCATGCGTACTCCATCCAGATAACATTCCATATGCTGGGAAGTTATTTATCATCCAAAGCATAGCTACTTTCATGTTAAATGTTTAACTCTTATTAGCATCATATGTATCAACTCCATCGACCCATAATATTTTCAACTCATCGATAAGAGGACGTAAATAAACGTCAATGTATTTTTCTGGATGTGTATGTCCTGGTACCAACAGTGAAAGAAACACAAACTGTCGCTTATTACATAACCATGGGGGTAGATTGTATGGTGTTGTCATTACTGGCCAACAAGAGTAATATTTACTTCTTTCATGAGGATTAAACACGTCTGTACATAAACCTATAACGCAATTCCTCTTTTCATCGTTAAATGTAGGAAAAGCTGACATCAATTCTTTCCAACAATCAGACTCGGATGGATGCTACATGTATTCATCGACTTTATGTTCCACGTGACATGTCATGTACTTCGTCGTTTCTTTGCAATAATATAGTCGTTTCAATCTCGGAGTCAACAGGAAATAACGTAAAATCTTTCTCGATATTTTTTTCCACTCTTACTAACTGTCTGATATCTTGGTTCATTACATTCAGGACGTCGTTGTAAATGTTGGTGTTCACCGTAATATAAAATATGGTGATTTATGAATGAGTCTATTTTAACTTCCGCTAAACCCATCTTCCGCATCATCTTTTTTGTTTTGTAATAATTATCAGGTAATTCTGCATCTTCTGGTAATATTTTCTTAATAATCCTCAGCATTGTATCAAAATTACGATCGGTCATATTATACTCCATCTTCATCAATAGAAGATCCGAAACCGCAGAAAGTTTTGAATATGTCTTGAAACCCAACCACAATGGCTCTTCCGTTTTTTTCAACAGCTCGTAAAATTCTGCAGACTCTCGATATGGTTCTTCATCATCTAAAAAAGTAGCATTAAATTTTGAACCCGCAACGTCCATAACCATATATGCAAAAGGATTAATATTGTCAGCTTCTTCCGCATCATTCATACTGTCCTCGAAATCCTCACCATGCCTCCACCAAATCTGATATCCTTCAATGAAATCAATTCTATAAAGATGTAACTGAGTTTTATCTTTTGACCTCTTCCTCATTAGACGACATTTCATACACGGACACAAGATAGTTCCATCTGAATCCACGATACGGGAACCTTGTGCGTAAGCAAATTGTATAAATTCCTAAACACCTCTTTGAAAGGTATCTGCTATACATCCATCTACTACACGGTTGTACATCCACTCTCTATTTATCATATTGATGAACCTGAATTAAATAATTTATAATGTCAAATCTAGGAAATTGAGGATATCTAAACGTATCACATTGTTGAGATAAAAGATGAGAAGAGAAGTGTATTGATGATGTTATCACTTAAGCCCGTCTATAAGGATTCAAACTTACTAAAAGATGATCGTTGTCACACGCATCTTTATTTCTAACGAAAATTCGGCAGCATAACCCTGCACCTATCCCGTATACCTCATAAATCAATCGCAATTAACTATCAAAATAATCATATTAGTGATTATTTCGATAGTAAACTATGATTGATTTGGTATACCGAAGAGGAAGGGGTTATAAACCGAATTTCCATAAGAAATAAAGAGCTTGTGACAACGATCACCTTTTAGTAAATTTGAATCCTTACGGACCCCCTTAGTCCGTGATCTCCGAACTAAGGAAAGCTAATATAAATGTAATACTTTAAGATCACTTTACGTCATACATTTGTACGTGCTACAAATGAGACTATAAAATAATCTTAAAATATTTATTCATTTATATTAGCCATGCAATTACATAAATTTGGTTGGTTAACGATGGGGATAGGGATAAGTGTGATCCTAATTTAGTGCCTAATACAGTGCTTGGGTCACTAAGAGTTGAGGGACACCTGCAAAAAAAATTCAAACCTGCAAACATCAAAATCCGCGACTATTGGTCTGGGATAAACATCCTAAAGTGAGTCCAATAGTGCTGTGAAAAAATAAAAAAATATAACACAATTAAAGGTGATCAAATCCTCCAATGTGTTGCACACGCCTCCCGTAGTGCAGGGCCACACACCACCCGGTGTGGAAGGACGCACTGTGTGTGAAGGATTTTGTGCGATTTAATATTCTAAATAGCGGTTAGCGTTTTAGCCTTATAATTAATTAACCTAACGATAAGTTAATGTGATATACTTGGTCACATTAATTAGAATTTAATGTGATAATAAATTATCACAAAAGAAACATTGGTGTATATCATATCTCATATCAACACGATATGAAATTTTCGAACTATTATTAATGATGTTCATCATATCTAATATCTACACTATTGAAGTTGGCTAACTAATGTTATTCACAAGTTTCATAACTAATCTTTTTAAGAAAATTAACAATACTAACTAGTCTATATGTTGTAATGGACATTTTATCATGTATAATTTACAAAGTCTAAACATAATGTTGGTTGAGGCATTTTATCGAACACCTACAGGGCATAAAATTATACATATTATTGAGACAACCACAATCGAAATAACAACATTATAGTGATCCACTATTATCCTAAACATGTAAAAAATATTTAAACTATCAAAATAATACACTATATCCAACAAAAAAATCAAAAAATTGAAATTTGAAACTATCGAAACAATACAAATATCTAATGAAATCTTAAAAAAGAGAGAGGATGAAGGATTATACTGAATGGTATATGTATATCTACTCGAAACACGAAAACGACGGGCGCCGGTGTCGGGGCAGAGGGGTGGCGGGTCGCCGGAGGGGAGATTTTGGGGGAGGGATGCGTGAGAATGAGGAAGAAAGGGACGCCCGAGGTTCTGTTTACGGACTTGGGCGAGCACACTTACGTGCTCGCCAGGCAGTCGCCAAGTGCTCGCCCAACATTTACCTGGCGCTAAAGTTATCCGCGCAAAGAAATTCAAGTGTGCGAGCACATGTAAGCGAGCACATGTGCTCGTCCAAATTGGTAATCGAGTCACTCCACATAATTCAAACCGGCGACCCCCATGGGCGAGCACATGTGCTCTTCATGTGCTCGCCCATGGTTCAGCGAGCACATGTGCTCGCCTGGTGCACGCAGAGCTGTGCACGCCAATCCCGCCTTTTTTGTAGTGACCTTATTAGGGAACGAGCAGTTTCACGAAGAATGGGACCGTTTCATAGGGCTCATCGATAGGTATCCCCACCACGACATCTCGAAGCCGAACCTAGTGCAGAGCTTCTTTTGTGAGCTTGAAGAACCCCGAAATGCCCTTTGTTAATTTATTAAAATTAACTTTTAATTTTGTTCATTGTAGTCGGGCAATGAAGGATTAATCAAAAATCACTTCTTAATTATTGTGTCAATTAATGCGAGCAGTAAACTTTCTTTACATAGGAAGTCCAAGGTTGAACTCAGGGGGCAACTGTCTCCTTAGATTGATTTTTAGTTGATCTATAGATTAATTTTTCAAATAGGCATTTTTTATATTTTTAAATGCAATAAATGAGCAATATGCAATTTTAATGAAGTTCGGGGATTAAAATGCAAATGACGATCAAATGAATTCCAAAAATCCTCGAACTTGGTCAGAATGTGAAATATTATGAAATTAGGCTGCTGTAATTTTTTTGGAATTTTCTGATGCAATATCAATATTTTATGAATTTATGAATGCAAATAGTGTGATTTTCAATAAATGTTATAATGAATATTAAATCTAATTATTTCAAGAAAAAAAATATCTAAGATATATCACTAGGTAATATATCTCAGAAAAATCCAAAACCCCAAAAATGTTGGATTTAATATCTATTAAAAATTAATTAATAAAATACAAAAAATGATTTTATAGAGAAAAGTATGCATGCAAATGCAATTTTTTATTATAATGTAAATATCAATTAATTCTACTATCAATGATTTTTGGCAATTTCTAGAGCAATGGTTAATTAACTATGAATTTCTAAGCATCGGTTGGGCAAAATATGCAAATTATCTCGAGAACAACAGTAATTAATTAATCAAATAGAATAAAAATATCACGAGCATGCCATAATGTAGAGAATTAATTATCGAACAAGGTACATTTTTTAAGTAATAAAATGATGCCAAAATGAGGTCCAAAATAAACAGAGAACTCAGGGTTCAGAATGTATTATTACAATAATTAGAATAAAACACGTGCGTAGCACGTGACCTTGGATGGCGGGGACCTTCTGCGAGTTCTCTGGATCTACAGGGGTGTCCCTACAAATTACCCTATACTTATGTGCTCTACACGTGATGAGGGATGAGGTTAAGGGCATGCAATGTGGCATGGCTATGTAGCGTGGAGGCCTAGAGGGCAGCTCGTAGGCGAACGCATGCGGTGGAGGTCGGTGGAGGCACCCCGACTGAGGCGCGTGGTTGGCGTGGCGGAGGAGCCTTTCCGGTCAGCTGTTGATGATGATGTGACGAAGGGTGGAGCGAGGATGCAGTGGAGGTGTTTTGTAGTGGCATGACCAAGGCATCCTGGAAGGTATCTCCATAGGTCAAGGAAGCTTGAACTATGGGTGAAGGATCCCAAGGCGGAGGGGATGGAGGCCTTTGGCAGGGCTCCGGCCTTCAAAGGTGGAGGGGTAGGGGCCAGTGATGCTTTTTGGAAGAGGGAATTCACAACCGGATGTCGATGACATCCTCGATGATTACTGACGACGATGAAGACCTGAAGGAGGAGCGTGTGGTTGATGTGTACGAGGTGGAGCGGTCGGTCGATGGTGATGGGCGATCGGAGATGGAAGAAAGAAGGATGGAACAGGATGGCAATGAGGAGAACAGGGGAATGATGCAAGAATAGGGTATTTGGCTCAGAACAGAGAAAAAGGGACACATGGAAGAATAAGGTCGCCTGGATAGGAGTGGGTGATGGCCCTCTTCCTCGGTTCTCGCCTCGAGTTACGTGATGTATGCGACGAGGCTCCGATGATCTCGCCTGAGGTGGTCTTCGCCGGAGAGAGGAGGGCTATCACCACTTCCTCCTCATGCTCCCTCTCTGTGGTATTGATATGGCGGATGATGGGCTCCTAGAGGTTGGTTGGCTTTTATAGGAGGAGGTAGATGATATAAGGAATAGGGTCGAGGTGGTTGCGCAACTACGGGATGAGGGGCAGGGCCCCGGCAGTCGCGGGTCGCGTGCGAGGAAGTTGTGGAGTTGGCGGAGAGGGTGGTTGGCTGGTGGGTTGACTGGGGAAGAAGAGGAAAAGCACGTGTCGGGCACGTGCACAGAGGGGCACGTGCGTGGCATGTGTAGAGTTTTAAAAAAATGAAATAAAAAGAAAGTCAAAATGAGTAACACATGGTTGCTCCAGGAGCTACCATATGTCAACTCCAGAAAAATCAAAAAAATAAAATAAGAAGATAAACAGAAAAGAAATAGCAAACAACCTCATATCAAAAAGTTTTCTTCATGAAATTTGTTCGTGTCAATGAGATCTACTCTTTCACAAAGGGATCAAAGTAAAAAAAGTCATTTGTGCACAATATTATTTTTTTGATACTCTATGTACATAAAATACCTTGATTTTTGGGTCTTGTAATTTTTTATGATTTTTAATTAAGAACAAAAATAGAAAAAAATTACGATAAGATTAAAGATAAATGTTTATAAATTAATCTAATTTTTTGGATTTTTAATAAATAAGAAAATAGGGTAATAAAATAAAATACGAGAATGTGAGATATTTTCACAAACTCATAAGGGACACTCGAACTCGGTCGGTTTCTTTGATTTCAGTCTCACTTTGAATATAGATTTTTGTGCATTTTAATAAAATTTTTATCAAAGAATATAAATAAAAAAATAATTAAAAGAGAAAGGGTTCATTATCGATAAATCTACGATTCTCATTCTTTATTCTTTTATTTTAGCTCTTCTTTTTAGCAAAAGCACTTGTAAATACCTGTAAATACAATAACTTCGCATTTCGCAAGACTTTGTTACATACCACATCCAGTATTTAGTTGACACTCTTAAATAAATTATAAAAATAAAATAAAATTATTTTATACTCTTAAAATTATTATGTAGATAAAAAAATATAAAATAAATGTATTTTATAAAAATAATAAAATAAAAATACTTGTAAATAATACATAGGTATAATATACCTGTATATAACACTATATAATGTATATATATTATTTTATTTTTCATGAAAATAATTTAAAATAAAAAATAATTAATAAAATAATAAATATTTTTTCATAGTATACACTATTTAATTTGAATTCATTTACTATTTTTAGTCTTATTTTCTTTTGATTTTTGTAAATCTTGATTTCTGATTAGTCCACATCGAACTGTTGACCCCAGTCAACGGTCTCTTCCAGATAGTGTCGGGTTGCACATGCCTCATTGGAGCATTTTCTCCAAATTTTCACGCCCGAACCCGACCACTTCTTGACTCTATTTGAGCACCCGATTGAAGACCGAACTTCCATGATCCTCGCGGATCCCTAGGCACAATCGAATCTGCCTAGGGTTCCGCGATACACTCCGATCTTCTAGGACCCTTGTGCAACCTATAAATAATCTCCCCCTCACTCTGGTACCTTATCTCGTCCCTCACACCACCACAGACCCTGAGCCACCTTTCTCGTAGTGACAATCGTTGGAGGAGTCGCTTAGGATTTGTTGGAGGTTCCTGGAGGCTCGAAGCTCATGACGTGGTCGGAGCTCCACCGCATGCAGCCTCCCATCCAGCCGCAACTTGGTTGAGGCCAAGACCCATCGGACCACCTTCATCTTGAACTTAAGAACTCATCCAGACCTTCAGGTATCACTCCTATCCACCTTAGTTCCTCTTCCGATCCACCTTTCCCGTTTTGCTCCATCGTCGTCACCTCTGCTCCAACCAGTTAGTCGGAGCCCTGTTACCCATCCATATCTGTTCCGATCGAATCCCCTACTCGCCTTGCACCTTCTTATGTAGTCTACCACCCTGAGGATTGATCATTGGGTCGACATTAGGTCGGGTCTCCATCCCTCACTTTTGTCGGAGACCCAAAGTGCCATCCTCGACGCTTCCCTTTTCTCTACCTGCAATAATCTGGACCGGAGCATAGCCTTGAGTCCCCTATGCTCTTTGCAAGCTCAGACGTGCGCAAGGAGACCACTTTAGATCCCCAGTTGCTCAAGCGGAGCTGCTCCAGGAGGGCCTTGACTTTCAAACACGTCCAGCCATCGCTCCCTCCATCCAAGCATCCCATCTGACGTGGAATAGCTTCACGACGTTGCTGGACCTCCCGATCCTTCAACGGAGCGTTGGATCCCCTCCGATGCTCGGTTGAAGCTCGTCGGGGTCTTGTTCTTGCAAACGTTCTCCCCGCCATTGATGAGCGCCCCCTCTTATAGATCTGATCCGATCCACTCGATCGTACAATTTTGAGTTGTTAGATCTGGGCCCTCTGGTGCATCTGATGCACACGTCCTCGACATTCCATGCATTGTCAAATGCGCAGCAACCGAAAGATCAGTCCTATGCGTCAGAGCCACTCCAGCGTGTGCCATATGTCCCATTCGGTATATTGCATCTTTTATCATGTATGTTTCTCTATTTTGATTTAGTCTATTAAATCAAAGTTGTAGTTAAGAACATTTACAGTTTGGACCTCGTTTTTTTAGATATTTGCATTTTAGTCCCTTTAAATATGAAGCACGTGTGTGCTTGACGGCACGTGCAAATGACAGAGGTAAAGGTACAGAAAATTAGGTCGTTGCGACCTCAATCACTCAGCACGTGTCAATCAAGAAAAATCAATCACTCAAATCAGATAAAAACAAGCAAGCACAAGAAAGAGCGATCTAGCTATAGGATTAACCTGGTATAGCTCCCAGGGTCGAACACAAGGAGCACAGATTGGCCTTGCGGCCTACGATGTAGTCAAATTGAACTAAAACACAGAGAACATATTTTTGTGGTTTTTATTTGTTTTTATAAATTTTTTTAGATTTTTTAAAAGATGAGAAAATGAAAGAAAGTAAATACAAGGGGACTTCAACAATTTATTACACACACCAAAAATGATGCAAAAATTCCAGAAAATTGATTTTTAGGTTTTTTAAGTTTTTTACTGTTTTTGGTGAATTTTTGGAATTTTTCTAATGGGTAAATTATTTATTAAAAATCAAACAATGCGAAAAACAAAGGGGACTGTCCAGCAAGGCTTAAGACCCAAAAATAAAATACTCTTGGATCTCAAAAAGCCCTAAAGGTGATTTTCCTATAATCTAGAAAGAATAAGGAAAATTTAGGCACCCTAATTATTGTTTTTGGATTTTTAATTTATTTATTATAATTTTTATGAGTTTTTAGGGGTTTTTCAATTTTTAGGGTTTTTAAGTGATGAAAAATAGCCAAAATTGGCTAGAAAATCAAACAACAAGTAAACTACAGTATCTAATTTTTTTAGAATTTTTGGAGATGTTTTTATATTTTTTTGGTATTTTTAAAGTCAAACAGTGGCAAAAATATGTGTTTTTGAATTTTTAAAAATAATAAATGAAATCAAAAATGTCCCCAAAAATCATAGAAATTCCTACACCATGGCAGGAGCCATGTGTCAAAATCTCATTTGATTTGGAGGTCGTTTGATATTTTATTCAAAAATAAAGGTGGGACACTGTGCACAGGGACCTATGTGCAAATACCCAAAAGTTCTGGGGTCCTGGTGCAAAATACCCAAGAAGTCACGTGCCAAGCACGTGCCTGGGGCACTCAAGGACCTAAATGTAATAAAAATAAGTTCCAAGGACCTATTGATAACTCGTATCAAAAGTCCAGGGGCTTATATGCAATTTACCCAAAATAAAACGCACATGCGCATAATCAATGCTCACAGGGGTATATATGCAAATAAACAAAACTTCTTATTCAATGAATAACATCCAGAACTACAAGGCACATATTGCAAATAACCCAGAATAACACGTGACGACGTACGTGGCTCACAACAGGCGGGGGTATAAGTGCAAATTAAATAAGTACGGGGTCCTTGGTGCAAATATCCCAGAAAATAAACAACTTGAATTAAAAATTACAGGACTAAAAAGAAAATAACAAACTACGAGGGGGCCCTACGATATTTACCCCTTTTATTAGCCGACGGTCGGATAGGCGCCACGTGGGTGATCTGACGGCTGGGATGGCGGCGCGACTCCTCTCTTCGTCCCTTCGGCTCGATCGACGGTGGGGAGAGGCCCACGTGGAGGATCTGACGTCTGAAACGCTGGCGCCTCTCTCTTCTGCTATCAATGGTCCAGATGCGCTCCTCGGATGGATCGACGGCTGCTGCTTCTCGAAGAATGGACGGACGCGATCAGAACTGGAGCGAGGGCTTCATCGGACGGCTCTGGAAGATGGAGGAAGAACTGATGGCCGGCGAACTTCGCCGGCCTCGTGCGTGGACTCCGATCCTCCTCAGCTGCTGCTACTGATCGGAACACGTTCCTGTTGACTTCCCGCAGCTGATGGTGATGGCCGATGGCCCATCCGAGCCCTGGAGAGGCTCCGGCGAGGCCTACCGGCGCGAAGCTCCGATCTGAACTGTAGGGGGGCTCAGATGCCTCCCTTTGGACCTGCAAAGTAGACACGAAGGTTCGCGGGTCGAGGGCAAAATGCCTCGACCCCAGAAAGCGAGGTGAAGATGGTCTGTGCGGTGGGGCGAGCGAGCTCCGGCGAGGGGGAGGCGATGGAACTCGAATCCCAGCTCCGGGGCGAGCTGGGTTGAATGAGCGGGCGTAGAAGGTGCGCGGGGATACGGCGGAGGTGATGAGATGGTCGGATGGTCGAGATGTAACGCGAGATGGTCGGGATCGGAGAAATGCGTCGGAGATATGAATTGGGCGAAATCGAGAATTGGAAGAGATTAGAAGGAGCTAAGGTTACCTGATGGATGCTGGAGACTATGCTGGAGCTGCTCTTGCTCCTGGTCGTAGCTTCGAAGGGCGTCAAGGCCTGAAGCTCGATGCTCAACGCCGGCGGCGGAGCAAGGACGGCGAGGATCGCCGGATCGATGGTAGGGACACCCTCACCTCACTGCAACAGGGGCTAACTCGAGCTGTCACCTCGGGCTTTGCTCTGGAGGTCACGGGAATAAGGATGGCGATCCAAAGATGCGGCGCGGAGGCGGCGGAGGTGAGAATATATAAGGTGACAGGGGCGTTTAGGGTTGAGGCTCGACGGCAATGGAAAGCGTGGATTTGATGGCGGAAGATCCGGCGAGGGAGAGGGATGAACGGCGAAGAGTCCGGGCATGGGATATGCGTGGGAGACAGCCTGGAGGCGCGTGGGAAATTCGGAGAAGGCGAGGTGGCGCGCCTCTTCCAGAAAAGGAAGGAGTCCGCGGGGGAGTTGACCGGGGTCAACATTCCCCCGTGGACCAATCAGGAGCGGCCACGTGGACTTGATTTTTGTTTATTTATTTTAGGGCAGAAATAGGCCGAATTAAAGAAAACTCAAAACATGAAATATTTTTCTTTTATTTTTTTTCTATTTTTTGGTGATTTTTAATTAATTTTTGGAAATAAAAATAGGGTAGCTATATATATAGGTATATGTACACTACATGGATTTTTATTTTTGATTTTTTTATTTGTTATTTTTATGTATTTTTTATGCTCATTTTGTATTTTATTTATTTACACCATAAAATATGGAATAAAAGAATATTTTTATTTTATTTTAATTACTTATATATAAGGGTGAAATAAATAGATATATACATTTATATACATGGTATTTATACAATGTATTTTTGTATTTTAATTTTGTAATTTTTATTTGATTTTTGTTTTGTTTCTTTTTATTTATTTTATTTACAAAATATAACATAGAATATTTACAAAAAGTTTAGAAAATAATTGAATTTATTTACAAGGTTAAATAAATACAATGGTGTGGTTTATGTACATGGTGAAGGTATATTTTTGAATTTTTGATTTTTTTTTTATTTTTATTTTGTTTTTGATATTTTCTAGATTTACACACAATATGTACAAATATTTACAACATATTTTTGGGTGAGGAAAATATAATTTATTGTATTTACAGAAGTATATACACATGTGAGCCCTATCTCCCTCTACTTTGGCTTTTATGCGGTCAGGCCCATGCTGAGCCCTCCCTTGGGTTAGGTTGCTCAATATTTATTCTAAATATTTCCCTCTTTTTCTTTTTGCTCTTTATTCTTTTATTTTGTGCACAAAAACATGCTAATTATAGGTTTTTACACAATGCATGCTTTTGGTAATTATTTGTATTTACACATATCTACATGTATTTGCAAAGGTTTTTGTAGCTAAAATATAAGAATAAAGAGTGATGAATAGGTATTCATCACCCCCCTATGCTTAACTTTGCTAGTCCCTTAGCAAACACTTATTTGAAAAAGAAGTGAAAAAGAAAGAAAAAGAAAAAGAAAAAGAGGATGTACATGGATCAAGGTTGACTTATTAAATTTTCCTTCATTAAATTGAAATATGGAGCTTGATCAGATCTTTGGATTATTAATGTGTCGGAACCTTATTTGGACTTAAGCTCAAAACTCAACAGCCTCCAAGTTCCACCAGTCTATGGACAAGACTCCTCAATAAACCAGATCAGAACAAGTCTACATACACAAACTCTAATGACCATGAATCTTTTCCTTGCGATGTAAGTGATATGTGGCTCCCCACCTCAGAAGTAACAAAGAAACAACCTCCCTCAACCTGGTAACTCTAATGCCTCAGTCTAGCAACTCTTTCCTCGAGAAGCGGGGTATTCCCTTCTAAGTTCAAGTGCAACCGGCTCAAGAAGAGGGGGTAGAAGTATAGAGTTTTGGAAGCTTAGCCAGTGTAGCTAAGTCTCCCGCTGCAAGCTTCATGAGATGTAACATGATACCATAAGCTTTTGCTTTTCACTCCGGTGGAGTTATTAAATTTTCAATCCGACCCACCACTTTTTTGGAGTTCTTTTTGCATTTTTTTTTTCAAGAACTTCTGTACAACATATCTACATGGTGCAGCATATAAGAAATTTCTCCTTGAGCCAGTAGACTATCCCTCTTTTGAAGCTTTATTGCAACCCACAGCTTCTGTCTTTAGCTTTCAACACCACTAGACCAAGTTGAGGTGCACTTCCTTCACTATAAGAAGAAGAGAGGTTCCGCCTAGAAGTACTACCCTCATATGCTACCCCAAGCCAAAGGAAACTGCCTCCTCACCACCTCATCCGTGGAGAGCCATGTGTGAAGTGCAGGTGCAAGTTAAGCCATTGTCTCTGAGAGTCATGCGTGTGTTGTTAAGTGCTCTACTTAGGCTCATCAAGATGACATATGCTCATAGCCTAGTGGACTCAAAGAATTAAGTCCTTATGGACCTGAAAAGCCTTAACCCTAAGTCCTATAAGGTTCCTCTTGAAGTTAAGTGGATTAAGACCTTATTCAAGCTCCATTTCTCAATTTAATTCCAGGCTTAGTTTAAATGTCAACTCTCATCCAGGAAAAACTATATACATATATGTACACAAGATGCTATTTACAAATATTTTACAATCATGCAAAATTTTTGAAAAATGTTTTGAAATCATGAATGAATGATGCATGAGGTGCAAGTTTTGCAAAATGATATTTACACACATTTACACAAGATTTTTGCAAACTTTTGATTTTCAAAACATTTTGGAAAAATTTTGTACTATATACATAATTTTGATACAAAATATTTACACAAGCTTTACACAAAAGATTTTTGAAATCATTTTTACAAAAATACTTTGTACACTAGCTATGTATGTGCAAGAATAAAAGAGGTTTATGTTCATGAAAAATTTTTAATTTTTGTGATTTTTAGCCATTTTATTTATTAACACACTCACACAAAGTACGAGTTATGGCTAAAGTATATATGAAATATATACACACCCCCCCTATACTTAGCTCGAACGATGTCCTCAGAGTGATCAAGAGCGATGAAGAAGACATAACTCGTGCTTAGTAAAAGGGAAGTGAAAGGGAATGGCTAAGTACAGGAACGAATAAATGAATAGAATGAGAGGAACTCGGTGGTTTCCCCCTATACTTAGGATTAACTAATCCTAAGTATAGAAAGCTGTACATGAAGGGAAAGCCGAGTGAAGAAGAATATACAGAATCTGCCCCCCTATACTTAGGGTAAAATATCCCTGAGTATAGGCAGCAAAAACAAGAGCAGAAAGAATGAAAAGAATACGTACAGGTCCGACATCCCCCCTATACTTAGGGTAAAGTACACCCTAAGTATAGCATAATCATAAGATGAGAGACGGGATGTGGGACTAAAGAATAGAATGATATGGACAACTGGATCTATACAGGCGGAGGAACGGTGAAACTCAGGCGTGAGATGTAAAAGATGTGAGTCAAAAGACCACATCTCACGCAAAATGAATAGCGGCAATAATAACGTCCCGCGGCTCATGATCTAGAAATGGTTTGAGCCGCTGGCCGTTCACTCGGAAGGTACTCTCAGAAGATAACTCAGATATATCAATGCTACCGTTATCGTGTACCTTTCTGACCAAATAGGGTCCTTTCCATTTGCTCTGTAGCTTCCCTGGAAATAATCTAAGCCTCGCATCAAACAGCCATACTTTCTGTCCAATCTCAAAATGCTTGTGGCTGATATGAGAATCATGCCACTCTTTGACTTTCTCCTTATAATGTAGGCTGTTTGAGAATGCTGCATCTCTAAGCTCTTCCAAGGCAGCTAACTCTGCCCTCCTTTGGTCTCCTATACCATTTGGATCCATAAGAATATCTGTGACTGCCCAAAGTGACTTGTGCCTCAGCTCGACTGGTAGGTGACAAGGTTTGCCATAAACGAGGCGAAAGGGAGATGTACCCAATGGAGTCTTGAAAGATGTCCGATATGCCCACAAGACCGAGTCCAAAAGCTGTGACCAATTCTTTCGGTCAGGGCGGACGACTTTCTGCAAAATATTCTTGATCTCCCTATTCGACACTTCAGCTAGACCATTCGTCTGTGGATGGTATGGTGTGGCAACACGATGGTCTATACTGAACTCTCTAGCAAGTGCCTTCACCTGGTCGTTGATGAAATGAGATCCCCCATCAGAAATCAGAACTCGTGGAACCCCGAACCGCATGATGATGTGCTTCTTCAAGAATCTGCAAACTGTCTTTGCATCTGCGGCTCGGGCAGGGATAGCCTCAACCCAACGACTAACATAATCTACGGCCAACAGAATGTACTCAAATCCCTGACTCTTAGGGAATGGACCCATGAAATCGATGCCCCATGCGTCAAAAACCTCACAGAAGTGAATGGGCTGCATCGGCATCATATCACGCTGTCCACAAGTGCCCATCCTCTGACAGTCAGTACACCTCTTCACGAACTCATCAGAGTCCTTGAAGAGTGTAGGCCACCACAAGCCGGATTGGAGCACTTTCTGTGCCGTTCTCCTCCCAGAATGATGTCCTCCTGCCTCAAGCTTGTGGCAGTAAGTGAGGACACTATGATGCTCCTCCTGAGGAATACACCGACGCCAGATGCTATCCCCTCCTTCGTGGTAAAGGATGGGATCCTCCCAGTGGTAGGACTTGGCCTTCGCAAAGAAGGTCTCAAGCTTCTGCCTGGGCCAATCTTGTGGGACTTTCCCAGCAACGAGATAGTTCACAATATCGGCATACCACGGGAGTGAGGCGATAGCAAGGATCGCCTCATCTGGGAAGGTATCACAAATGGGATCAATCTGCTCAGAATCCTCAGGCTGCTCTAGTCGGGATAAATGGTCCGCCACCACATTCTTGACTCCAGGCTTATCCTTGATTTCAATGTCGAACTCCTGGAGTAGAAGGATCCATCTAGTAAGTCTGGCCTTGTCATCCTTCTTTGACATGAGGTACCTGATGGCGGTGTGATCTGTGTACAAGGTCACTCGGGATCCAATGATATATGATCTGAATTTATCTAGGGCAAACACTACTGCTAGCATCTCCTTCTCTGTGACCGTATAATTCCGCTGGGCGGAATCCAATGTGCAGCTAGCATAGTGTATGGCAAATGGCACTCCATCCCTCCTCTGTCCTAGCACGGCCCCTACGGCAAAATCAGAGGCGTCCGTCATGATCTCGAATGGGAGAGACCAATCGGGTGGCTGAAGGACAGGAGCCTCAATTACACACTGCTGGAGAGTCTCAAAGGACGAAAGACACTTGTCATCAACAAGGAACTCGGTGTCTTTCGTCAAGAGATCAGTCAACGGTCGGGCAATCTTGCTGAAATCATGAATGAATCTCCTATAAAAACCAACGTGCCCCAGAAATGACCGTAACTGCTTCAGATTGGACGGCGGTGTGAGTTTCCTAATGACATCGACCTTGGCCGGATCAACCTCCATGCCTCTGTTGGAGATGATGTGACCAAGCACCGTCCCTTGAGTCACCATGAAGTGACTCTTCTCCCAAGATAGAACCAACCGGGTAGCAATACATCGCTGAAGCACTCGGTCTAGGCAGTCAAGACAGGAATCGAATCCGTCGCCGTAAACCGAGAAGTCGTCCATGAAGACCTCCAAACACTCCCCTACCATGTCCGAAAATATCGACAGCATGCATCTCTGAAAAGTCGCAGGGGCGTTACATAGCCCAAATGGCATGCGTCGAAAAGCGTAGGTACCGAAGGGACAGGTAAATGTGGTCTTCTCCTGATCCTCAGGAGCGATGGCCACCTGATTATAGCCCGAGTACCCATCCAGGAAGCAGTAATGGCTCTTCCCTGCCAGTCTCTCAATGATCTGATCTATAAAGGGCAGGGGGAAATGGTCCTTCTTGGTGGCCTGGTTGAGTCTCCTGTAGTCAACACAGACCCGCCAAGAGGTGGGCACTCTTGTAGCGATCTCCTCTCCCGACTCACTGATCACAGTTGTGATGCCCGTCTTCTTGGGCACCACATGCAAGGGGCTCACCCACTTGGAGTCGGAAATGGGATAAATAAAATCTGCACTCCACCATTTTGATATTTCCTTCATGACAACCTCTCTTAGGTTGGGGTTCAGTCGCCGCTGGAACTCACGCGACGGCTTCGCCCCTTCCTCGAGATAGATATGGTGGGAGCACAATGAGGGACTAATCCCATGGAGATCTGCTACGCTCCATCCAATTGCCTTGCGGTTCTTTTCAAGAACCTCCATCAGACGGGATTCTTGCTCTCCAGTCAGATCGGCAGAGATGATGACTGGGTACATCTCAGACTCTCCCGCAAGGAATCTGTACTTCAGCGAAGTAGGGAGCGGCTTTAGCTCTGGACAGCTGGGTGCTGGCAAATCTGGCTTCTGAAGAAGATGTGTGTATGCGGACAATTCTGCCAAATTTGCCTGGGAAAATGATAACGAACTCTCACAAACTGGATCTGGAGAAGGCGGGTCCTCTGCATTGTCTCTGATCTGCTCTGCCTCTACCTCCTCCTCATCTATAGGCTCAGGTGGATCCAGATCTGGCATCTGATCATCACAATCGGCCCAATCAGATTCTGAATCCGAGGGATCTGTATCAGACTCGGTGGCATCAGTACCACCGGAGAACAAGGTGGCATCAGCACCACCATAGAGCAGGGTGGCCTCAGTACCACCATCACTGAAAATCGTTTCGCGATCAAGGTCCGACTCTGCTGACTCAATAGTATCCTGAACCAAGGCTGTGCTCTCCAGACTATCCTCTGCTATCAATTCTGCATCAACTGTATCTGAATATGAGAGGATGGTCTGTGCTGCAGGATCTGCCCAAACTGCCTCATCATCTGTGATCACAAAATCACAGTCTTGGTGGATGTCTGGTCCTGCGTCTGTCAGCTGTTCTGAATCTGTACTGTCCTCTGAGCGGGATCTAGCTCTGGCTCTGTGGTCCTTAACCGTCTCTATTTGTATACTCTCGCCCTGGACGCGAAAGAATACCTTCCCACTGTCATGGTCAGTCACCGCTTTGGCTGTGGCCAAGAACGGGCGACCGAGGATAATGGGGGAATCGGTCAACAAGTCAGGGGTCTCCATGTCCAGTACTACGAAGTCCACGGGGAATTGCAAACCCTGAATCGTGACGACAACGTCTCGCAACAACCCCTTTGGTCTCTTGACAGACCGATCAGCAAACTGAAGGTATGTCCTGCTCTGTCTAAGAGTGCCCAACTCTAGGTGGTCGAGAAGGGCTGCCGGAAGAAGGTTGATCGACGATCCGCTATCTAAGAGAGTACGGTCGAACCTCTGCTCACTAATCTGACATCTGACATACGGGGCCCCTAAATCTGGCCTCTTAGTCGGCAGATGGTTCTGGATCGCGTAACACGTGGCTTTGGTCAACACATGAATTTCTGCGGTCTTGTTCCTCTTCGTCCTTCTGACTGTGGTTTTATCTCTCAAGGATCGCTGAAGAAGAGGGATGTGTTGCAAAGCCTCATTGAGGGTCAGCTGGATGTGAAATCGGTCTATCATGCTCTGGCTGAACTCCTCCTGCTCTATCTTTTTTGGATCTTTTTCTTTTTTCTTCCCCTTCCCCAACTCAAGGGCTCTAGGGAAGGGGATCACAGGGTCCTTCTCAGATGAAGGACTAGGAATAGGCCTAGACGGTTCGATGACCGGATCCTCACAAACATCATTCACCACAGTGGGATCAGAAGAAACTAAACCTTTTCCTTTATTCAAATTAGAGTTCTGAGATACATTCATGCGAGGAAAGACAACATTTCTATCAGAATAAATGTTGGTGGCCTCAGTACCACCTCTAGCTGGCTCTACAACTAGACGTCGTGCGGCCTCAGTACCGCCGGTGGAATCAGCATCTCGGGTGGCATCAGTACCACCGTCATCATGATGTGCGGCTTCAGTACCGCTCTCCTTTTCCTCATCTGGCGCTCTAGATGGATCCTCGTGTGGTCGCTCAGATGAGGCGCCGCCTGCTGGTCTTCTACCGCTCCTAAGTGTGACAAAATCAGCATCAAATAAATCCGAAGATGTATCATCAAATGGGTCACTAGGAGTGGCAAATTCAGTGTGAACTACCTGCTCAGATTTCCTCTTCAAGCTATTCGGATTCGGCTCGATCTGTGCAGGGATGGCGGCCTTCCCTCTCATCAGGTCCCGCATCTCCTGGCGGAACTCGTCCATCTCCCGTCTAAATGTAGCCTGCTGCTCTGTGAAGAGGCGGGCTAGATCATCCATGGCGGGGCTCTCGTGGGAACCCGACGGGTTGCCTCTCTGGTAATGAGGCTGCTGGACCTGATGCTGCTGTGGCTGAGAGGGGTAAGAGGAATGATGCTGCTGCTGGTGAGCCTGCTGCTCACGTCTCCAATTCTGTCCCTGCTGCTGGTAGGGACGAGGTACGAAGGATGATGGCTGATGTGGCTGATATGCAGGGGGCTGCTGGTGATCTCTCTGCTGGGAGTACTGCCCTCCCTGACCGGCTGGCTGCTGTTGGGACTGGTTACCCCCATTCCCCCACCTGAATCCGGGATGGTCTCGTCGGATTCCAGGTTGAGGACGGTCATACCAAATCCCGTTGACATCCATCAACGGCTCAGCATCAAAGGGGTCTGGTGGCAGTGCTGCCAGAGGCTGATCCGGCTGATATACCACCATCTGTAAGTCTGGAGATGGTGGTGACTGGTAAGAGGGCTGCTGCTGCTGGTACGGCTCCGCCTGTACAAGGTGAACTTGTCTAGGCTGCTGCAAGGAGCTGGAGCGCTGGGACGAGCTGCGGCTGCCGCCGGAATCGCCTCGCGACAGAAGACGGGGCTGAGGAGCCGTCTGTGCCTCCTGAAGACACAAGAGCTGGGTCTTCATGTCGCTCAGAGTTTGTGCCATTTGCTCCATCTGAGTTATGCCCTGGCACTGCTTCTTCTCTATGATTTCCATGCGGTCCAACTTCTCGCTGATAATCCCCATGTCCGCAGTGGCCGACTCTGCCTGTGCGGCCGCAACTGTGGACGAACTGGATGGACCTGCATCAACCCGTGCTATCCGCTGATACTGCACGGGTCCTGGCGGCTGCTGAGATCTCTGAGTGTACAACCGAGTCTGGGACATCACCATGTAATTTTCTGCCATCTCCTCGTAGATGGCCCAGACTTGGTTGTGGTCCTTGGCAAAGTAGGACCCGCCGCAAGAAGCATTCACCAGACCCTGAAGCTCTGGTGTCATCCCACTAAAGAAGCTCTGAACTAGGTTCGGCTTCGAGATGTCGTGGTGTGGGCATCTATCCAGAAGCTCTCTGAACCTCTCCCATGCTTCGTAAAATTGCTCATTAGGGAGCATGGAGAAGTTGTTGATCAGGGCCCTCGCTGCGTTCGTCCGCCCGAGTGGATAGTACTTGTTCAAGTACTCGGTGCGGAGCTGATCCCAGGTGTAGACAAACTTCCCTAGATGTTTCAGCCAGGCGGCTGCTCTATCTGCCAGTGAAAAAGGGAAGGCCATCATTCGAATCGTATCTTGGTCCACATGACGGTCATGGACAGTACTGCAGATCATCAAAAACTCCTGGAGATGGAGATGGGGTTCCTCAGTGGCAAGCCCGTGAAAATGAGGGAGCATCTGCAGGGTGTTCGGAGGGAACTTGAAATCCCCCACGATAGCAGGTACCACCACCCAATGATGCATCAGTGTAGATCCGGGGTTGTGTAGCTCCCGCATCGTTCTCGGTGGTCCTCCTCCGGCGGCGGCTGCCGCTGCTGCGGCAGCTGCTGCTGCGGCTGCTGCCTCTGCATCAGCGTCAGGAATGTCCTCAGGCTCGCTCGGCTCGTCTCGCTCTCTTCGGAGTCGCTCCATCTCCCTTCTCATCTCAATCATAAAAGCCCCCTGATCGCGTAACTGCTGCTGAACCGTCTCTAATGATGCGATCAGGGTGGAGTTGATCGCCCCCTGGTCTAAGACAAAATGTTCGGGCTGGCGATCGTCTGAACTGCCGGCTCCAGCCATAGGGATGTCTGCAAAATCAAATGAGCCCAACTCAGGTTCTGTTAAATCAATTCGTCTTTCCTCGGGCTCATGTCTCTCAGTAGGAAAAGAAAGGGGGTCGAGGGGGAACAGGGTGGAATCGTACTCGGGCCCGGAGAGCTGGTCTCGACTCTCATGGGCCAACCTAGATGATGGAGTAGCCGCGCCTGAAGGCGGTGCAGCCAGAGGCTGCCTAAGAGATCGTCTACCCATCATCTTGATCTGGCGAGTAAGGTGGATGGGATCTGGAGAAAATATGATCGCAAAGCAAACCCCTTGTTCACCAACTCAACACAATCTGAAGACCGTGAAAGCTCGGTCAATTTATCTTGTCAATTTTATTTGGTGAACACTCAAGATATCAGAGCGATTACGTGACCTGCTGGGATACCCGATACTCTCTCAACCGACTGTCCCGCACAGAAGAGTCGGTAATCAGTCGAGATGAGCACCGGAGGGCTTTACCTAGTGTTCGGGTCACTCTCTCGCACAATCAAACCAAACAATGAGGGGGTTGCTCTCCCCAAGACAAATTTTTAATGTGAGTGTCTTTTAGGGTCAATAGTGTTATCCAGTCCCAATTTTTTTGTTTTTCTTTTTAATTTTTTTTCAAAATAAATACAAGCGGCCTAACTGTTTTTCCGATTCTCCTGATGATTAAGCCAAAAACAGAGGGAGAGAACGAAAAAGCCGATGCGCGAAGAAATCAATGATGCATGTAGAGAAAGAAATGCGTACCTTGTCTCCAGCACTCTACATGCAAGTGATCCGCGCAGAATTTAAATACAGAATTAAACTACCTAAATGATGCAACGAGGAAAAACCGAGTCCTAGCTGAGCAATTTCTATTGATCGTGAAGAACAATAGTTAGCCAACGGAATCGAGTCCGGAGTCCGATCTTGGGAGTCACTCGGTGCCCGCCACAACGGGTCCTGCCAGCGCTGTATGTGACTCCTCACGGCACGTGGTCTCAAATCCAATTAAACTAACTTTTTCAGTGAATTTTATCAAGGTCCAATTACGTTCTATAGGAACAGATATTCTATTAAGTGTTGGGCCTTAAATATTTACGTCACAATCAACAGAAATTCCTAAATCTAGGGGCTCGAGAAAAACCGCGTAAACACCGGAAAAGGCAGCTAGCTATCAAAACCACGATAAAAGCCGCGAAAATCCAAATGGGTCCCCCGAGCACACCGGTGCTCAGCGAAACAGACCCGCTAAGTTACAAATGTCCACAAATGTCCAAAGTTCAAATCCTAAATTATTACAAAAAATTGTTCTCTCTCTCTCTCTAAATAGAAAATCTCTTCTCCTCTCTCTCTTCCTCCTGCGCGGGTCCTCTAAATAGTAACTCCAAGCAGTCCAAGCAGTACCTCGCACAAAAATCCAAGAGAGAATGTCAGAAAACAATTATAATATAGAGAGACAAAAATAGAAGAATGAAAACTGACTACAAAGCCGTGCTCCCCGGCAACGGCGCCATTCTGACGGCACGTGCAAATGACAGAGGTAAAGGTACAGAAAATTAGGTCGTTGCGACCTCAATCACTCAGCACGTGTCAATCAAGAAAAATCAATCACTCAAATCAGATAAAAACAAGCAAGCACAAGAAAGAGCGATCTAGCTATAGGATTAACCTGGTATAGCTCCCAGGGTCGAACACAAGGAGCACAGATTGGCCTTGCGGCCTACGATGTAGTCAAATTGAACTAAAACACAGAGAACATATTTTTGTGGTTTTTATTTGTTTTTATAAATTTTTTTAGATTTTTTAAAAGATGAGAAAATGAAAGAAAGTAAATACAAGGGGACTTCAACAATTTATTACACACACCAAAAATGATGCAAAAATTCCAGAAAATTGATTTTTAGGTTTTTTAAGTTTTTTACTGTTTTTGGTGAATTTTTGGAATTTTTCTAATGGGTAAATTATTTATTAAAAATCAAACAATGCGAAAAACAAAGGGGACTGTCCAGCAAGGCTTAAGACCCAAAAATAAAATACTCTTGGATCTCAAAAAGCCCTAAAGGTGATTTTCCTATAATCTAGAAAGAATAAGGAAAATTTAGGCACCCTAATTATTGTTTTTGGATTTTTAATTTATTTATTATAATTTTTATGAGTTTTTAGGGGTTTTTCAATTTTTAGGGTTTTTAAGTGATGAAAAATAGCCAAAATTGGCTAGAAAATCAAACAACAAGTAAACTACAGTATCTAATTTTTTTAGAATTTTTGGAGATGTTTTTATATTTTTTTGGTATTTTTAAAGTCAAACAGTGGCAAAAATATGTGTTTTTGAATTTTTAAAAATAATAAATGAAATCAAAAATGTCCCCAAAAATCATAGAAATTCCTACACCATGGCAGGAGCCATGTGTCAAAATCTCATTTGATTTGGAGGTCGTTTGATATTTTATTCAAAAATAAAGGTGGGGCACTGTGCACAGGGACCTATGTGCAAATACCCAAAAGTTCTGGGGTCCTGGTGCAAAATACCCAAGAAGTCACGTGCCAAGCACGTGCCTGGGGCACTCAAGGACCTAAATGTAATAAAAATAAGTTCCAAGGACCTATTGATAACTCGTATCAAAAGTCCAGGGGCTTATATGCAATTTACCCAAAATAAAACGCACATGCGCATAATCAATGCTCACAGGGGTATATATGCAAATAAACAAAACTTCTTATTCAATGAATAACATCCAGAACTACAAGGCACATATTGCAAATAACCCAGAATAACACGTGACGACGCACGTGGCTCACAACAGGCGGGGGTATAAGTGCAAATTAAATAAGTACGGGGTCCTTGGTGCAAATATCCCAGAAAATAAACAACTTGAATTAAAAATTACAGGACTAAAAAGAAAATAACAAACTACGAGGGGGCCCTACGATATTTACCCCTTTTATTAGCCGACGATCGGATAGGCGCCACGTGGGTGATCTGACGGCTGGGATGGCGGCGCGACTCCTCTCTTCGTCCCTTCGGCTCGATCGACGGTGGGGAGAGGCCCACGTGGAGGATCTGACGTCTGAAACGCTGGCGCCTCTCTCTTCTGCTATCAATGGTCCAGATGCGCTCCTCGGATGGATCGACGGCTGCTGCTTCTCGAAGAATGGACGGACGCGATCAGAACTGGAGCGAGGGCTTCATCGGACGGCTCTGGAAGATGGAGGAAGAACTGATGGCCGGCGAACTTCGCCGACCTCGTGCGTGGACTCCGATCCTCCTCAGCTGCTGCTACTGATCGGAACACGTTCCTGTTGACTTCCCGCAGCTGATGGTGATGGCCGATGGCCCATCCGAGCCCTGGAGAGGCTCCGGCGAGGCCTACCGGCGCGAAGCTCCGATCTGAACTGTAGGGGGGCTCAGATGCCTCCCTTTGGACCTGCAAAGTAGACACGAAGGTTCGCGGGTCGAGGGCAAAATGCCTCGACCCCAGAAAGCGAGGTGAAGATGGTCTGTGCGGTGGGGCGAGCGAGCTCCGGCGAGGGGGAGGCGATGGAACTCGAATCCCAGCTCCGGGGCGAGCTGGGTTGAATGAGCGGGCGTAGAAGGTGCGCGGGGATACGGCGGAGGTGATGAGATGGTCGGATGGTCGAGATGTAACGCGAGATGGTCGGGATCGGAGAAATGCGTCGGAGATATGAATTGGGCGAAATCGAGAATTGGAAGAGATTAGAAGGAGCTAAGGTTACCTGATGGATGCTGGAGACTATGCTGGAGCTGCTCTTGCTCCTGGTCGTAGCTTCGAAGGGCGTCAAGGCCTGAAGCTCGATGCTCAACGCCGGCGGCGGAGCAAGGACGGCGAGGATCGCCGGATCGATGGTAGGGACACCCTCACCTCACTGCAACAGGGGCTAACTCGAGCTGTCACCTCGGGCTTTGCTCTGGAGGTCACGGTAATAAGGATGGCGATCCAAAGATGCGGCGCGGAGGCGGCGGAGGTGAGAATATATAAGGTGACAGGGGCGTTTAGGGTTGAGGCTCGACGGCAATGGAAAGCGTGGATTTGATGGCGGAAGATCCGGCGAGGGAGAGGGATGAACGGCGAAGAGTCCGGGCATGGGATATGCGTGGGAGACAGCCTGGAGGCGCGTGGGAAATTCGGAGAAGGCGAGGTGGCGCGCCTCTTCCAGAAAAGGAAGGAGTCCGCGGGGGAGTTGACCGGGGTCAACATTCCCCCGTGGACCAATCAGGAGCGGCCACGTGGACTTGATTTTTGTTTATTTATTTTAGGGCAGAAATAGGCCGAATTAAAGAAAACTCAAAACATGAAATATTTTTCTTTTATTTTTTTCTATTTTTTGGTGATTTTTAATTAATTTTTGGAAATAAAAATAGGGTAGCTATATATATAGGTATATGTACACTACATGGATTTTTATTTTTGATTTTTTTATTTGTTATTTTTATGTATTTTTATGCTCATTTTGTATTTTATTTATTTACACCATAAAATATGGAATAAAAGAATATTTTTATTTTATTTTAATTACTTATATATAAGGGTGAAATAAATAGATATATACATTTATATACATGGTATTTATACAATGTATTTTTGTATTTTAATTTTGTAATTTTTATTTGATTTTTGTTTTGTTTCTTTTTATTTATTTTATTTACAAAATATAACATAGAATATTTACAAAAAGTTTAGAAAATAATTGAATTTATTTACAAGGTTAAATAAATACAATGGTGTGGTTTATGTACATGGTGAAGGTATATTTTTGAATTTTTGATTTTTTTTTATTTTTATTTTGTTTTTGATATTTTCTAGATTTACACACAATATGTACAAATATTTACAACATATTTTTGGGTGAGGAAAATATAATTTATTGTATTTACAGAAGTATATACACATGTGAGCCCTATCTCCCTCTACTTTGGCTTTTATGCGGTCAGGCCCATGCTGAGCCCTCCCTTGGGTTAGGTTGCTCAATATTTATTCTAAATATTTCCCTCTTTTTCTTTTTGCTCTTTATTCTTTTATTTTGTGCACAAAAACATGCTAATTATAGGTTTTTACACAATGCATGCTTTTGGTAATTATTTGTATTTACACATATCTACATGTATTTGCAAAGGTTTTTGTAGCTAAAATATAAGAATAAAGAGTGATGAATAGGTATTCATCAGTGCTCACGTGTGTTTTTGGATATTTGCACTTTCTACCTTGGAATTCTCCATTGTATATCGAGCTTGTGTACGAATTAAGTGGGCTTTTTGCCAGATTTGACTCTAAGCTTTTATATTGTGTTATCCAGTGGATCCATAGACTTAATATATTTGCATTTTGGTCCTTGTGATATGTGATTAATTGCATGTTTTAATTAGACTTAATAAATATTAAATTAATTCTAAAAATTGTCTAAAAATTACTATTAGCTTCTGCTAGGGTGTAGTTTTTATTATGATTTTCTTGGATTGATTTAATTACATTTTCTATTTAAAAAATAAAAACCACAAAAAATCCTTGGTTACCTTATAAAAATTAGAAAAATTCGAAAAAATACTTTAAAATTCTATATAAAAAAATTATGAGTGTGCCTTTTTATATGATTTACCTTCAATTTTAATTTTGATTGAAAATTTCCTTTAAAAAAACCTAAAAATTATAAGACATCCAAAATCTTATAAATCATATAAAACCAAGGAAAAATAAAAAATGTGATTTCAATTTATGTATTTAGCTTTATATCTCTAGTTTATTATAAAATTGCTAACCAGGACCTTGTGGAACTTCAATTATTTTTAATTTGCAATTTGGTCCTGGTTGTGCACTATTATGAGTTTTGAGCCTTATTTGATTTTTATAAAATCATAAAATATTAGAAATAGATAAAAATACCAAAAATACTTTAAAGACTAGAAAACACAAAAATAATTTAAGTGTTGAGCGTTTTTTATCTGTTTAAAAATTCCAAAAAGAATGTTTTGTGTGTCTAAGTGTTTATGTTTGCTTGCCTTTATTTAAAAATTTAAAAAATGAAAAAGTAAAACCCATAAAAAATATTTTACCTTTGAAATTTAACTACTGAGTTTTTCAATCATGTTCCTTGTGTTTACCTCTAGTGGCTATATGAGGTAGATAAAAATATTGAACCGCTGATATTAATTGATTGATTTTTGAGTAGTTTTATTTTATTTTTGTGATTGATTTGGTTGATTAGGGACAACAACACCACTTATTTTCCACCTTAACCAATCTGAGAAATGCATCATCAGAATGGCATCGTTGCTGGGGAGCACGACTTAGTAGTCTTATTTTAATTTTGTTGATTTTTACTATATATCTGTTATAATTGTTTCTGAAATTTGTTTTATTTCTCTTTTCATGTGAGGAACCACCTGAGGGACGCTTCATTTTTCTGTTAGAGAAACCCGTACCCGAGGAGGAGCTGAGGAGTGGGAGGATTTAGTTATATTAGATAGATATTTATTTTTGCAGAAACATATTATTGTTTTAATAATTTTAGACTTTGAGACTCTCTTTGGACAATTTCACTTCGGGATCTGTTTCGTCGAGTACCGGTGTACTCGAGGGACCTCACCCCAATTTTTTGTGATTTAATTTTCTTACTTTTATTTCTATTTGATTCTTGAGTATTTAGCCCCTAGACTTAGGATTTATGCTTGATTATGATGTAATTAGCTAAGGCCTCACAATTAATTTTTATATGTTCCTATAGATCGTAATTGGACTTAGCTAAAATAAATTTGAAAAAGTTAGTTTGATTGGATACTAGACCATGCGTCGTGATGAGTCACATATAGCACTAGCAGGACCCATTGTGGCAGACACCGAGTAACTCCCACGATCAGACTCCAGACTTTTATTTGTTTAGCTAGCTATTGTGCTTCACATAATAGAAGTTGCTCGTCTAAGATCGATTTCCTCGTGCATCATGTAGATAGTTTATTTTTCTTCATTTACTTTTATGCATGGATCACCCCGCATGTAGAGTGCTGGAGTCAGGTACACATTCATATCTCTTCATGCATCACCATATTTGATCGTGCATAGGCTTTTCAAACTTCCTCCCCCTGTTTTATTGGACTCAAAATAACCAAGAAAAACAGAAAATTCGATGTTGTCTTATTTCAGAAAAATACCTAAAAAAGAGGTGATCAAATAAAATTAAGACTGCTAATGCAAACTTGACCCTAAAATACACTTCATTTTAAAAAAATCTTATTTTAGGGATTCACCACCTCATTGGTTGAATTATCTGCAGCGAGAGAGTGACTCGTACACTAGGCAGAGCCATACCTGAACTCTCTTCAGACCACTGATCGTGTGATTAGTTGTTCTTAAGTGAGGACTTCACCGGGTAATCGGTAATCAGTCCGGGACTTCCTAATTAGAATGGGCAGATCAGGTAACCAGTAAACAGTCTGCACCCATACTGACTAGAAAAAACTAGTTGTGAGATTGGGCCAGTCTCCTCGGAGCATTGGGTTCCCAACAGCTCGCTTAATCGCTCTGATAGATTGATTTGCCACCTTAATAAAATTAGATAAGATTAACGATTGAACCTTCACGGTCATCAGCTCGTATTGAGTAGGTGAACTTGAGTTTGACTTCTCATCTTGTTTGCATTCCACATCCAATCCCCATAAATCCTCACATCACGATGAAGGGAAGGAGGTCTCTTAGGTTGCCTCTGGTGTCACCTCTTTCGAGCACTCCTCTTCATTCATCTAAGACAGCTTTAAGAGCTCAGACCCACTTTCTGAACCCAAGTTTGCTACCACCTTGTCCCCCCTCGACCACCCTTCTATCGTTCCTGAGGTGTTAGAGCAGAGACCAGAGCAGTTATTTGTTCACTTGACATCACCTGAGTTGGGATATTTTGCCTTTGCAGAGACCCAAGAGATGGACATCAGTGAGAAGATGATCGATGAGCATACACAGACTTCTTCCTATGTTTTGGACCAGACAACCATCAACACTACCCGATGTGTTTCTCTGGAGACCATGCAGCGACAGATCAGGGACCAAGGAGCTTTCATGGTCGAAGTGAGATGAGAGCTGACGTAGATGCGAGCCGGTAGAGCAGAGTTGTAGAGACTAGCCGATAGAGATATACCACGCCAAGAGGGCAGACTCGGACACCTGGAGGATCAACAAGAGCCAGTGAGATAGCCATGGTCGACGAGGCACTTGCACAACCCTGGTGCAACCCTCACGCATAGATTAATCCAGCTACTAGAGATACTGGGCGACTTCGAGCTCCGCCCCCAGACTATCCAGCTATTGCCCATGTTTCATGGGCTAGCCACCGAGGAGCCACACCTCCATCTACAGGAATTTAAGATAATTTGTAGAACTGTCCACGACCGATTTGTGTACGAGGACATAATCAAGATGATTGCCTTCCCCTTTTCCCTAGTTGACAAAGCAAACTACTGGCTGAAGCATTTGGGGAGGTACGTCATCACCTAGGAGCAGCTCCGGACTGAGTACTTGAATAAGTACTATCCACTTGGCTGGACCAATGCAGCGCGAGCTATGATAAACAATTTCACTATGATACCAAATGAGTAGTTTTACGAGGTATGAGATCGATTCAGAGAGCTCATTTACCGATGTCTACATCATGAGATATCTAAGCCCAACATTGTCCAGAGTTTCTTCTGTGGGTTGACACCAGAGCTGTAGGGGCTAGTGAATGCCTCGTGCAGAGGGTCCTATTTTTCCAAGGATGAGGACCAGGTCTGGGCCATCTATGAGGAGATGGTCGAGAACTATACAATGATGTCCCAGACCAAGGTCTACACTCAAGGGAATCCCCTCCCACAGGTTGTTTCATATCATCGGATCGCACGTATCGATGTCGGTCCTTCTACTTCGTCAATAGCAGTTGAGTCTTCAGGTGCCGATATGGGCATCATTAATGAGAATCTGGACCACATCGAGATCATCGAGAAGAAGCAGTGCTAGGAATTGAACCTAATTTATCAGTTGGCATAAGACGTTGAGTGACCTAAAGACCCAGATCACATGCCTCCAGGAGGTGCAGACAACTTCTCAACCCTATCTCAGGCCACGGGTTGATCCAGGGAGCAGCTCCAACCAGCCATCGTCCTCGTATCGCCAGGTTCACCCACATACAGGAAGACCCTTTCAACATCTCTACCACTACCAGCAACCACCACCATCTCCAGATACTCAGATGGTGGTCTACCAGTCGGATCATCCCTTGGCAGCTCTTCCCCCTCCGTACATAGAGCATGATCCATTAATGGATGTTAACGAGATCTGGAACTCCTAGTACCAACCCCAGCGCGGGATTCGTCGTGACCATACCGGATTCATATGGTCCACTAGAGGCACCTCTTCCCAGCAGCAACCTCCAGCTCATGAAGGACATAGCAGCTAACAATAGTAGCCCCATCACTCCCAGCAACAGTATCAACAACACGGTTCTCGTTCCTATCATCAGGGACAACAATGGAGGCAGCAACCTCAGCAGTATTCCTAGACTCCTCCCTACTATCAGTAGCAGAAGCAGCAGTCTCAGCCTCATTTCCAGCTAGGCAAACCGTTTGGTTCTCATGCACTTGTTTATGAGAACCCAGCCCTTGACGACTGCGCCCGCCTACTTTTTGACTAGCAAGCATCCTTTTGGTGAGAGATGGGCAAGTTCCAATAGGAGATGAGGGAGATTATCAAGGGCAAGGCCACCATACCCGCTCAGATTGAACCAAACCCGAACAATCTGAAGAGAAAATCCGAGCGGATATAGTTTACAGAGACTACCACTCCTAATGATACTTTTGGTGATATTTCTTCCTATGTATCTGATGTTGATTTTGTGACACTTAGGAGCAATAGGATGCCAACCACCAGTGACTCGTTTGAGCGACAACCCCATGGAGATTCCAAAGCTTTATACGAGGATGGTAGCGGTGCTGATGCCATGCATGATGATGATGATGATGATGATGATGATGATGATAACGACAGTGGTGTTGAAGCCACCAAGAATGTTGATCCAGTCGATGGTACTAAGGCCGTTGAGATTTCAGATGCAGACGATGGTGCTGATGTCACGATACACCATATGCTTGTCCAGAGCGTGATTTTGATGTCGGAAGATCATATACTGTAGGTGGTAATGATGCCACCAATTTACCTTCAGTTGGTTGCCTCATTTTGTATCTTACAACAGAAAAATACAAAAAAAATGGAAAATAGAAGAGAACAAAAATATGAATAAAGGAAAGCTTTATGTATCTCCTGTGAGTCCACCTACATTGAATAATGATCATTGTATGGATTCTATCTCTTTGCATGGACAGTAACCAAATCTTGACCCTCATCTCTCTAGAGAGGGCCCCTCCATCCCCTTCCCTCAAACACTCCGCTTAGGAAAGGGGACCCAAAAAGAAAATCTAAAAAAAGATACCAACTAGAGTTCAGCCAGTAGATGATTGCTCGATTCCATATACAACTAACTCTACAGGAGGCACTAGAGCACGTCCCCCTCTTCCAAAAGAACTTGAGAGAGAAGACCAATATATGAAGGAAGAGGAGGAACCATATGCAGAGATCCATATGCTAACTCATGCCACTTGCTTCGCCATTCAAAACCGATTGCTAGCCAAGATACTCGATATATGAGATCCATATGTTAGATGCCATATACATGAGAAGCGGTTCGACCAGACTCTATTAGACAATGACTCTTCTATTAACCTTCTTCTGGTTTCCTTACTTGACCGATTTGAGTTTGGCCCTCTTAGACAGAGCATGATAGTCCTTCAGTTTACCGATAGATCTGTCAAGAGGTCGGAGGGGT
The DNA here is from genome assembly GCA_037367405.1 of Ottelia alismoides. Taxonomy (NCBI): domain Eukaryota; kingdom Viridiplantae; phylum Streptophyta; class Magnoliopsida; order Alismatales; family Hydrocharitaceae; genus Ottelia; species Ottelia alismoides. The sequence continues at coordinate 64,313 of JAZKJV010000481.1, forward strand.
TATTGAAGGACGTGGTCGTCACAATTCAGGTCCTGAAATTCCCCATGGACTTTGTTGTATTGGGCATGGAGATCCCTGAATCTGTGACCAATACCCCATCATCCTAGGACGCCCATTCTTGGCTACAGCCAAGGTGGTGTCCGATCATGATAGCAAGAAGGTATACTTTCACATTGAAGGATAAAGTGTACAAATAGAGACGATCGATGAGACCATAGCGAGAGATTCAACATGCTCAGAACAGTTGAGTGATTCAGAGCAGATAGCAGAGGCATAGCGAGACGTCCACTAGGAGTGTGACTTTGTGATCAATGATGACGAAGCAGTTTGGACAGACCCAGTTTCATGAGCTCTTGTCACGCCTTCAGATACTATAGACTTGCAGATTTTGGCAGATAAGAATTCGGAGAGCACACTCATGGAACCAGACACATTTGAGGTTGATGATCGTGGTCAGGATAGCGAAGCAGAGTATATTTCATGCACTTCAGATTCAGATCCCTCAAATTCAGACATTGATTGAGAAGACTTTGATTACTATTTGCCATATCTGATTCCTACAGAGCCGACAACTAGGGCGGAGAGTGAGCCAATTCAGATGATAGATGCACCAGCAGGACCATCTTCATCATATTCACAGATGCAACGAGAGTTCTCACGTACAGATCTTGTAGCCTTCACTCAGACATTCCAGAAGCCATATTTGCCACCTCCCACTTGTAAAGAACTAAAGACCTCACATAGAGTATGAAGTCTAGATTTCTTGCGGATAAGCCATACATGTTCCTAGTCATTATCTCAGCAGATTTGACTGGAGATCAAGAATCTCGTTTGATGGAGGTTCTTGAAAGAAACCTCAAGGTGATTGGATGGAGTGTAGCTGATCTCCAGGGGATAAGTCCGGCTCTTTGTTCCCGCCATATCTATCTTAAGGAGGACGCCAAGCCATCGTGTGAGTTCCAGCGACGTTGAACCCGAATCTTAGAGAAGTGGTCATGAAGAAATATCTAAGTAGTGGAGCGATGATATTATCTACCCCATATCCGACTCCAAGTGGATTAGTTCATTATATGTGGTACCCAAGAAGATGGGTATCACTACAATTTTGAGCAAATTTGGAGAGGAGATAGCTACCCAGGTACCCACTTCCTAGAGGGTATGTATGAACTACAGATGATTGAATCATGCCACCAAGAAGGATCATCTCCCACTACCATTTATCGGTCAGATTATTGAAAGGATAGCTGGGAAGAGTCATTACTGTTTTTTTGACGAGTGCTCGGGATACAACCAGGTGGCCATAGCACCTGAAGACCAGGAGAAAATGATATTTACATGTCTGTTTGGGATGTATGATTTTAGACGGACGCCCTTTGGTCTATGTAATGTCCCAGCTACATTCCAAAGGTGCATGCTTTCCATCTTCTCGGACATGGTGGGTGACTGTTTAGAGGTCTTCAAGGATGGTTTTTTGATCTACGACGATGGGTTTGATGCTTGTCTTGAGTGCCTAGACCGAGTACTTCTTCACTGAATAGAGGACAAAAATGTATTATCTTGGAATAAGAGTCATTTCATGATGCTTGGGGGACGGTCCTTGACCATACCATCTCCAACAGGGCATGGAGGTCGATCCGGTCAAGGTGGATATCATCAAGAAACTCAATCCATCGTCCAATTTATGATAGTTGTGGTCTTTTCTGAGGCATGTCGGTTTCTACCGACGGTTCATTCAGGACTTTAGTTGTATTGCCTGACCACTTACTGATCTGCTGACGAAAGAAAATGAATTCATTGTAGATGATAAGTGTCTAGCGTCATTTGGGATTCTCAAGGGACTAGTTGTTGAGGCTCCTATCCTTCAGCCACCCGACTGGTCTCTCCCATTTGAGATCATGATGGATGCTTTTGATTTTGCCATAGGGGCTCTGCTAGAACAGAGGAGGGATGGATTACCTTTTTCCATTCACTTTGCTAGCCGAACTTTGGATGCCGCTCAACAGAATTATACTGTGACTGAGAAGGAGATGCTAGTAATAGTCTTTGCTTTGGACAAGTTCAGATCATACATTCTTGGATCTAGAGTAGCCATATTTACATATCACACGACCATCTGATACCTCATAGCAAAGAAGGATGCCAAAGCCAGATTGACCGGATGGATCCTTCTACCCTGGTAATTTGATATTGAGATTAAAGATAAACCTGGAGTCAAGAATGTAGTGTCGGATCACATCTTTCATTTAGAGAACCTTGCGGATTCTGATCATATTGCACCTATCACAAAGACATTCCCATACAAGGAAATTCTTGCTATCACCTCGCTTCCATGGTATGTTGACATTGTGAACTATCTTGTCGTCAAGAAAGTTCCACAAGATTGGCCTAGACGGTGACTTGAGACCTTCCTCGTGAAGGCCAAGTCGTACCATTGGGAGGATCCCACCCTTTACCACAAGTCTGGTGTTGGTGTATCCCTCGGGAGGAGCACCACAGCGTCCTCACTTACTGCCAAGCTTGAGGTAGGAGGACATCATTCTGGGAGGAGGACAACATAAAAAGTGCTTCAATCTAGTCTATGGTAGACTACCCTCTTCAAAGATTCTGATGAATTCATGAAGAAGTGTACTGACTGTCAAAGGATAGGCACTTGTGGACAACATGATATGATACCGATGCAGCCATTCAATTCTTTGGACAGTATGAGGCATCGATTTCATGGGTCCATTCCCTGAGATTCAGGGGTTCGAGTACATTATGCTTGTTGTTGATTATGTGAGTCATTGGGTTGAGGCCATCCCCACCCGAGTCGTATATGCTAAGGCCGTATGCAGATTTTTGAGGAAAAATACCATTTCATAGTGCGGGGTACCTAGAGTTTTGATATCATATGGAGGGGGGCTCACTTTATCAACGACAAGGTAAGGGCCCTTGCTAACGAGTTCAACATTGACCATTGAGTTACCACTCCATATCACCCTCAGACCAATGGTTTTGTTGAAGTATCGAACATGGAGATCAAGACCATATTACAGAAGGTTGTCCACCCAAACCAAAAGGATTGGGCATAGCTTTTGGACTCGATCTTGTGGGATTAGAGGGCATCCGTCAAGACACCTTTGGGTACATCTCACTTTCATCTCATTTATGGCAAGCCATGCCACTTGCCTATGGAGATCAAGCACAAGTTACTTTGGGTAGTTATAGAGTTATTATTGGATCCCAAGAGTGTAGGAGATCATAGAAGAGTATAGTTGGCATCCTTGGAGGAGTTGAGAGATACAACCTTTTCAAGTAACCTACAATATAAGGATAAAGCGAAGATATGGCATGATTCTCATGTCAGCCATAAATAGTCTGAGCCGAATCAGAGAGTATGGTTATTTGATGCGAGGTTGAGATTATTTCCAAGGAAACTACAAAGCAAATGGAAGGGATCATACTTGTTCAGAAAGGTGCACGACAACCGAAGCATTGATATATCTGAGTTGTCATATGATTCCACCTTTCAGGTTAACGGTCAGCGTATGAAGCCATATCTTGATCATGATCTGCTGATCGTTGACATTGCCCCTATTCATTTTGTATGAGATGTGGTCTTTGACTCAAATCATTTGTATCTCATGCCTGATTTTGACTTCTCTCCCGCACCTATATAGATCCAGATTGTCCATATCACACATTCTTTCATTCGACACCCCGTCTCCATCTTATGATTATGCTATACTTAGGATGTACATTACCCTAAGTATAAGGGGGGTATAAGACAAGTGATTATCCATTTGATTCTTTTTGCCTATGTTTTGCTACTTATACTTGGGGATATTTTACCCTAAGTATAAGGGAGGTAAAACCTGTGCATCTTACTCCTCGATTTTCCCCTTGTGTATAATATTGTATACTTATGATTATTTGATCCTAAGTATAGGGGTATCACCGATCTCTATTCATTAAATCTTTGATTCATCGTTATATTATGGTATTCTTTTCACATCCCAATACTCAGCACGAGTTATGTCTTCCTTTCATCGCTCTTTGATCACTCTGAGGACATCGTTCGAGCTAAGTATTGGGGGTGTCATATATGTTGTACACATACTTTATCCATAAATCGTACTTTTAGCACTTTGTATATAAACAATATGGCTAGAAATTCACAAAACTAAAATCACACTTTTTTTAAAAAATCTTGTACATAAACACTTGTAAATTCTCTTGTAAAACCTCTTTTGTAAAAAGCTTTGTACATAAATGCTTGTAAAACTTTTTGTAAAAAGTATTTTTGTACAAATATTTGTAAAAATATTTTGATTGTAAAATATTTGTAAATATTTTTGTATCAAAATTATGTATATAGTACAAAATTTTTGATAAAATTTGAAAAATAAAAGTTTGCAAATTTTGGTTGTAAATGTTTGTAAACATTATTTTGCAAAACCTTCTTCATCTTGCAATCAAAATTTTACATAAAAATTGCATATTTTGAAAAATTTTCAAAAAGATTTTTTGTACATTCTTTCTTGTATATTCTTCTGAATCATAGTTGACATTTAAACTAGTATGGAATTAAATTGAAAATTGGATCTTGGTTAAGACCATAATCCACCTAACTTCAGAGGAACCTTATAGGATTTGGGGTTAAGACTTTCAGATCCATTAGTGACTTAATTCTTTGAGTCCACTAGGTCATGTTCACATGTCATCTTGATGAGACCAAGTAGAACACTTAACAACGCACGCATGACTCTCAGAGATAATGGCTTGACTTGGACACACACCTTACACGTAGCTCAATACGGATGAAGTGGTGAGGAGGCAGAATTCTTTGGCTTGGGGTAGCGTATGAGGTTAGTAATGCTAGCAAGAACCTCTCGCCTTCCTCTAGGGAGGGATGCACACCTCAACCTGGTCTAGTGGCATTGAGGTCTAAAGACAGGAGTTTGTGGGTTGCAATAATGCTTCAAAAGAGGGATAGTCTACCGGCTCAAGAAGAAAAACTCCTTATTTATAAGCTACACCATGTAGAAATGTTGTACACACATAAATGTGCAAAATCAACAAAATTTCCAAAAAAGGGGACACACTTGATTGAAAATAAATTGTCTGCCCAAGTGTATACAAAAAATAAAGCAAAGCTTATGTATTAAACATTCTCATCTCATGAAGCTTGCAATGGGAGACTTAGCTACACCGGTTAAGCTTCCAGGGATACGTGGCTACACTGGTCACGACTCATTCTCTTCTTCCCCCTCTTCTTGAGTTGGTTGAACTTGAACTTAGAAAGAAATACCCCGCTCCTTGAGGAAAGAGATTCTAGATTGGGGAATTAGAGATACCTTGTTTAGGGAGGTTTTTTCTGTGTCATTTCTGAGGAGGGGAGCTACATCTCACTTACACAGTACGAGGAAAGATTCATAGTCATCAGAGTTTGCGTATGTAGACTTGTTCTGACCTGGTTTATTGAGGAGTCTTGACCATGGAATTGCAGAACTTAAAGGTTGTTGAGTCTTAAACCTAAATTCCCAACAAGGTTCCACCGAACTAATAATCCAAAGGTCTGACTGAGCTCCATACTCCAATTTAATGAAGATAAGTTTAATAATAAAGTTTAATAATCAACTTTGATTTTTTTTCTTTTCTTCTCTTTTCTTCTTCACTTCCTTTTCAAATAAGTGTTGCTAAGGGACTAACAAAGGTAAAGTATAAGGGGGATGATGAATCTACGATTCTCACTCTTTATTCTTTTTTTAGTTATTTTTTTATAGCAAAATCACCTATAAATATCTGTAAATACAATAACTTAGCATTTTGCATGCCTTTGTTAATATTGCATAATTAATACCTAATTTTTGCAAAATAAAAGAATAAACAGAAAAGAAAAAGAATGAGATATTTAGAATAAATATAGAGTGACTCAAACCTCAAGAGAAGGTCAAACCTTGACCCGATCGCAAAGAAAATAAGTAGAGAGAGATAAGGTTCACTATATATCATATATGGATAAAATGGGGCTGCCCCTTGCGGGCAGCCAAAGATGGCTGCCCCCGCGCTATTTTCGTCAAATTTTTTTATTTTTTTTTGAAAAATATCATCATGTATATTCATCCCTATATCCCTCCTACATGTCATTCGAATTTCATCAGAAACAGAGACTCCTACGGCCTCCATCGAGATGGTATCGATTTAAAAAATCCTGTTACCGTTAAAAAATGACTGTCTGGATGGAGGCCATAGGAGTCTCTGTTTCTGATGAAATTCGAATGACATCTAGGAGGGATATAGGGATGAATATACATGGCGACATTTTTTGAAAAAAAATAAAAAAATATCAAAATAAGGCCGGGGGCAGCCATGTTGGCTGCCCCTTGCGGGCAGCCACATTGAACTCATCATATATACTTGTACATAATATTTATCAATTTATTTTTGACAAAGTAAAATTATATTATTCTTTTAACCCTTGTATATAACCTTAAAAATAACATAAAACAAAATAAAAATTAGAAAAACAAAAATAAAAATAAAATCATCACACCTTTGTACAAAATACACATATACATACCACATCCACTATTTATTTTACACTCTTAAGTAAATTATTAAAATAAATAAAAATTATTTTATATTCCTAAAATTATGTTGTAAGAAAATAAAATATAAAATAAAGGTATTTTTAAAAAATAATACAATAAAAATACTTGTAAATAATACATAAGTATAATATATTTGTATATAACACTATATATTGTATATACATTATTTTACTTTTTATAAAAATAACTAAAAATAACAAAAAATAGTTTATAAAATAATAAGCATTTTTTAGTTTATACATTGTTTAAGTTAAATTCATTTACTATTTTTAGTTCTATTTTCTTTGATTTTTTGTAAATCCTGATTTGTGATTTGTCCATATCGGACCGTTGACCCCAGTCAATGGAATCTTCGAGACTGGGTCGAGTCGCCGTGCCTCGTCAGAGCATTTTCTCCACATTTTCACACTCGAACCTGACCACTTCATGAGTCCATTTCTGCGCGCAATTGAAGCCCGAACTTCCATGATCCTTGCAGATCCCTAGGCACAACCGGATTTGCCTAGGGTTTTGTGATACACTCCGATCTTCTAAGACTCTCGTGCATCCTATAAATAATATCCTCCCTCACCTCCAGCACCTTATCTCGTCCCTCACGCCGCCACAGACCCTGAGCCACCTTTCTCGTAGTGACAGTCGTTGGAGGAGTCGCTTAGGATTCGTTGGAGGTGCATGATGAATCCATGTTCATAACTCTTTATTCTTTTATTTTAGCTAATTATCTTGGCAATGCATCATGTAAATAGGTGTAAATACAATAACTTAGCAATATGCATGCATGTGTTAATAGTGCATAATTAGCATGTATTTGTACAAAAATAAAACAATAAAGAATAAAGAGAAAAAGGAAGTATTTATAATAAATACTGAGTGACCCGAACCCCAAGAGAGGGCCAAGCATTGGCCTGATCGCCAAATAAAATAAGTAGAGAGAGATAGGGCCACTCTACCTTGTATATATATATATATCAGGTGTGTGTAAATTATTTTTGCCAAAATAAAAATAAAAATATGCTTTTACTTCCTTGTATACATTTCTAAAAATAAAATAAAAATCAGGAAAATAAAATAAAAATAGAATAAAATTCTCTCTCACTTGTACATAATACATGTATATAGGTTTCTTTCCCTATTTATTTTATACTTGTAAATACATGATAAAAATAAAACAAAAATTGTTTTATACTCCAAAAATTATTTTATAAATAAATAAAATATAAAATTGAAGTATTTGTGTAAAAATAACAAATTAAAAATAAGTGTACAAAACACATAGTATAGTACTTATATATAATACAATATATTGTGTATAGAATAATTTATTTTTTATAAAAATAAATAAAAATCATAGAAAAATAGTTTGAAAAATAAAAATCATTTTTCATTTTATACATTTTTTAATTTAAAATCATTTATTATTTTTTATCGAAATTGTAAAGTATATTATAAATGTTATTTTCTGATTGGTCGGCTGAAAGGTTGACCATGGGTCAACGATGCCTCCACCCGGGTCCAACCCGGATCCTTGTCGTCGGAGCTCCTTCTCGACATTTCCCAGCGCGACTCTGCTCACCTCTCGCGTCGGGATTCGGAACCGAGAATCCTCGTGCTTCCAATATTCTCGCGGATCCCTCGCCCGATATGATTCCTTCTCGGGTCTCGTACATCTCTCCGATCTTTCCAAACCCCCGTCGACCCTATAAAATCTTCTCTCTGCCTCCACAGCGCCCTAGCTCGCGCCTCACTCCCTCTCAGTACCCTAGAAATCTTCAGCGTGGTGACAGACGTCTAAGGGACCTCCTGGTGATCGAGTTGGTGCAGTGACGTCAACGCTCCCCTTTCATGGCCGGAGATCCACCGCGAGAAGCCTCCCTCGCCTTCTGTCGCTTGGTCGAGGCCATAACCCTGACGTCCACCTTCACCTGGAGCTCAGGGACGTATCTGGTCCTTCAGGTAACCTCTTTGTCTCTCCTAGCTCCTCATTTGATCGAATCTTTCCATTGTTCGTTGTCGTTGCTCCACCAGCTCCGACCACCCGGTCGGAGCTCCGTCACTCATTCCCAACCGCTTCGATCGAATTACCCGCTCACCCTACAACTCCTCCCACAACCTGATCACCCTAATCTTAGCCCATCTAGCCAAGATTAGATCCAAGATCTCCCTCTACCGTGTTCACCGGAGATCGAGCCCCACTCACCGTCGCTTCTTTGGTTTTCAGTCCAAATAAACTAGACCGGAGCATAGCTCTGAGTCAGAGCTACTCGTTGCAGGTCCTGTCACGCGCTGAGATCATCCAAACCACCCTCTCACAAGCTCGTTGGAGCAGCTTCAGGTGCCCTTCGCTGTCATAACGATCCGACCGATGGAGATCCCATCCGAACCGTTCACCTGATACAGAACTGTCCCACGACCACTCCGGTGTCGGCTGATCTTCCATCAGGGCTGAGGATCTTGACCTTAGCTCCAGCGAATCTCATTCAGGTGTTGTTCTTCCAGATGAGTTCTACGCCGTTGGATCGACTCTGCCCTCTAGATCCTATCCTGAGCTTTCATCCATCCGATCTGTCAGACCGTTAGATGTTAGATCTAACGGCCCCGTACGCATCACGTCCCCGACCATCTGACACCGTCAGATTTGACACCTGACGCCCCCAAAGCCACACGATCGCATCACGCCAGCGGACGACACGTGGACTCCCACATGCGACTCACGTGTACTGAGGGTATATTGCTCTGTTTACCATGCATTTATTTCACTTTATACTTTAGTCCAGAAAATAAATGTTGTAGTTGAACCTTTTTGCAATATGGTCCTTGTAGTTTTTGTGATATGCACTTTAGTCCTTTCTGTCTGAGACACGTGCTTGGCCACACGCATAGTGGTGTATTTGCACTTTTTGTCATGAACTTTTCCTGTGTTATGATTTGGATGAATGTTTTCTGAATTTGAATTTATACCCCTGTGAACGTGGATTTGGCGCATTTAAGGATTATAGAGGATAAATTGCATTTTTGACCCTGGGCTTTTTGGGCTTGTTAATATTTGGTCCTGAAACTAATAATAATTGCATTTAGGTTCATGTTTGTTGTGACCTTTGTTTTTAATCAAATAATTACTAAATTATCTACGAAAGTTCTACAAAAATTATACGTAGCTCCTATTACTGTGTAGTAATTATAGTATTTTTTGTGACCTCATTTAATTTTATTTGATATTTTCTAAAATTCAAAAACCCTAAAAAGTGTCCCTATCCAATTTAGAAAACCCATAAAAAATACGAAAACTCCCTTAAAAATTCTAGATTAATTCTTGTGTATTTGTTTTGCCTTACTTTCATTTCAGTGGTATTTTTGCTTCTTTATCTTTTATAAAACACATAAAAATTGCAAAAGACTAAAAACCTTATAAAATCATTAAAAAATCTACAAAAATTAAAAAAATGTTTCAATTCCTGTAGGTAGATTTTATTTTATACTTTCAATAAAATTGCTGCCAGGATTTTATAAGCATTTTAAATAATTTTAATTTGCCTTTATATCTAGGTTGTACATAGCTTGTTGTTTTTGGTCTTCTTTCATTTTTTAAAAATTATATAAAAATCAGAAAAACCCTATAAAATACCCAAAAACATCTGAATATTTTAAAAAAACATAAAAATATTTTTGTTTTGAATTTTTGAGTAATTTTAAGCCTTTAAATAATTGCTTGATGTGTCCTTTTTGACATTTCCTTACCTCTTTTCTTAATAAAAAAATCACAAAAAAATTCAAAAACTAAAAATCACCAAAAATACCTTTCTTTCTTGGATTACCTGACTATTTCGTAGGCTTCATTTCATGCTCCTTGGGCTCGACCCTGGTGGCTATACCAGGTTAAATAAATAGCAAGACCGCTTGCCTTGAGTTTCATATTTGATTGATTTGCCTTGGTGGTCTGATTTTCTTGTTGATTGTGCCTTGCGATTCGGGTCGCAATGACCTTAGATTTTCCTTAACTCGAGTTTCCTTGGGCACGTCATCAGTGCCTGGAGGCTCGAAACTCACGATGTGGCCAGAGCTCGGTCGTGTGCAATCTCCCAGCCAGCCGCAGCTTGGTTGAGGCCAAGACCCATCATACCACCTTAGTCTCGAGCTTAGTAACTCATCCGGACCTTCAGGTATCGCTTCTATCCACCTTAGTTCCGCTTCCGATATACCTTCCCGTTTCACTCTGTCGTCGTCACCTCTGGTCGGAGCCCCGTTACCCATCCATATCCGTTCAGATCGAATCCCCTGCTCGCCTCGCACCTTCTTACGCAGTCTACCACCCTGAGGCTCGACTATCAAGTCGAGATTAGGTCGAGTCTCCATTCCCCGCTTTCGCCGGAGACCCAAAGTACCATCCTCGTCACTTCCCTTATCTCCAGCTACAATAACCTGGACCAGAGTATAGACTCGAGTCCCCTCTACCCTTTGCAGGCTCAGATGCACGTAATGAGACCATTTTAGATCCCCAGCTGCTCAGGCAGAGCTGCTCCAGGAGGACCTTGACCTTCATGCACATCCAATCGTCGCCCCCTCCATCCGAGCATCCCATTTGACGCGGAATAGCTTCACAACACTGTCGGACCTCCCTGATCCTTCATCGGAGCGTTGGATCCCCTCCGATGCTTGATTGAAGCTCTCTAGGGTCTTGTTCTTGCAGACCCTCTCTCTGTCGTTGGATGAGCACCCCCTCTTCCAGATCTGATCTGAGCCTTTCTACCATGCAAATTTTGGGACGTTAGATATGGGCCCTCTAGTGATCTAACACACATGTTCTGGACATTCCCTGCACCGTCAGATGTGTAGCAACCGAAGATCAGAACCGTACGTCATAGCCACTCCAGCATGCGCTACGTGTCCCATTGGGTGTATTGCATCTTTTATCCCACATGTTTATCTATTCTTATTTAGTCCATTAAATAAAAGTTGTAGTTAAGAACATTTACAATTTGGACCTCCCATTTTTAGATATCTACACTTTAGTCCCTCTAAGTCTGAAGCGTGTATGTGCTCACGTGTATTTTGGGACATTTGCACCTTCTACCTTGGACTTCTCTATTGTTGTTGAATGAATGTTATATTTTTAGAAATTGCATTTATCCCCGTGTGTGTTGGATATTGAGCATGCACGTAAATTAAGTGGGCTTTTTGCAGATTCAACCCTAGGCTTTTATATTGTGTTATCTACTTAATTATAAAGTTAATATAGTTCTGTATTGGTCCCTGTGATATATGATTGATTGCATGCTTTTAATTAGTCTGGATAATTATTAAAATAATTCTAAAAATTGCCTAAAAATTACTATTATCTCCTGCTAAGGTGTAGTTTTTATTGTGATTTTCTTTGATTGATTTAAATATATTTTCTATTTTTTAAAAATTCAAAAACCACCAAAAAAATCTATATTTGCTTTATAATGATTGGAAAAATTCGAAAAAATACATTAAAATTCTATAAAAATCATGTATTTGCATTTTATATGCTTTACCTTCAGTTTTAATTTTTTTTGAAAATTCCCTTTAAAAACCCTACAAATTATAAAACAATCAAAGTCTTACAAAATCATATAAAATCAAGACAAAAGAATAAAAAAATATGATTTCAATTTCCATGCTTATCTTTATATCTCTAGTTTATCATAAAATTGCTAACCAGGACCTTGAGGTACATTAATTATTTTTGATTTGTAATTTGGTCTTGGTTGTGCACTGTTGTGAGTTTTGAGCCTTATTTGTTTTTTTTATAAAATCACAAAAATATTACGAAAATGTAGAAAATTTATCAAAACCACTTTAAAAATCAAAAAATACAAAAATAATTTTATTTTAATTTTCTGAGCATTTTTGATCTATTTTAAAATTCCAAAAGAGTATTGTCTGTATTTTAAGTATTTGTATTTGCTTGCCTTTATTTTAAAGGGATTTTTACACCCATAACCCTGAGTAATTTCACAATAACATTCATAACCCTGGATAATCGTGAATTACGCTCAAGACCCTGAATAACTATGCTGTCTTACACCTATTACTTTATTTCTTAACTCAACCAAAGGATTGAGTTAATCTAACCAATTAACGATCTAACGGCTAAATTTAATCTAAGTAAAAAAGTAACTATCTTGTCTCTTTGTCTAGAGCCAACCCCTGCATGCATAATCCATGCGGCCGGAAGGGAGATCAATCAAAAGACACTGAAACACGATGGAGACAACCCCTGCAGCAGCATGGTGGATGGTTGCGGCAGGCCTACAGCCGGGTGCAGAGGAACGATGGAGGGAATCAACACGACTGGGGGGAGGGGGGCTTCAGTCTGGGGTGGGGGGTCTGTCCGCTGGGAGGCTTCAGTCGGTTGTGGGAAAAGGGGGGGGGGGGGGGAGCTGCAGGTCAGTTGATGCAAGGGGGCTTCGGTCGGGGCGAGGGAGGGAGATGGAGGGTCTGGCGAGCAGGCTTCAGATGGGGGGATCGACCACGGGGAGCGGTTGGTGCCGAGGCGGGGGGATGGAGGTTGACGCGGGGGGGTTCGGTCGGTCGAGCGAAGGGGGAGGTGGAAGGGGGGGGAGTTGCAGGTCGGTTGACACGAGGTGGGGGGGGACAGGGGGGGCTTCGGTCGGGGTGGGGGAGGGAGATGGGGGGTCTGGCAGGAGAGCTTCGGATGGGGGATCGACCACGGGGGAGCGGTTGTTGCCGGGGGATGGAGGTCGGTTGACGCGGGGGGGGGGGGGGGGGTTCAGTCGATCGATCAGGGGAGGGAGGTGGAGGGGGGCTGCTGCGACACTTCTGCGGGCGACGAGCATCCACTAGATTTGGGGTTCAGCAGGAGCATGCGGCTTCGATAGAGGAGCATGGGGTTCGGCAGGAGCATGTGGGTTCATCAGAGGAGGGCTTCGGCAGGAGCATGGGGGCAGAGGAGCATGCGGACAGAGGAGGGCTTCTGCAGGCGACGAGCAGGCAACAAATTTGAGGTTCGGCAGGAGCATGCGGGTTCGACAGAGGAGGGCTTCGGCAGGAGCATGGGGTTCTATGGGCAGAGGAGGGTTTCGGTATGAGCTCGGTCGGTGAGTGGGGTGACGGGGGGCTTCGGGACAGGTCGGGACAGGGGAAGCTCGGCCTAGTGGGGGATAGGGGAAGCTCGGTTCGTCAAGGGGTGTTTCGGGAGAAGCTGGGGTCGGTTGTAGAGGTGCTCGACGATGGGGAGGGATGCATGGCCTGGAGGAGCTTGATGCATGGTCTGGAGGAGGAGGTGGTGCTGGTTGGCCGGGGAGAGGAGAAGGATGGCATGTTTCGTAAATAAGAATGGATATTAGGGATGGTTTTGTATTTTTTTAACAGAAACCGTCATACATAACGGCTATCTCACACGGAACATGACACAGGGTGTCATGTAAGAGTTAAGCATTATTCAGGGTTTACACTATTGATGTTACTGTTCATCCTCAAGAATGTGTCAACCATGTTGAATGACGATGGGAGACTTCCTAGAATGGTTGCTACTTACATCCTCTCTGAAATCACACATTCATCAGCCGCTAGGTCCTTGACCATCACAATGATCTTATTCACGTGCTTGAGGATGCTTTCAAATTCCTTCATTTTACATGAGTTATACTTGTATATAAGAAGTTGGACGCTCACTTCCAACTTGGAAGTGATATTTTTCATTATCCGCAGTTCAGATCTTATATGCTGATTTGCTGGTCTCGAAGATCCAAATTAGATTTAGCTCCATATGGATCAACATAAAGCTTCTAGCCATATTATCTATTTTCTCCCACTATTCACATGACCTAATTTCTTCACAATTAGATTCTTAGATAATGTAGAGTTAGGTTTATATATAATGGAGTGCTTGCTCCTGTGTAACAGTCTAAAGTAAATATTTCTACTCCACAGTTCATATTTAATACCGTTAAGGTACTCGGTTTGCTTCTCATATTTACTCTAATCAAATAAATATAAGTTTGTATGAGATTGAGACGTAATGATTATATATAATAACAATAATGAGAGGACTAACTTGCTATATTATCTTAATCAAAGAAGAGTAAATAAGTTTGTGGAGCTTAATAACAATTATAACTACCTCTTTATAAGCTTTTTTTAAAAGGTAAATGCAAAAGAAATCAACAAAGGTTAACCGTTGAATGTGAGTTAATTAATCAAACAAATATTTTAATTAAATGAGAAACTTTAGCAATTTATTTATTAATTTTTTGACAATAGTCAAAATGAAATTTTGTAATAAGGATATCCTTTTCAAGAGATTAATACACATAATTCATGATTCAATTCAGTTTAATCCAAGTTTTAATACACCCCCAAAATAAAGACTTCTAATTTACTTAATAAGAGTATTCAATTAAAAAAAATCTTTTTCTTGTGATATTGCAACAAACTAGCTCATTCCTTTTATGAATTAAACAGTAAACTGATCCTAAAGTTTACAATAAAAAATGATGCCTGTTCAACAATAATATTAGAAGAAATATGATTTTTTTAAAAAGAATATACCATCCAAAAATTGAAGCCAAGTTGAAATTACTATAAAAGGAATTTTTTTAAACAGTCGAAATAAAAAAGAACGGTCACTACAACAAATATGAGCTCTTCAAAATCTGTCACTAAATTAGCCATTGTTAAATATATAACGATGATATTATTCATTGCGAAATGAGTTTTCATACTTGAAATTAATGACAAATAGTATATATGTTGCTATATCATTAGCAATGATCCACATAACGACATTTATCCCATGTTATTTTTCAAACTTCTAATTAAGGTGACTTTGAACTAAAAAACAACAACGATTAGTTGATATTTTGAAAAATAACAACATGGTCCACATAACGACGTTTACTTGTTGTTATTTTTCAAACTTCTAATTACTCGTCGCTAAATTTGAATTAAAAAACAACGACGATTAGTTGATATTTTAAAAAATAACAATGGATAAGCGTCACTATATGGATTATTGCTAATGATATAGCGACATATACGTTATTTGTTGCTAATTTCAAGTACGAAAAATCATTTCGCAACTAATAAATATCGTCGTTATATATATTTAACAACGACTAATTTAGTGACGGTTTTTTAAAAAAAGTACCACTATAGCTCAATTTTGTTGTGGTGGGTGGATTGGCAGGAAATTATTTTCAAAAAAAAACGTACATGTCAAAGCTAAATCAAAAGTTTTTTTTTAATTCAAGGAATTGTAAGGGGTTCGCTAAATAACTCGGGCTTATTAAAAAATAAAGGACCCTAGAGACGACTTAGGGTTTTGACGAAGAATAAGAGATGGCGGTCGATGATCACTTGGTGCAAGCAACGACAACAGCCAAGGAAGAAGGCAAGCAACAGTGACAGTCAAGGAAGAAGGTGAACTCTGATACCAGTCTTGAAGAGAGATGTGCCGCCCTAGTTGTTTCTCGAGAGAGGAGAGCAAGAGAGATTAAGATGGGATGGGGAGGCTCTCGATTGGCGAGTGTGGATGTGCTGCTGTGATCCATTCCACTCCCGAAGGAGATACTTATAGGACGTGAACATCCTCGCGTCATCCGCCCCCTCCCTTATATTCGGTGGTTACATTCTCCCACGATACTTGACCTTATTGCAACCGCCGGCCTCCGCAATGACCGACGACTCTTGACCACTTGGTCAAAAGACCATTTTACAGAAACTTAAGAGGATCAGACTCGCAGCAAGGCTGAGCTCCAATTCAATGCTCTTGACACTCATTGTGGCATTTCGTTGGCATACGTATTCTAACAAAAAAAGAATACGTACCAACGATCGACTACCGCGTCTCCCAACAAATGGAAATAATAAGCAAACAACTCTTCTTATAACTCACCGTCTTCCCGAAGGTACTCCCCTCGACCACCACCACCTCCTCCCCTAATGGCTTCCCGCCTGCAGATACCGCAGGAGAACTCCGTACTCCTCCTCATCACCCACTCCAACTTGAAGTCCTTCTCCTCCAATATCCGCCTCTTCCTCAACGTAAGTCCCCCATTCCCGTTCCTCCCTCCCTCTCTCTCTCGTCCGCTAAATTTCTCACATTTTCAGATGTCGATCGAGGCCGTGAAGGACAAGCTCTGGCGGAAGTGTGGCACCGCCGTGGACTCCATGCGCCTCGAGCTCTACGACGACTCCGGCACCAAGCTCTGCGATCTCACCGGCGATTCCACCCTTCTGGGCTTCTTCTCCCCTCAGAACGGGTAAACTATCCTCTGTTCCATTTCTTCCTTTAGCTTGGGATTCCTAGGTTGATTTGGAGGTGGTTTGGTCTTGTGTTGCGAAGTTACCGTATTCATGTGGTGGACTTGGATCCGGGATCGGTGACGTCAGGCGGGTGGTTGGAGGACACCTCTCTCGTCGACAAATACACGATCTCGGATGAGGCGTATGACAAGCTGGACAGTAAGCTCATTCATCTCAAGGAGTTTGTTGGCTATGCTTGTGCTCTATTGTTGATCGCCTATTGTCGTTTACTCTATGTTGCTGCTGAACTATCGGCTACAGCATTGCCATCTGCTCTGCGTTGTTGCTGAATTAACACCCACACAATTGCCATTCCCTCCGTATTTTCACTGAATTACCGCAGACAACAATGTTGGCCCCAAATGCGGTTTCAGTAAGTAGCATGGATATGGCTTAATCAAATTCACAACTTGGCAATTTCTGTCTTTTTGGATTGGTAGTGCCACTATTTATTCACGTCGAAACTATAGGGTTTCGCCCCCTTTCTTATTCTATCCTGTAGGAATCTACTTATGCCTTCGTCTGATCTCTTTCTTCACTGAACATCTTTGGGTACCTTATCAATTCTCCTCAAGAATCAGAAGCTGTCGCTCGGTCCCCTTTCTGAATGATTCCTTATCCGTTAGTGTTGTTTCTCATCTAGTTTGGCATCTTTATGGCAGTTTTATTGTATGACTATATCCTTTTTATCAGCCTTCCATTCATGTTGTTGCTTCAAGGCTTCAAGCCTTCAATCACATGCCTTTTCCTGATTCAGCCAATAATTCCACCACTGGTCAATTTCGTGCCTGTTACAAAATATGAAGAATGCGGAAACGAACATGGAAAAGATAAAGAACAAAATAAGAACGCGGGATTTTAACGTGGAACCCTACTCCGTGAGGAGCGGGATGAAACCACGGGAGAAGCCCTCAACGGGGCGTGTTTGTCCATTGACTTTCTCAATGAGTACATGAGGTCTGGGGCTCCTTATATAGCCTTCCCAGAGCCTCCAAGTTCCACCATTGGGCGGTATGGGACTAAACACATGATGGGGTAAATGGATCTTCTCCAGGATCCATTTACCCTGCTACAACTCAATAGGTGCACTACCAAATACTCCAACACTCCCTCTCAAGCTGGAGCATGCAATGCTCAGCTTGGACAAACAAACAGAAAGAAACTCAACTCACGCTACAGGACACTACGGACAATATCAACCCAACGCGCACATGCTACAGTCGAGGACGTTGTTTCTCATGCCGTGGAGGCGAGGAGGAGGAACGAGCTGGAGTGTGAGTCAACTGAAGACTCGGAATCTGAGCATCGAGTCTGAAACTGCACCTGAAGTCTCCTCGTCGGAGAACTGGGTCTCTCCCATCTGGCTCAGAGAATGGTGCACTGTTCTGGTGTACCTATGATACCACATGAAAATCCTTGCCCTCAAGGGAATGATCCTCTGCTCTGAAGTCCCTATGGCTCACATGAAAACTCTAGCCTGACAACAAGAAGAATGATGGGGACCTTTGACAATGATGGCAACATATGCTCATCAGAAAATGACCGCACACTCGTGCGTGTCTGGAACTGGACTCGAAATCAATCGTCGAGTCTGATCAACTGGAGAGTCTGAAATCTGGTTGGTTTGGAAATCTGCATCAATCTGGATCTGAACCGAAATCTGAAGAAGACATGTGACTCTACATATACTCCCCCTTTCTCCCATACTTGTCGGAAATTGACATCGACAAAGTTGGGAGAAGACAAGATAAATAGAGGGTAAACAACACATACTTGCGGCTTTTCATTTTCATTTTCATTTTTTTAAGCCGTCAACATTTTTTTAAACAATTTTTTAAAGCCATTTCAATTTTTTTCGGCTTTCAATCATCATTTTTTTTGAAATGTGTGCGGCTTTTTTTTTGTTTTTTTTAAAATACAGTCCATTGGACCAACTTACCCTCTCCCTCCTTTTTTTAAAAAGCTCTCAGCCTTCTTCTGGGCCCACTTGGACCTTACAATAAAGCAAACATTTTAAACGGCCCAACAAGGGCGTGAAATATCAACATCCCTATTTTTTTTAAAGAGCAATCGGCCCCCCTTCCCTTTTTCACTTTAGGGTTCCCAAGTGGGAACCCCTCGTTCGAAGCCCACCGCCCCCATGTTGGGGTATGAACCCGCGCCGCCAGCACTGGAGCAGCCTGGAGGAGGGCGCGCAGAGTGGGCTGGAGGAGATGCCGCCTATGCTTGGTGCACACGCGAGGAGAGGCGCCCGCGCCTGGGGTTTGCGAGAGGGCGCCGCCTGGAGGAGTTGCACCGCCAAGGGTTGCTGATGCGCCGCCGAGGGTTGCTGATGCGCCGCCGAGGAGGTCATGGGTCCCCCCTATGCGCGCGAGAGGACTCGTGTGACCTGGAGATCGGGGCGGCTGCTGGAGATTCGCCGCTGCAAGGAGGAGGCGATTGCCGCCTCTGTCGGAGGAGATCGAAGAGATGCAGAGGTCGCCGCCTTGTGCGGCTAGGGCGCTGCTTGCACGCGATGATTGGGTGTGGCTGAAGGTGCAGTTGCGCGTCGCCTGAGTCAAAGAAGACCTATTGCAAGGGATGCATGAGCTCTTGCCTTGCGCTAGAAGAAATCTGATTGCGATGCAAGGCGAGGGGATCTGGATGTTTCGCCAAAGGAGGTTGTCACCTGGAATCCCTAGATGGGAATCGAACCTGCAGGATACGCACCGCCCGTGCTGCTTGGATGTCGTGCAAGGAGCCGTGAGGGCCCGCATGGATGCACACTCAGAGGGCACAGGGCTTCACGGAGATGAGAAAAAAAACAATATGTTGTAGCCTTTCTTCCGGAAAATTGAATCATGAACAGGAACTTCAAAATAATCTCGAATCTCGAATCAACAAAAAAGAAAAGGAATCCACGAGAATCGACCCGCTCTGATACCATGTTACAAAATATGAAGAATGCGGAAGCGAACATGGAAAAGATAAAGAACAAAATAAGAATGCGGGATTTTAACGTGGAACCCTACTCCATGAGGAGCGGGATGAAACCACGGGAGAAGCCCTCAACGGGGCGTGTTTGTCTATTGACTTTCTCAATGAGTACAGGAGGTCTGGAGCTCCTTATATAGCCTTCCCAGAGCCTCCAAGTCCCACCATTGGGCGGTATGGGACTAAACACAGGATGGGGTAAATGGATCTTCTCCAGGATCCATTTACCCTGCTACAACTCAATAGGTGCACTACCAAATACTCCAACAGTGCCCTATTTAAGTTTTGGCCAAATTTAATTGCATTTTTTAAATTAAAGTTTGTCATTGAGTAACCATCCTTGAAGAAACCTAACCAAGACTTCAGCGTGATGAAATGCAATGAGTACAACAAGTTTTATTTGGAAAATTCCTATTTGGAGTTCATTCTATCCTTCCCTCTTCTCACCTGTATTCGCTTTACAATCCTTGTTCCAATACCTATATTGCACTCTTTATTCTACTTTGCTTGCTTCTTCACCACCACCTTACTTGTTTGGCCTCACTTTATACGAGGAAAAGACTGGTTATGGTATATGTAAGTGTTCTAGATTCTAAAAAAGTGTTGGATCTAGCAGAAAAGGACCGTGATCTACATATTGTACTTACCAGGACCACCAAGAGCAGCATGAAGCTGTGTTGGCACACCTCCACTTCCTGATTGTACAGAGAAAATAAAAAAAATGGTAGCCTACTGCATCTATAAATTATCAACTATATAACCAGCTAAAGATCATTTGGATGCTTGTGATATGTCGAACACCTAGCATTCACCCATACTTCATAGGTAATTCTCAATCTTGAGAATAGGTAATTCTCAATCTTGAGAATGCTTAGGTGTTTGCATGAATGCTCTTTTAAAGGGTAATGGTTAAATTGCATGAATGCTCTTTTAAAGGGCAATGGTTAAAGTGTTCCCCTAATTATAGCGCACAAGCCTAGTATTTTATTACTACATCTCATTTTCTAGATATTGTACATATTGTACTTACCAGGACCACCAAGAGCAGCATGAAGCTGTGTTGGCACACCTCCACTTCCTGATTGTACAGAGAAAATAAAAAAAATGGTAGGATACTGCATCTATAAATTATCAACTATATAACCAGCTAAAGATCATTTGGATGCTTGTGATATGTCGAACACCTAGCATTCACCCACACTTCATAGGTAATTCTCAATCTTGAGAATAGGTAATTCTCAATCTTGAGAATGCTTAGGTGTTTGCATGAATGCTCTTTTAAAGGGTAATGGTTAAATTGCATGAATGCTCTTTTAAAGGGCAATGGTTAAAGTGTTCCCCTAATTATACCGCACAAGCCTAGTATTTTATTACTACATCTCATTTTCTAGATAATGTTAAATTATAATCGTATGCTAACTCGACTTTCTTAATTAAACAACAATGAACACTACCAAACCTTTTCCAACTTTAAGTGGGGACGCCGATATGGAGCTTGGGCTTCCAAATCGACCAAATATATGACTGTGTCATGGCGTGGCTTAACTCCAATAAAGTCATATCTTTCTTAATAATCTCCTTATAACACTTCCTAAGTCCTTTCAACCCTCGAAAATGCTCTTCTTCTAAGTTCTTACAAATTCGAATTGGGGCACTAAAGGGCCTTCTTTGTATATATCCAAACCACCTTACATGAGTTTCTCTCATTTTATCTTCGATGGTGGCACCCCAACCTTTTCGCGAATACCCTCATTGCGAGAGTACGTATTTTTATATTTCTAGACATTCTTCGGGGAATCTTTGTCCCAACTTGGAACATTCGCTTCGCATGTCTATTACTAATTACCAAGTATTCACTACCATAAAGCATCGTTGGTTATGCTGTAGCTGTATAATATTTTCCTTTGATTTTTAGAGTTAATTTCTTATCATAAAGAACACTTGAAGCTCCTCTCATAGTTTTTAAGGGCACCACCTCGAGGTGAGACAAAACTTTTTTGCTTCGAGGCATGTGCCTCACCTTTGTGAGGCAATGCCATGACATTGAGTTGTTAAAGTGAATATGAGGTGCATACCCTTTATTGAATCAGTTAAGGTTGCAAATGTCGGTAGTCGGTACTTAGTTGGGTGGGTCACTAATGAACGATCAATCGAAAGTCAAATGACTAAATGAATTTAGCTGGACTTTACTCGGCTTTGTATTTTTTAATTATTTGAAGTCTATACATATATTCTTATATATTTACATAAGTTTGTACATTTTCTATACTATCATAATAAAATAAAAGAAACAATTGAAAGCGAGAATCGACAGAAGGCTATCTGATGACCTTGCATTCCACAGCTAAAGCATTGTGGTGCTAGGGCACATGATGAAGCACAATGATCATGCTTATTGCATTGGAAACACCTTGGTCCCAGCTTTCGATGCGAAGCAACATTCCGGCCTCCACCTCAGAACCTCACCCTCACCCCCTCTACCTTCCTCTCCCTCCAGACCTTCTTCTCCCATAGAGGTAGAACCCAACGCCTCCCCCACCCCACATGGTCCCACTCGTCTCTCCTCCTCTCTCATGCCCACCATGCCTCCCCTTCTCTCCCTTGCCACATTCAACGCCTCTCATCTTGCCTCCTTCTCTCCTTTTATTTACTCTCCCCCACTCCATCAGACTTCTGTTATGAATGTTCTTGACTACAAAAAATATCCCCCCGTGCTTCAAAAAAAATCCTCCCCATACAACAAATTGTTGGGACCTTAAGGACGACTGTCGGTTGGTAGTATCTTCAATTTTGAGCGGTCATGGCGTTTAGAGGAGGGTATTGTGAGAAGATCATGAGGTACCCGCAAGAGCAGACAATGGAAGGTTCTGCTTCATGCCAGATGGCGGAGAAGCTCAAGGCGCTTTGTATTGTACTTATATGGTTTAGAAAAGAGAATCGAAAGCTCAAAGGAGATGATGCTCAAGTGGAGAATGTATAGCTTGATCTCATGGAGGATTCTAAGGAGTTATCAAATGAGGAGAAAGTTACAAGATGTGAACATAATTGTATTCGCTTGAAGGATGACATGAAGAGGGAAACATAGTGAAGATAAATATCAAGGCAGAAATTCTTGAAGGAGGGAGATGCAAACACCTATTACTTCCATAGTCCATAAGATAGCGAGTGGGTGCACGTGACACAATTTGATAAATTCTATTGAGGTGGATGGTGTTAAGGTGGAAGGGGATAGCGCCATCGGGGAGGTGGTGCAAAATCATTACTGGAAGCTTAGCCGAAGGATACCTAACAATAAGGCCAAATAAGAGGGCACAAATATTCCTGGTTTGACCTAGCTTCATGGGAAGGAACTAGCGTGTCCTTTCCTCATTGGGGAGCTATATTTGAGCTTAATGCAAATGGCTCACCAGGACCTGATGCTTTCCGTTGTTGTTTTGACGCTAGTGGTGGTTGATGAGACGCGACAAGCGAATCGTGGCTTTCAGTTTGTCAATCGTTCTTTTTGTCCTTCTTACAAAGGCGGATGCAATTCAGAGGATGGATGATATGCTGCTTGTTGCTCTTTCGAACACCATATATATGATCGTGTCGTGGCAAAGGTGTTAGCTAACCAGTTGTGGGAGGTTCCTGGCTCCTTTGTTGATTAGGCACATATGCATTTTATCCCAGGTTGACACACGAATTTATGGAGTTGTGATGTCTTCAAAGGTTACTGCAGAGTGGAGATGGAAGAAGACCGAGTGTTTTCTTTGGAAGGTTGATTTTTTAGGCATATGGCTGTGTTGGTTGGAAGTTTATTTTAGCATCCCTTCACCGCATGAGCTTTCCATGAGCTGTGTTGATTGGTTGGATGAAGAGATGTACTATGATCTTGTCTTCTGTTGTTTTGTTGAATGAAAAGTATGGGGGTTTTTCTTTCAGTTGTACTGATGGGCTAGGCAGGGTTATCAACTAGCACCATCGTTGTTTGTTATTATTGCTGATGTGCTGACGAGAATGGTTGCCGAAGCTGTGACAGTAGTTTATTGAGTGGTTTTTCTATGAGCGAGATTACTGTGCCAATCCTTCAATATGCTATGATACCATTTTCTTCACGGAGGAAGATGCATGATCAATGGAGGGCACCATTGTGCTTGATTTGTTTGGGAGGATCTTTGGCCTGGGGTATCAACCTTGTGCTAAGTTTGCATTTGTTCCTTTCAGGAAGTCTGAGAAGGTTGAGAGATGTGTGATTGCCGTTCAAGCATAGTAGGGGCAGTATCTTTATCCTCTTTTGGTTTATCAGTGAAGGGTGGTAGATTAAAGCAGTCCGACTAATTTACTGTGCTCGAGAAGATGGAGAAGAAGATGTCTACTTGGTGTGCAACTTGTCTCTTGAGGGGTAGCCGTTTGGTCTTGCTGAAGGCAGTGTTGTTTGCTATATCGATTTTTTTTCTTTCTCAACTCGCCTCTGTTGGGGTGAATGGAAGGTTAGAGATATTGATGCAGAGTTTTTTCTTGGCCTCCAACGATGAGGCTCGGGGGATGCCTTTGGTGAGTTGGGAGACCTTGGTGCACATGGATGATGATGGTGGCAGCGGGACTCTGAGTTTGGAGGAGATGAACAATGCTCTCCTGGCTAAGTAGGTCACTCATACATGGGGGATGGGTGTTGTGAATGTGCCTTCCAACTTCTAGAGGGATATCTGTTCGATTCTTTCGCATGTAGCCACACTTATGAAGTCATTTTGGGTGATGGGTGGGGAGTTTTACTTTTGGACTAGTCGAGGCATACTTAGTGCTAGATTCCCCAAACCTTTTGCTTTATCATCATATGTGAATTGTACAATGAGGGAGTGCAAGGGGACTGCTGGTTGTCTTCCTCGTTTTCGTTGTGCTTTGATCGGTCAGCGGTTTGCATAGCTTCTGTTACTTCTAGATATCCTGCATGTGATGGTGACCTCTTTGATATAGTGGACCACTGGGCCTGGATAGATGGGCGCTTCAAGGTGATGAAGGCATACATAGCCTTTTATTCAACAACTATTTTTGAGCTTGGGATTTCTTCAGATCGGCTCACACATATGTAGTGGTGGAAAATTCTGCTAAGGGTCTGGTTCTTCATCTGGGTCTTGAGACGTGATTGGTTGATGTCTAGCGAATGACGCGTCATTTTTTCTTAGACATTGTTGGACGACAGAGGAGGATGCAGAGCATATCTTCTTTGAATTTCATGTTTCGATGGGCGGCCTGGTCTGAGGAATGCATTGATGTGATGGTTACTTTTGATTGGGATGCCTTTTGGGAGTCCGTTGATGGGTTGGGAGGGTTCAATGATTCCATTAAGATTTGAGTCATAACTATCCTCTAATGATTGTGTTTTCATGAAATGGAGTTATATTCGGTGGGAAAGAATGTGTATGGAGAATGCTTTAGGGCATGCCAAAAGCCTTGTGGACTTTTGATCCTCTTTATAATTACTTTGAGTTTGTGATATATAGAAGATTTTTTGGGTGGTATTTCTTCGGTGTCAAATCCTTTTTTCCTTTCAAAAAATACTTACCATGTGTATAGTGACACTCAAGATTGAAGACTTCAATCATCATATTTTTACAAATCAAATGTTGAGAAAAATGAAATGGACCTTATAAATCACCAATCTTACAAAAATCATAGGGTAAAGAACACTTAAAATGAGTCTTCGAACCTTTGAGAACTCCCCAGAGCTTCAAAATCGCTCAAAATCACCTATAAATGCACACTTGTAGCATCTGGAAAATGAAATGGGGAAAGTGTGCACATATGGGTGATATCCAGCGTAAAATGACAAAAAGGAATCTTCACTATTCCTCATATCGCTTCGTTGCTATACCATTGGGGTTGATATATTTTCCATCGCAACGATATCGTCATATCAACAAATATATCACCGATACATTGTGATATATAAGGCTATGGCAAGGGCACTTGTAATATTAACCCTTTAAGCACTCAACCCTCTCTAAGAGGGGGCGATAATATTAACCCTTTAAGCGCTCAACCCCTCTATAAGAGGGGAACCGTGGTGTCCGAAGGATTCTTATTCGTCATGCAAAGCTGGGCGTCATTCTCCCTTGGGACGTATTCTGTATTTATCAAGTGGAACTTGATTAAAAGGGCCGCGTGCCCTTATTGTGCTTGGTGAGCACTTCATCCCCACCTATCGTCTATTCTCGTAACTGTTGCACCCCTTGAGTGGACCATGCTAAACATCTAGCCGTCAGGCATATTCTTACATGGATCATCATTAATCACTTAATTATATCATATAAAATTTTTTCCTTAAAAATATGTCAACTACATTTTCGTTTATTAAATATAAGTACTTTGAATAGCTTTTCCAGAGTTTCGAGATTTTGTAGGTTTAGTTTGTACTTACATAATGGTCTAGTGGTAGTACAGTGTGTCTACCACAAAAAAAAAACCAGGGTTCAAATCCCACTCTTGCAGGGGTTGCGTTAGGTAGTCGATGGCCAGCGTAAAAAATAGTCGAATCTTTCAACATGGATTTGAGCAAGAATCCATGTAGCCGACCCTACTTATAGTGGGATATAAGGCTTAGTACATTTTAGTTTGTGAATGTCCAGAAGAATAGGGTTCAAATCCCTCCTTGAGGAGAGTTGCGTTAGGTAGTCGACAACTAGCGTAAAAAACAGTCGGATATTTCAACTTGGATTTGAGAAGAATCCTTGTAACCGGCCCTACTTAACGTCGAAGAAGGCTTTGCAATTTTTTTCTAGTTTGTGAATGTCCAAAGCTTTGCTTCAATATTTGACTTGTTTTCAATCAGCGAATGCTAGCTGATTTTATTGTTTTGCAAGCAGAGTCTACATCACTTTGATATTTAGATACTAGTATCGGACATCACGTTAATCAGAACAATAATGTCTTAGTATCAGTATAGTATGTCAGTCAATTTTTTTTGCATGACAGTGACTTCTTATTGTACAACTAATTGATTAAAACTTATTGGCACTCTCCTAGTAATTGTTTCCATCTTCGCCTATTGCAGCTAACTTCAGAAAATACAAGCAGAAGTTGGTTTCTCGAAATCCTGATGTCCTGAACAAGGTAAATTCTAAAACCTTGTTAATTGTTATTGTGATGTTATATGCTTCTGCTCCGATTCACCTATGATTATCTACAGAAGGTATCCTTTGCTGTTTGGGGAGTGACTTCCGTAATTCTTTTCGATCTGCATTATGGTTCTTTAAAATTAAATTACACCCTCTCCCTTGCTGTCCATCTCTTCTCATCTTTTTTTC
The DNA here is from genome assembly GCA_037367405.1 of Ottelia alismoides. Lineage (NCBI taxonomy): Eukaryota > Viridiplantae > Streptophyta > Magnoliopsida > Alismatales > Hydrocharitaceae > Ottelia > Ottelia alismoides. The sequence continues at coordinate 91,449 of JAZKJV010000481.1, forward strand.
AAAATAGTCTGGTTTTTTTACTACACATGCGATGTCAAGTTGTCATCGACTTTTTTTTAGTTCTTCCATTTTTCTTTCCTGCAAATATCTAGGTGGGTCATATGCACCACCATTCTTTTGTTAATACTGATTGTTATCTATTTTTTCTCTTCAGCCATCTGAAGATTACATGGAGGATATGTGTGCAAACATCAAGGTATATTTTTCACCTAAATGAGGAATTTGGCTGCTGCGTTTTCCTTTTATATGATTATCAGCATCAAGAATTCCTCAATATAGGTTGGGGACCGATGTGAAGTGGAACCTGGTGGGAAAAGAGGGGTAGTTAGGTTTGTTGGTAGAGCTGAATCTGTTGCACCTGGTTTTTGGGTTGGTGTTCAGTATGACGAGCCTTTGGGTAAACATGATGGCACGTAAGTTTTTATATTTACCAATTTCTACATTTTTCTGAAAGAGCTTATAGGTCTATCCACAATTGTTAGTCACTATTGCATAGCTTTGGATGAGATGTCCTGGTTCACTTGTGAATATCTACTAGTAAATGCAAGTAGGAACTCTATACTATCTGAACCTTTTTTGCTTGCTATCAGAAAATGCATAATTGTTGTTTTGCCCTTTTATGAATCAATAATTTTCTTTTCTTTCCATAAAAACTATCGAGTGAGTCTTGGTTTTGCATGTGTTTTATTTACAAAAATATTAGATGGCTTTTGTTGTGTCGTCTGATAGTTTTTTCTAGATTTAGGGGGTATTTAGTAACCCATCGATTGCTTTTGTTCCAAGACAAGTTTAAATGTTCTCCTATGTAAAAAGTAGTCACTCCATTAAAATCAAGAAACAAAGTTCAATTAACCAACGTGGTATCTGAGCAGTATTTCCCTAGCATAATAACCTAAGGTTATTGTTTTTGATGGAGCCCCCAAGAAGCCCATCGCCACTGAGCTCCTTTCATCATCGATATCCGATCTTCCTTGCACCACCAGCACCACCTGTAATCATCCCTGATCATCTCTTGGTTGCGATCAACTCCAACCCCACTTCCGCCCTGACATCACTATTACGGTTACCTCCAAGTTCCATCCCCCTTTTCCAGCCCAATACCTTCTGTAGCCTCCAAGCCCATCCCAGATAGCCTTCAAGGACTCCTTTCCCACTCCCACGGACCCTACTCGATTATGCCTCTAGGCCTCTGCTAATCCCAGCACCCAACGTTGCCCTTAGTCATTTAGGGCATTTTATAATTGATACAAATCGATCCCGATCTCCTACATGAGGCCTCAGGGTGCTTGGATCTATGCCCTCAAGCATTGGTGCCAAGACGATAAATCTGGTTTCATGATGTTTCAGTCAATGCCATGCACCTTTGCTAATATATTGATGACCTAATCATGAATCATATGTGGATCGTCTCACATCGAGGAAGTTAGGAACCCATTCTTTGGTCCTATTGTCAAGTTTAATGGTACTACTATGAACTGTGGGTCAACCAATTCCATAATGTTATCGGAGGCCACGACAGAGGAAACATATCGCCCATAAGTAGACGATTTCGGAGATGAAGGATTCTTTTTGAATTTCACACTCACAAGGGGAAACCTCTACGAAAATTTATAGACTTCATCATGGCATTGCTCACATGAAGCAAGGCGGTAAACCACCCATATAGTATTTCACAACTTTGAAGTCATCGTTTGATCATCATTTGAACTCCTTAGAGTTGCTCACCTATATGTGACCATCTCGGTCAACTAGAGAAATGAGAACAATTCAAGATTGGACTAAGATGTAATCTTTGAGGCAACCGAAGCATAGATGTTGACATCTCAACAAATTCCCGTAATCAATAATACGACAACAATAGGTTTTTCATTTGTCTAGGACTTGCCACATAACCCTTTACCATGATTGTCACCAAGGAAGGCTGTATCGATATTGATATCATTTCGGTCTGCTCAGAAATGGATATACTGGGATATATCACCGATATATCGACGATATCAAAAATGGCGGAAATGGATCAAAAAGTTATTTTTGTCGTTTTTCAGAAATTAAGATCATCCAAGATATTAAAACAACAAATAACCTATAAATACATGTTTATATCACATATCGGTCATTTATACCCCATATATCGCATATATTGGTCATATCGCATTTAATGTTTATTCCTGACCTATAGATATTGGAAATGGATTCCGTTCAAGTTCATACTATTAACTAACTTACAAATATACACTTAGATGACACATATAGATCATTTTGTGAAGACTATGATCCTTATATTGCACATATCGATCATATTGAACATATCACTGGTACTGTTAGTTGTTGACCTATATATTGAAAATGGAGTTCATCCAAGTTCTTAGATCACTAAATAACTTACAATTGTACTCTTAGATCACACATATCGATCATTTATGAAGCTTATATCGCATATTGATCATTTCGAACATATCGATATTAATGTTGATTCCAGACTTATAGATATTTTTTTGAAGAATTGACTTATAAATATTGGAAATGGATTTCATTCAAGCTCTTACAACATGAAATAACTTGCAAATATACACCAAGTTGAAGAACCATTGTATGCATCCTCTTTTCGCACCATACCCTACCGGTGCGGGGGTCTCGTTGCCCGGTCAACGAGCTTGGGGTGGGGGGGGCTCAGGTTGGCCCCCCCTTGTGGGGGTGCGAAGGCAGCGCCCCCGAACTGAAACAAAAAATATATAAACCATTGTGTGTTTTAATACCAAGTATAGCTAGATATGTATTTTAATACTGGGTGTAGCTAGATAAGCAACATAATCTATCTTGCATGAATAATATCATCGATATATAGAGATATCGGCGAAACATCGTCGATATCGGTCGATATCCAATATTTTTTGTACTGAATCCAATCATTTTTGATCTATATGAACCGATATGGCGATATATCGACGATATATCGCCGATATCTCTGTAAAAGGATATACTGGGTGATATCGAAACCCCTTTCCTGTCGAAACCGTATATCGACGATATATCGCCAATACGACCTTCTATGATTGTCACCTAGAATGCATGTGGTCTCTACTCTTATGCCATCACCAGGTATAGGAGTAGAGATATGAATGGACATGGGTATCATTTTGATATCATAAAAAATATATCAGTATATCCATTTACACATATTATATAATTATAAATTTATTTATACAACAACAAAGCCTTTTCCCACATTAAGTAGGGTCAGTTACATGGATTCTTTGCCTGTGTTCATATCTATCTTGGTCATTCCCGGAGTTAGATCCAAAAAACTAAGATCCCTTCGTATAGTCTCATTCCAACTTTTCTTGAGCCTTCTTCACCCTTTCTTAGCTGACTCAACATCCCAAAACTCGCATCTCCTCACCGATGCATCAGCTGACCTCATTTCCAGATGGTCAAACCACCTTAAGTGATTTTCTCGCATCTTATCCTTGATCGAAGTTACACCAACTTTCCTTCTGATTGCATCATTCTGAATCCAATCTTTACATGTGTGTCTACACATCTATCTTAACATTTTCATTTCTGCTACATCCATTCTCTACACATGTCTATGGTTCACATGCCAATATTCAGATCCGTAGAGCTTAACATGTCTAACAACTGCTTTGTAAAACTTTCCCTTGATTTTCAAAGGAATTTTCTTATCACAGAGAACAGTAAAGGATCCTCTCCACTTTAACTAACCTACATCATTCTTTTAGTAACTTATCCATCAATTTTTCCATCATGTTGCAAAATAGATCCCAAGTATCTAAACGAATCTCTCTTCTGAATATTATTGTCATCAATCTTCACCTCGATTCCTTCACCATTGCTTCCATCAAAAGTGCACTCCATATATTCAATCTTAGCCCTACTTATATGAAATCCTTTAGTCACTAATGCATGTCTTCAAACCTCAAGCTTCTCATTTATTCCATATCTAGTCTCATCAATCAACACAATATCATCAACGAATAACATACACCAAGGTATCTCATCCTGAATGTGACTTGTCAACTCATCCATAATCAAAGTAAAAAGGAATGGATTCAAAGCTGAACCATGATGCATACCAATAATGATGTCAAAAGAGTCAGTATTCTCGGACTATATCCTTACGCAAGATGAATCCCTATCATACTTATCTTTTATAAGGTTAATGTATAGGACATATATTTGTCTCTTCTCCAGAACATTCCATAATATGTCATGTGGGACATAATCATAAGCCTTCTTTAAATCAATTAAAATCATACGGATGTTCTTTCTTTTAGCTCTATAAATCTCCATCATTCTCCTCAACAAATGGATGTCTTTAATAGTTGAGCGACCTGCAATGTTCAGAAATGCAGCTCATGCGGCTGCATATGCGCATGCGGAAGGACAACCGCACTGCATATGACATATGCAGTAATATGTGGGGCACACGCATATGCGGGCCACATAAACCGCATATGCGACAGAATATGCGAGTTCGATATGCAGTCTGACCCGTTGACAAGATCCGATTAAGGGATCTTAAGTTCTTAACCCGTTACCTGACAAGCTCCTGCGCGCACCAAAAAAACTTTCCCATCTCGATAAATGCTAATACAGACCGACTGAAGCATCTCCAGCCTCCTCGATCGTAGAAGCCCCGCCAGCCTCTCGACCTTCCACCTTCGCCGCATAGCAGCTCTCGTGCCTCCACATTCTGTGTCTAAAAGCTCCTGCAACACAAGGTTCTGCCCCTAGCTGATCTTGCACCATCGCCTCCCCCGTACGGTAACCTCATGTTGTTGTGGCTTATTTGTGCAGTTCTACCTTGACTTTTGGAATCTTCCCTGCAATGCTATTCTGTATTTGGTGATGCAATATTCAAGCTTACTCATTTCTTTCGCGAACAAAAAAATTCCGGCCAAATTAATTGGAAACAAATAAGAACTTCAAAAAAGGGTAAACACTCTTGCTTTGACACCGTTGTGTCCAATTGTAATATTAACAAAAGCCACCGTTATGTCCAATTGTAATATTAACAAATTGTTTTTTAAACAGTTCTTTAGAGATATATGGTGACATTATGTATAGAATTTATTTTCTAAGTTTGAGTGTTGCTTGGGATGAAGTTAATTTAATATCTTAGATTAGATATTCTCCCGACAACGGTTAAAGGTTCCAAACAAGGTTCAGGTTCAGACATGATTTCCCATTTAAAAATCTTTATCTCTTAGCAATCATTTATATTATCATATTTTTCTTCATGATTAAAGATATGGATTATTTTCTACTGTTGCGTTTATAATCAAATTATATCTTTGAATAATTATATTACATTCTGTAGTTATTATTTTTAATGACACAATTTTTGTGTCATCTTTAGGTGTTTTGATATGGCTACCCCTTCTACTCCTACTACGAATTCCTCCACATTTTATGTTCCACCTGGCTCTACCGATCCAGGGTGGAAGTATGCATACCTTGTTGAGAGGACGGATTCGAACACGGTTGCGTGTCACTTGTACGGCAAGATCATAAAAGGAGGAATCAAAAGAATGAATCAGCATCTCACACACATAAAGAAAAACACGAAGGCATGTCCAAAGGCCGATGGTGATGTGCAGAAGGAAATCCGAGATTATGTGGAAGATATTATGAAGAAGAAGAATGAGAAATTTGTTAATATGAGAGAACTGCGTGAGGAAGTGACAATCAAAACATCTGATGGATCTTCTAACCATCCATATGAACGAGAAGCCTCAGAGAGTGGTGCAAAAAGACCTCGTTTTTCTGGAGATGATGTGTCTTTGGGTGCAACAATGCAGCAGACGGTGATTAAAAATGCTTTAACCAAAGAGGAGCGTGCACGCGTCAACAAGTTTGTGGCAAAATTCTTTTATGATGCTAACGTTCCCTTCATTGTAGTGACCAAGAATTCATTTATCCAAATGTGTGAGGCAATTGGACAATCCAGAAGCGGATACAAACCCCCCTCATACTATGAAATTGTAAAAACTTTATTGAAGGAGGAAGTTGATGAAACAAAGGAATATTTAAAGCGTCACAATGAATCGTGGAAGAACAATAGTTGTTCAATAATGACCGATGCGTGGACTAATATGAGGGGAAGGAGCATTATGAACTTGTGTGTGAATTGTGACTTGGGTACAAATTTCTTGAAGTCCATTGACACATCTGCCGATTCTCACACAGCTGAATACATCTCTTCTCTGGTAGATGAGTGTATCAAGGATGTTGGAGAAGACAATGTTGTACAAGTTGTTACTGACAATGCTTCTGCAAATATGGCAGCTGGGAGACTCCTTAAGATCAAATATCCAAGGATATTTGGTCTTCATGTGCGACTCATTTCATTGATCTTGTATTTGAGGAGATTGGCAAGGAATCAAAGATTAAAAATTGTGTCACTAAGGCTAGAACTCTCATTCTCTTTATCTACAGTCATGCAAAGACTTTGAGCTTGATGAGACAATTCACCCAGAAGGGTGAAATTGTTCGTTTAGGGCAAACAAGATTTACCACCACTTTCCTTACACTCAAAGCGTAATGGACAAGAAGGAGAAATTGCGATTGATGTTCTCTTCTGATGAGTGGAGGGAGTGTAAGTGGTCAAACAAAAGAAAAGTTGCGGTGGCTGCAATCCGTTGTCCTCAGTTCGTCATTTTGGAGCAAAGTATCCTTGACGTTGAAGATCTTCTCTCCACTTGTCTGCCTCTTGCGTGTTGTTGATGGAGAAAGGAAGCCGTCAATGGGATTTGTATATGGAGGATTGGAGGATTCAAAAAATGAAATAAAGGTTATTTTTAAAGATGTTGAACATTCGTACAAGCCATTTATAGATGCCATTGCCTTGAAGACGAAAGGAAGATTGGATAGCCCCCTCCATCTTGCAACTTTCTATCTCAATCACTATTATTTTTACAGGGATAACAATGTGATTTCTAAGGATAGTTTCATCGTTGATGGTTTAATGGAATACGTGGAGATTTTTCTTATCTTGAGTTGGAGATGCAGGATGCCATTTTGAAGAAAGAGATTCATATTTACTGAAGGGGAGAAGGAGTGTTTGGAAAGCCAATGGCTGTCAGACAAAGATCCACCAATGATGATGATTTCAATCCTGGTAATATATCTCAAGCTTATTATTGACTTTAAAGTTCTTAAGTTAGATTTACCATTTTACAAAAAATTAATTGTCTAATCTCTTATAACTTATTGGTGGTTGTTATATGGTTCTCAAACGCCTTATTTGAAAGAAATGGCTTTGAGAATTCTGAAGTTGACATCCTCTTCTTCTGGTTGTGAGAGGAATTGGAGCTCATTTGCAGCGGTATAACTCTCACCATTTGGATGTACAGTTGAATATATTCATTGAGTCATTATGATTTATAATTAATCAATTTTACATATTCTTAATGCAGATTCACACCAAAAAAGGAACATACTAGAAACCAAGAGATTGAATGATTTGGTTTTTGTGAAATTCAATTCAAAGCTGAAGGAGAGTCGACCATTAACTAGAAGAGATCCATTTGTTTCTGTTGGGAAAAATGATCAAATCTATTATTCATGATAACCCTAGGCTCTCTTATATAGGGGAGAGACCTACGGGTAAATTACATAAGATAGACAAAGAAAACTAAAATACTAGAAACGGTATATAAAGAACAGAAATATCTCTACACTCCCCCTCAAGTTGGAGTATAGATATTGTTATAAAATATGAAAGCGGAAGCGGAGTAACAGAATAAAATAAAGAAGAATAATCACGAATAACACAAAAGATTTTACGTGGAACCCTACTCCGTGAGGAGCGGGATGAAACCACGGGAGAAGCCCTCAAAGGGGCATATGCTTCATTGCTTTTTCTCAATGAGTACAGGAGGTCTGGGGCTCTTTATATAGCCTCTCCAGAGCCTCCAAGTCCCACCCACAAGCGGTATGGGACTAAACACTGGATGGGGTAAATGGATCTTCTCCAGGATCCATTTACCCTGCTACTACTCAACATGGCGCACTACCAAATACTCTAACACTCTCCCTCAAGCTAGAGCATGCAATGCTCAGCTTGGACAAACAGAAAGAAACTCAACTCACGCTACAGGACACTACAGACAATATCAACCCAACGCGCACATTGCTGCAGTCGAGGATGTTGCTTCTCATGCCGTGCATGTGAGGAGGACGAACGGGCTGGAGTGTGAGTCAACTGAAGACTCGAAATCTGACCATCGAGTCTGAACTTGCGCTTGAAGTCTCCTCGTCGGAGAACTGGGTCTCTCCCATCTGGCTCAGAGAATGGTGCACTGCTCTGGTGTACCTATGATACCACATGAAAACCCTTGCCAACATATGGCATAAGGAATGGTCCTCTACTCTGGAGTCCCTATGGCTCGCATGAAAACTCTGGCCTGACAACTAGAAGAATGATGGGGACCTCTGACAATGATGGCAACATATGCTCATCTGGAAATGATCGCACACTCATGCGTGTCTGAAACTGGAGATTCTCTCTAGAGATCTCGAAACTGGGCCTCTCATCATGGAGTGCCTCGAACTTGGACTCGGAACACTGATCGTCGAGTCTGAAACTGAACGGTAGAGTCTGATCATCTGGCTGGTCTGGAGACTGATATCTGAATCTGGATCTAGACGTGTGACTCTACATATATACTCCCCCTTTCTTCCATACTTGTCGGAACATGAACATCGACAAAGTTGGGAGAAGACAAGATAAATAGGGGGTAAACAAAACATGAACTTTCAAAAGATTTCTTGCGGCTTTTCATTTCATTTTTTTTATAAGCCGTCAATTTTTTTTAAGCCATTCAAAACCCCTTTTTTTTTCGGCTTTTCATTTTTTTTGAAAATGCGTACGGCTTTTTGTATATGTACGCGCCTCTTTTATTTTTTTTTTGGAAAATGCATACGGCTTTTTGGTTATGTACGCGCCTCTTCTTTTTTCTTTTCCTTCTTTTCTTTTTTTTTCTTTTTTTTAAACCAAACCTCGACCCATTTGGGCCTACAAAGACAACCTCACCTTTTTTTTTAAAAAAATAGACCAGCCCACAAGGGCTCTTACACAAATAACCCAATTTTTTTTCTTTTTTAAAATCCGCACCTCTTTAGGGCTCCCCTTCAACCCTAATCGCAACATACGCCCCCTATGGGGCTCCCACTCGCCGCCGTCGCTGGAGAATGGGCGGCATCGCCGCCTGGTGCTGTCGGGACCCATCGCCGTCAACAAGATCGGGAAGAGGGAGCTCGCCGCGCGCGCGATGGGATCTGAACTGAAGACTTGGAGGAGAGCTTCGCGCGTCGCTGAAGATGAAGGCGTCTCGCCTGGGACCGCCGCCAGGAACCTGACATCTGGGTGAAGATCGCAGCGGCTGCGCGCCTGGAGGGGCTTCGCCTGGGTGCCTGGAGCCGCGTGAAGGTCGCAGCGGCTGCGCGCGTGGGAGGTCTCTCTTGGATGGAGGGCTGCCAGAGGAGGAAGGGAAGGAGTTGGCGTACATTCGCCTGGGTGCGTCGCCCTTTGAATATGAGCGGCATCGCCTGGAGGCGCACAGGGTCTGGGAGCGCCGCCAGCGCTGGATATCGCGCGGGGCCGGGGATGGACCAGATGGCCCGCCGAGACCGGGCGGCGCCGCTGGTGGTTGGAGGAGCCCGCTGCTATGGCGGCTGGAGGAGTGCGCCGCCTACACTCGCGCGAGGAAGAACTAGGGCTCGTCAACTGGAGAAGCCCAGATGCTTGAAAGGGCGATGGAATCAGCCTCCTGGAGGAGCCGCTGGTTGCGTGATCTTGCATCGCGCCGCCTGCGCGTGCTCAAGATGCACCGCAAAAAAACTTTATAGCAGGCCAGATCTTCACGAACAAATTGTGATTAGGGTTTCCAACGAAACCCTAGAAAACAAAAGAGAAATTCTCCATGATGAATCACAACTCTGAATATTGAAATAATCTTTACAAACACTTCTCAAAATCGTATCTCGAACAAAGTTAAACATGAAATCCTCGAGGAACGAACCCACTCTGATACCATGTTATAAAATATGAAAGCGGAAGCGGAGTAACAGAATAAAGAAGAATAATCACGAATAACACAAAAGATTTTACGTGGAACCCTACTCCGTGAGGAGCGGGATGAAACCACGGGAGAAGCCCTCAAAGGGGCATATGCTTCATTGCTTTTTCTCAATGAGTACAGGAGGTCTGGGGCTCTTTATATAGCCTCTCCAGAGCCTCCAAGTCCCACCCACAGGCGGTATGGGACTAAACACTGGATGGGGTAAATAGATCTTCTCCAGGATCCATTTACCCTGCTACAACTCAACGTGGCGCACTACCAAATACTCTAACAGATATCGATCATGCTCAACTTGGATGAGCATTTCTGAAATGGAGCCTTGAGTAATGCTTTGGTGAAAATGTCAGTTGTTTGTTCTCCTGAACTGACATCAAGGCCCTAAATGTCATGGTATTAAAAGGCGCGCCTCGAGGCGGTCGAGGCGTACGCCTCGAGGCGAGGCGGGCCTTTTTAGCCTCGAGGCATGCGCCTCGGCCTTGTCCAGTGAGGCGTGCGCCTCGACTGGCTGAGGCGTAGCCTCGAGGCGTTCCGCCTCGAGGCGGTCGAGGCATTTTCCGAGGCGTTATTGTTTTTTTTGAAGATTTCTTGTATGATTTTGATAGTTACATGGTGGTTTGAGAAGCTTATAAATATATACTTGTTTAGGATAATGATTATACAAGTTAAATGCCTAAATCTGATGTTTCTTTCGTACTCATAACTCCACATTTACTATTAATTACGTGTAACTATTTCAGCAAACTATTTCATATTTACTATTAATTATATCTAACTATTAATTTATGCAAAATGTATGCTTAAATTTGATCTCTTTCATATTCATATGCTTGAATTTGACCTATTTCATATTCATATTTACCATTAACATGCCAAATTATTTTAGTGACGCTTACTATTACATCCTTAAACATATAAAAATGTGTATACGAATTCGAGACCCCCGTTCTGGTAGGGTATGGTGCAACAGGGGGGATGCATACAACCGTTCTTCACTTGGGTATAGTAGACCATATAGTTAGGATTCAAATCATATGATTCATATCAACACCTTGGATATTTATAATGACAACTATAGCCAATCCCTTTTAGATAATTTTTTAGTGATAGTTATAAGTTATAACCAATGATTTTCGTTTGATTAGGTAGAAATTTAGAAAGGTTTATGGCATTGAGTCATTGATATATCCTTTTTTCATGTTCTTATCTTCATAGTATCATCATATATTACATTGTTATATACTATATGTTTGTCAGATTATATTATTTCATCAATAAATATATGTATTATATATTTTATATTTATTTTTCTATACAAAACTGAGGCTTACGCCTCGACCGCCTCGAGGCTACGCCTCGCCTCGCTTCCAGGGAAAACGCCTCGTTCCGCCTTTCGTTTTTTCAAACCTTGCTAAATGTCGATTTCGGTCACCATTTTGGTATCGACCAAACGGAATTTTGGTGGAATTTCGGTCATTTCGGTCATTTTTTGTATTAGGACCCACATATTTCGGTCATTTCGGTCGAATTTCGATTTCGACCGGATATCGATATTGGACAGAAATTCGATCGAATTTCGTTGAAATTTGAGGCCATGACTGACATGAGTGGTATAAATCAGGCCCTTCTGGATCATATCTCTGGTAAAGTGGCAATCCACCTCCATGTGTTTGGTTCGTTCATGGAAATCTGGATTGTTTGCAATAAACAAGGCTGCCTGATTATCACACTGTAGCTGCATGGGAAGTGGTACATCGATATGCAAATCCATAAGCACTGCTCTTACCCACATCATTTCTGTGGTTGCTTGAGCCATAGCCCTATATTCAGATTCGACACTTGACCTGGCCACCACTGTCTGTTTCCTGCTTTTCCAAGAAACCACAGAACTTCCCACAAACACAGCAAACCTCGACGTGGACTTTCTGTCCTTTGGGCATCCTGCATAATCTGCATCAGCACACGCAGACACTGAAAGAGATGCTCCCTTTTGGAATAATAATCCTGCACTTGGAGAAGACTTCAAATATCTCAAGATCATATATATAGCATCCATATGGACCTGTCGAGGTTGCTCCATGAACTGACTCGCCCGGCTTACTGCAAAGGCAATATCGGGTCTCGTAATAGTAATATAGATTAGTTTTCCCACCATTTCTCTATATCTCCTTTTATCAACCTCCTCCGTATCATCATCAAACAACTTCATGCTAGGGTCCATTGGGGTACTGGATGGTCGACACCCCGCCATACCTGTCTCAACAAGCATGCCCGTGACATATTTCCTTTGGGTCATTACAAGACCCTGAGCATTCCTTGCAAATTCAAGTCCCAAGAAGTAGCTTAGAGTACCAAGGTCTTTGGTAACAAAGTGATGACCCATAAATTCTTTTGCCATCTTCACTCCCTGTACATCATCTCCTGTAACAAGGATGTCATCTACATATACTATAATGACTACAATACCTCTAGCCGTCTTCTGCACAAAGAGTGAGTGGTTCGAGTTTGACCTCTTGAAGCCTTCTTTCTCAATTAGATCTGACAACTTCTGAAACCACGCCCTCGGGCTTTGTTTAAGGCCATATATTGTCTTATGAAGTCTACAGACCTGCTGACACTCCCCCTCAGCAGTAAACCCAGGTGATTGCTGCATGTAGACTTCCTCCTGTAGGTCACCGTATAAAAAAGCATTTTTAACATCTAGCTGAAACAAGGTCCAATCACATACCACAACCACTGTAAGGAGTATACGGAGCGTAGAATGTCGAGCAACTGGAGAAAAAGTATCCAAGTAATCCACGCTATACGTTTGCGTGAACCCCCTTACTGCTAATCTGGCCTTGTACCGATCTAGAGAACCATCTACATGATATTTGACAGTGAAGACCCATTTGCAGCTGACAATGGACGCACCTGGGGATGGAGAAACCAGTGTCCAAGTACTACGCGATCATAGGCAACCATCTCTTCTTCCATCGCTGAATGCCAGCTGCTATCCTTCAAGGCATCTTGATAATTCCGTGGTATTTCTATAGTAGATAGGGCTGCAAACCTATGAAGACCGCCTGTCAGTCTGTGAAGAGAGACCTGTGAGGCAATAGGATAGGAAGCACAAGACCGTTTCTGCTTCCGAAGTGTAACAAGTAAATCCAGATTTGCAGATGTGTCATGTAACCTGGAAGTATCTCCCTGTAATAATTGCTGCACATATATATCGTCAGACCCATCACTAGAGCAATGTATATCAGAACAAACCTGAGGCGCAATGACTGATGGATGTGTGCCACGAGAAGAGACAGTCCGACGGGTGTAGAACTTAGGAAACAGTGGTACAGTGGGAGGTGGTGGTGGTGGGGGTGGAGGTGGTGGTATAGGTGAAGATGGTACTACTGGTGGTGAAGGCGCAAGAGGGGAAGGCATAAAGATTCCTTCTCCTTCATCAGAACTGGACAACACCAACCGTTCACTCGTGGAAGAGAAATACATTACCGATTCAAAGAAGGTGACATCGACACTAATATAGTATTTTCGACGCAACGGGTCATAACCCCGATATCCCTTTTGAGTCCGTGAGTAACCAACAAAGACACACTTAACAGCTCTAGGTGCAAGCTTGTCGAGACCTGGAGTTAGCTGATGAACAAAGGTCATGCAACCAAATACCCTAGGAGGTAGAGAGAATAATTCTTTTTTAGGGAAGACAAGAGAGAAAGGAGTTTTCTCACCCAAGACAGTCGATGACATGCGATTGATCAAGTAGCATGTAGTAAGAACTGCATCACCCCAGAAAGGATGTGGGGCACGGCTTTGGATCAGGAGAGTGCGGGTGACATCAGGCAAGTGACGATGTTTCCTTTCTGCAACACCATTCTGTTGGGATGTGTAAGCACAAGATGTTTAGTGTATAATACCACAAGATGAGAGGAACTGAGACACGACACGAGTACAAAATTCCAAAGCGTTATCAGTTCTCAAAGTTTTAATGGACACCGAAAAAATATTTTGGACTTCGTTGATAAAACTTTGATTACATCCCCAGCTTCAGATTTATTTTTCAATAGAAAAACCCAAGACAGACGAGAAAAATCATCCACAACTACAAGATAATAACCGTAGAGATAGATATTATTATATGTTATGTACCCGTTCGTCATTTATGTTTTCTCTGGACTACTTTGTATTTTAACCTTGAGGTCTCTCCCTATATAAGAGAGCCTAGGGTTCCCTTGAATAACAGATTACTCTTTTCTCACAACATGGTATCAGAGCCCTAGGGCTTCCCCACCCGCCGCCCCCTCCCCTCTCTCGTTCTTCCACCGCCGCCGCCCCCACCCGAGCCACCCTCCAGTCCCGCCGCCGCCGTAAGACCCTCCCGGGTCCCTCTCACCGCCGCCGATCGCCTCCCCGCGCCACTCTAGTGCCGCCGGACCCCCCAGGGTCCACCCCAGTGCCGCCCGAACCCCCCCCCCCCCCCCCCCCCCCCCCCGCCTCGTCTCCATCTTCCGGCTTGCCCTAGCCGGATTTTTTCTACTTTAATCGTAGCAGACTAGCAGTCTCTTCCTCCAGACATATGGATTTGGGTGCGTAAAGTCTACATACGCACTCGAATCCTGTGAAGTTTGTGTAGACAACTATCACCTCGTCTACATACCCTTGTTCTTCTCCGGCGGCAATATGTCAGAATCAAAGGTTGATATGCCCTCCATAGGCGTGTTCAAAGGTCCTGCGCCAATAGTAAAGATGGACGGGTCGAACTATGAGCTCTGGGCGACGCAGTTCATGAGCCTCATGAAGTTGAATGGTAAGAAGCACATTCTTACCGAAGATGAGCCAGCAGAGAAGACATGGATATATGCCTCGTGGGAGGCTGATGATTCGTATGCCAAGGTTTGGTTGTCAGGAACACTGTCGATGGAGATTGCTAATGATGTCCTCCATCAACCCACTGCCAAGGCAATGTGGGATATTCTGGCTGCTACATATTCATAGGTGTGAAATGAGACCAAGATGTTACAACTTCAGCATGATATATTCACGATGAAGCAGAATGGACGCCCTCTTCACTCCTTGTACACATCCCTGAGGGGGATGTTTGAGAAGTTGTACAACACCATTCCCCTCACAGCGACTCCTGAACAACATAAGACATTTAGGAATGCCACCATGGTGGGTGTTCTTCTTGCGGCCCTAGATCCTGAGTATGAGGCCGCCCGCTCTCAGATTTTGGCTGATGCAGTTATTCCTCCGATGAAGGATGTCTACGGAGACTCAGTCGCATATCAGTTTCTTCCAGCTCATCTACTCCACCCCCATCGACGATGGCCGTGTCGCGTGGGAGAGGCGGTCATCCCTCTGGCTGTGGACGTGGACCCCAGGGTAGGGGTGGTCACTAAGGCCGTGCTCATATTGTCACCGCACAGGCCACTCAGAGGAGACATGCTACTCTAAGTATGGATTCCCAGCATCAGCACGTATAACAGAGCATTCTCAGCCCCAAGTGGCGTCTACTGCAGACAATCGTTTCGAGGAACTTGTGGCACGCCTACGTGATATTATGCCACAATCATTTGGTGATTCTTCTGGTGGACCTTCATATGTTGCTGCTACAGCATCTGCCAGTTCCTCTGCTACTGCTAGTACCTCAGGTAGTGCTACTGCATTTACATCTTCTCATGATATCTCTGATTGGATTATAGATTCTGGTGCCACACATCATTTCTGCCGTGATCGAGAGAGACTTGAGTCCTACAGGGACATTCCTCATGGCCGCTCAATACAGATTGCAGACGGTACTCATTCTCCCCTCGTTGGACAGGGGGAGGTCTCCCTATCTTCTACTATGCATCTACAGAATGTCCTACATGCTTCTGAGTTCTCGATGAATCTGTTGTCTATTAGTCAGATTACGAAGGATTTGCACTGTCGTGCTATATTTGACCCGTCTTCTCTTATTTTTCAGGACATACTAACGGGCAGGGTGATTGGCTGTGGCTCTGAGCAGAATGGTCTATATAGGCTGGTCCGGAATACTTATGCTGGCGTCTCTTCTCATTCTGCTGGACCGATTTCTCCGTACATCTGGCATCTCCGTTTTGGTCATCTCCTGCTCCAGAAAATGCGACATCTTCTGCCTCAAATATCTCCCAGTTCTTCCTTTCGCTGTGAAGCGTGTCAGTTGGGAAAGCATCATCGGTCGAGCTTTCCTAGTCGTCAGAGTCGGAGCAATAGCTCCCCATTTGAGTTGTTTCACATAGATATATGGGGTCCAAGTCGTGTACCCGATCATCAGGGACACATATTTTATCTAGTGGTAGTGGATGATTTTTCTCGTATTTCTTGGGTCTTCCTTTTAAAGAATAAATCTGAAGCAGGCGATGTGATTAAGAATTTGATTAATGAAGTGCAAAATGTATTTTCTTCTACTGTCAAATATGTTCGTACTGATAATGCTCTTGAATTCTGCACACGGTCCCTCTCTCAGTTTCTTTCGTCAAAGGGCATTATTCACCAAACCACTTGTGCTTACACATCTCAGCAGAATGGTGTGGCAGAAAGAAAACATCGCCACCTTCTCAACATTACTCGAACCCTACTGATTCAGAGTTGTGCTCCTATTTCTTTCTGGGAGGATGCTGTTCTTACCGCTTGTTACCTGGTCAATCGTATGCCATCTTATGTTCTTGGTGAGAAAATTCCTCTCTCTATCGTTTTTCCTGACAAGGAATTATTCTCACTTACTCCTCGTGTGTTTGGTACTGTGGCATTTGTTCATCTTCTAACTCCTGGACTTGACAAACTCTCTCCTAGAGCTGTCACGTGTGTCTTTGTCGGTTATTCTCGTACTCAGAAGGGCTATCGCTGTTATGATCCCATAAACAAGAAATACTTTGTCAGTGCTGATGTCACGTTCTTTGAGTCTGTTATGTATTTTTCTCCTGCAGGTGACAGACTGGTACCGTCCACTACCAACGATGATGTCTATGTCCCTCCACCACCTACTTTGCGTCCACTTGAGTCCACTCCTGTTCCTGTCTCATCTTCACCACCAGCTCTACCTCCACGACCTCCTATTCCACCCTTACCAAAATTCTATACATGTCGGTCAGGTCCTGCTCAGGCTACACGTCAGACATCCATCACGCCTCAGGTATGTTCAGATGGCATTACTACTGACGGGTCAGATATGGTACATGTGCAGGATTATTCATTGCAGGAGGAGACCATACCATCCAGTACAACGCAAGATGACCTTGATCTTCCTATTGCTACCCGGAAGCAGAAGCGGACGTGTACATCTTATCTCTTTGCTTCACATGTGTCTTTTCATCGCCTCACAGGCGACTTTCAGATTTGCTGCAGCTTTATCTTCCGTGGACATACCACGGACCTACCAGGATGCTATGGAGATTGATTGCTGGAGAATGGCTATGGAAGATGAGATGCGTGCACTACAGTCTCGTGGCACATGGACCTTGGTTGTTCCTCCTTCTGATGCATCTATTGTGAGCTGTAAGTGGGTATTCACAGTTAAATACCACGCTGATGGCAGTCTAGAAGGTACAAAGCACGACTGGTTGCACGAGGGTTTACACAAACCTATGGCATGGACTACATGGATACATTTTCTCCAGTGGCTCGTCATTCCACTCTTCGCATTCTCTTATCAGTTGCTGTGGTATGTGACTGAAGTATATCTCAACTGGATGTCAAGAATGCCTTCTTGTATGGTGATCTGCAGGAGGAAGTCTACATGCAGCAGCCACCAGGGTTTACTGCTGAGGGGGAGAAGCATATGGTGTGTAGACTTCACAAGGCAATTTATGGCCTCAAACAGAGTCCAAGAGCGTGGTTCCAGAAGCTTTTTGATCTGATAGAACAACAGGGATTCAAGAGGTCGAATGCAGACCATTCGTTGTTTGTTCAGAAGTCATCGGGAGGTACGGTTGTTATCATGGTCTATGTTGATGATATTCTGGTTACAGGAGATGATATTCAGGGCATAGAAAGAGCGAAGGCATTCCTAGGCCGTCAGTTCGTCACGAAGGATCTTGGAACCCTAAGATACTTTCTGGGGTTGGAATTTGCCAGGAATGCACAGGGTCTAGTTATGACCCAAAGGAAGTACATCACAGATTTCTTGACTGAAGCAAGCATGGCTGGTTGCAAACCATCAAGTATTCCCATTGATCCAAGTATGAAGCTGTATTATGATGACACTGTTGAAGTGGACAAGAGGAGATATAGAGAAATGGTGGGTAAGCTCCTTTATATTACCGTAACTCGTCCCGATATTGCCTTTGCAGTAAGCAGGGTGAGTCAATTTGTGGAGCAGCCAAGACAAGCTCATATGGATGCCATATACATGATACTGAGGTATCTGAAGTCTTCTCCAGGTTCAGGGTTGTTGTTTCAAAAGGGCACAAATTTGTCTATCTCAGCATGTGCAGATGCCGATTATGCAGGATGCCCTAAGGATCGAAAATCAACCTCAGGATTTGCAGTTTTTGTTGGGAGCTCTCTGGTTTCTTGGAAAAGAAAGAACCAAACTGTTGTGGCAAGGTCCAGTGCTGAATCCGAATATAGGGCCATGGCGCATGCAAGCACGGAGATGATGCGGGTTCGATCTGTACTGGAAGATCTACATGTAGCCGTACCTCTACCCATGCAACTTTACTGTGATAATCAGGCAACCTTGTTTATTGCCAACAATCCAGCTTTTCATGAGAGAACAAAGCACATTGAAGTTGACTGCCACTACACTAGAGACTTGATCCAGAGAGGATTGATATCTACAACTCACGTGAGCTCAGGAGATCAGACTGCTGACGTACTCACCAAGCTGTTGCTCAGGGGACCTTTCCAGAGATGTTCTTCCAAGCTGAGCATGATAGACATCTATGCTCCACCTTGAGGGGGAGTGTGGAGATAGATATTATTATATGTTATGTACCCGTTCGTCATTTATGTTTTTCTCTGGACTACTTTGTATTTTACCCTTGAGGTCTCTCCCTATATAAGAGAGCCTAAGGTTCCCTTGAATAACAAATTACTCTTTTCTCACAACAATAACGGTGTCTCTGGTAACCTGGAACACGACTAGGACCCCATATGTCAACATGAAACAAATCAAAAGGGGAGCCACTGCTCCGACTCGGACGACTAGGGAAAACAGAGCGATGATGTTTTCCCAACTGATACGCCTCGCATTGAAAGGATGCATCCGGTGAAATCTGAGGCAATACACGTCAAAGCTTCTGAAGTGGGAGATAACCAAACCGCAGGTGCCAGGTGTAAGGAGAAACAGAGCCTGACTCAGAAGAAGAAACACCAGCAAATGATCCTTGGTCAAGACGATACAAACCACCTTGCTCACGGCCACATCCAATCACTTTACCCGTAAGAATGTCCTGAAATACAAGAGACGAAGGGTCAAAAATAGCTCGACAATTCAAGTCTTTTGTAATTTGACTAATGGATAATAAGTTCATAGAGAAATCAGGTGCATATAACACATTCTTCAGATGCATAGAGGGTGTCAATGTAACCTCCCCCTGTCCTGTAATTGGGGAATGCGTCTCATTTGCAATCACAACTGTTCTACCAGATCTAATCTGTCTGTAAGACGTAAGCTGATTCCGGTTACCACATAAGTGATGGGTAGCACCAGAATCCATAATCCAGTTAGAAATCACAGAACCATGAAATGACGTGGTAGCAAAGGTACTACCTGAGGTACTAGGAGTGGCAGAAGTACTCGTATAAGCAGAGGCAGCAACATCAGAATGACTTCCAGGTGGAGTGGTGGAAACAGGAGACATAATATCTCTCAGCCTAGCAACAAGATC
Organism: Ottelia alismoides; assembly: GCA_037367405.1. Taxonomy (NCBI): domain Eukaryota; kingdom Viridiplantae; phylum Streptophyta; class Magnoliopsida; order Alismatales; family Hydrocharitaceae; genus Ottelia; species Ottelia alismoides. The sequence continues at coordinate 111,397 of JAZKJV010000481.1, forward strand.
ATCAAACCTCTGATCAGATGGTGGTGTAGCCTGGGACAGCCTGTTCTGCAACTCGAACTGAAGCAGGAAAACCATGCTTAGAATAGCATGTTTCCTCGGTGTGCCCTGGACGATGACAATACGTGCATGGATGATGAATCCGTCCCCCTCTGCCACGGAGTCCACGCCCATGAGAAAAGGAAGAGCCTCCTCGACCTCTGGAGGTTGCCATGGCTGAGGAAGTCTGACCAGAAACTTTGGATGGAACTGTGGTCCGACTGAGTCTGCAGAACGCTTCCTCCATTGGTGGAATAGTAGCATCCGCCAAGATCTGAGAGCGCGCCACATCATATTCTGGGTCTAGCACAGTAAGGAAAATGCCGACCATAGTAGTATTTCTGTATGTCTTTTGCTGTTCCGAAGTCACAGTCAGGGACATGAAACTATGAAGTTTCTCAAACATCCCTCTTAGGGATGTATACAAAGAGTGGATAGGACGACCATTCTACTTCACTGTAAATATATCATGCTGTAACTGGAGAATCTTCTTCTCGTTCCTTGCTTGAGAATATGTAGCCGCAAGAATGCCCCACATCGCCTTCGCCGTAGGTTGATGCAACACATCATTGGCGATCTCAGTTGTTAATGTGTCAGAAAGCGATACTTTAGCATAAGCATCGTCTGCCTCCCAAGAGGCATGTACTCCAGTCTTCTCCAACGGTTCTTCTTCGGTAAGAATATGTTTCTTACCACTCGACTTCATGAGACTCAAGAACTGCATAGCCCAAAGCTCGTAATTAGTTCCGTCCATTTTCACAATAGGCGCCGGACCCCTTAAGACGCCAGTGGAGGGAACATCAACCTTGCTTTCTGACATAATATCGTTGGAGGAAGATAACCAAACAATAACTTGTAGCAACAAATGTCTACACAGACATGACTGGATTTGGTTGCGCGTGTAGACTCAAATCGCAACCAAATCCATCATACAAACAAGGGCGCGCGCGTGATGAACGCTCCCGCTACCCTTATTAATTCGAGCAAATTAATGTCCAAATTAATTGATATTTTCGTTGCAGTCGGATAACGAGAGGGCTAATAAAAAATCACTTTTAATTTAATCAAGTCAATTTCGAGTGGCAATTTTTTTACTTGGTGAAGTCCAAGGTCGAATTCAGGGAGGCATCTGTCTCCTTAGGTGAATTTTTAGCAAAGTTCCAGTGTTTGATTTTCGAGGAATAATTTTTTTTGGTCTTTTTCTAATTTCTATTCAAGACACATGCAAAAATCAAGCCAATTTAGAAGTTAAATCAGAAATATGTTCAAATGAAGTCAGAAAATGATGAAAATTGGCCAGATGATGGAATATGGTGAAATTAAGCTACCCTAATTTTTTTGGAATTTTCCGACACTAAATGAATTTACTGTGAAATAAACATGAATGCAGGGTGATTTTGACTAATTTAATTTTAATAAATATCAAATCACAAAATTTTGGGGAACTAAAATTATCCTAGATAGATCTAATTATGAGGAATCCAGGAAAATTATCAGACTTTAATTTTAATGTGAAATGAACCTATTAAAAATGAATTAAGGAAATCACCAATTAATTTATTTAGGCCTCGAAATGTGTGCAAATGAGATGAAATTTTTATGCAATGTTAAGTTAATTATCCTAGAGCTAATGTGAATTTTTAGGAATTTTTGGAGTTACAGATAATTAACTATTAATTAAAAGGTCCAATTAGGCAAAATATCACAGAAATAAACCAATTAATTAATTAAAAATTCCACTGATACCACAAAAATATGACAAGTGTCACACAAGATAAAGGACAAGTTACACTACAACATGCAATTTTTGGAATTCAAAAATGATGCAAAATGGACTCCTAAATATGCGTGCAAAGACAGGGGTGTAACTGCAATATAGAAAATAAAAATTACACAAAAATAAATATGCTGACAGGGACTTATATGCAATTACCTAGAATGCAGGGGAGTGGAATGCAAATTCTCCACTGGCGCACGTGCTCCTTACGTGAAGGCACTTCACAGGGACTGGATTGCAATTTCTGAAAGTTCCAAGGGCCTCTGTGCAATTTACCCAGGCCGCACATGCTCCTCACGTGAGGCGACCTAGGCTCGGGTGGCGTCGGTGGCTCAGGACGAGGCTCGAGGGCTTCTGGAGGTTCGGCTGGAGGCTCGGAGTATCTTCGGGTGGTCCGAGCCTAGAGGTCGGGGAAGAGGCTCGGACCCGTCGACGTGGCGCGATGGGGACTGTTGGATCTCGGATGATCCAACGGTTGCGAAGTGAGGCGACGTGGCTGGCTAAGCACCGTTCGATCAAGATGGATCGAACGGTGATGGGCTTCCTCTAGAGATGGCGACGTGGCTGAATGCTGACCGTAGGATCACTGATAGATCCAACGGTCGTGTGCTGCTCCGGTCGTGGGTGACGTGGCGTGAAGCTGACCGTTCGATCAAGATGATCGAACGGTGGCTGGAGCTTCGTCTTCAACGGTTCTCCGCCACCTGCGGAGGAGTAGGCGGGGATCCGACGATGGTGGCTCTGCTCCGCCCGTCCCTCCTGTCGTCAGTGAAGCTCTCCGGAGGATCGGAGATATCTCGGAAGATGCGCGGCGGTGCAGCGAGGCGTCCGATGGTCCCAGGAGTGACGGAGGCACGCCGGAGCTCGATGGCGATGAAGCTCGATAGGAGCTCCGGTGAACTTCCAGCCAGTGAACGAGATGGCACCTGCAGATGGTTAACGGATAGCCGAAGCACGTAGGCTGTACGTGGAGGTGTGCACGGTAGACGGCGAGGCCTATGGCGATGCGAAGGTGGTCCGACGATGGTGCTCCGCCCAGGTGGCGGAGCTGGAGTCGATGGAAGATGGTTGATGGTGTTTTAGGCTATGGACGAGGGCGCGAAGATCGGAGCTCCTTCGTGGAGCTCGGAGGAATGGAGATGGAGCGAGAAGTTCACGGTGGAAGGCGAATAAAATCGGAGAAAATTAAGAAAAATGAAGAAGAAGATCGAAGAGGGATGGAGGAGGTTACCTGGGGAATGGAGCTCGTTCTTGAGTTCCAGGTCTTCGCTCGAGGGATCGGTAGGGTCCCGAGCTCAAGCAGCTCACGGAGGGAGGCTGCGACACGGCGGTGGCGGCCGTGGATCTCGCCGGAGAAGAAGGCCCGTCTTCGCTCTAGGAATCACTCAATCTCTATCACAAATCGAAGGCTCCGAGCTCTAGGTTTCTCTCTGGGGTGGCGGATGGGGAAGAACGTGGCCGGAGGCGAGTGATTTATAGGATGGAAGGTGTTGGGTTGGTTGGTGACGAGGTGAAGTTCGTGGGGTTTGTGGAGCATCTCTGGTGGACGTCGTGGGAATAGGGGGAGTTGGCGAGGATGAGGGAAGAGTGGGGATGATCGTGGAGGCGTTGGTGGTCGGCGAGGGTGGCTGGAGTGCGGCCGAGAATAGAAAGGTGCAGCCCCTCGCGCAAGGCTGAGATCGTGGGAGAGAGGGGCGCCGGAGGTGGAAGACGAGGTCGTGGTCGTTGGATCTTGTGATCCAACGGCCCAGGTCGAAGCGTCAAGGAGCGGGTAGGATTAGATCTGGGACGAGGAGATCTGAGGGACGTGATGGCGCCACGTGGTGCGATAGGGGAGCGGCGCTGGCGAACAGTGGAGATGCGATTAGGGCTTCGATCGAAGGGCTGAGGTGCAAGGCGGGATAAGCGGGTAGGATGAAGGGTCAGCGTGCGTGATCGAAGGGCGCAACGTGCGCCACGTGTCAGGCGCATAGGCAGGTGGAGGCGGGCGGCTGAGATCAAGGAGAGTTGATAATCAGACGATTAAGAATAAGTGCGCATGTGGAGAACAGGTGGCCGTTGGATCAAGAAGAATATCCAACGGCTGAGAGGCGCGGTCGGCTAGGGCAAGGTGAGCGGGCCGCGTGGCGCAACCAGAGGGCGCCACGTGGCCAGCTGTGATTGGCTGAGAAGAGAAATGAATTTAGAAAGAGAAGGAGGTCGAATTTGGAAAAACTCAAAACATGAAAGTTGTAGATCTTGATGAGATCTACAAGTTTCATGTTGACCAAAGACGGAGATGAGGTCAAAAAATACAAATATACAAATATACACATATATAGTATACAAAGAGGCCTAAAAACCCAACTTTTTCATATGAGCTCCAAATTGGATGAAATCAGTCTCATTTTAAAGGTCTTTTAATGTGTATTATTCAAAAAGTGAGTAGACTTATTTTGGAGGTTGTATAAGGGAATTATGGGCTTTTATGAATCAAGGCTTCTAGACCTTTATTGGATATTTTTACACAGGAGATTTCTGACTTTCTTTCTCACATTATTAACTATGGTGTACATATTATAAGGGAGATGCTATTTTTATAGGTGAATAATTTACAAGTGATCTTGGCTTCTTATTTAATGTAAAATGTGAATGCTAAAATGCATATTTTATGAATGCATGTATGAATGCTATTTATGCATTATAAAGGGAAATATGCATCTATTTACTCGGGAACAAGACTCTATTTTCAACTTTTAGAGTGATGAATCACAGATTCATCAACCCCCTATACTTAAACCTTGCTCGTCCCCGAGCAACTAAAATGAAATGCAAGAGTGAAATGATTTTGGGTTCCATACCAAGGTCATGAACAAAAGTTGAAAATGGAGCTTGACTCGACCTTTGGATTAATTGTGTGGCGGAACCTTATTGGGACCTGAACTTAAGACCTAACAGACTTCAAGTTCCACAAGTCTTCTATTCAAGACGCCTCAACAGTCAGGTCAGAACAAATCCTCAAACGCAAATTTTTTATGACTATGATTCTTACTTGTACTGTGTAAGTGAAATGTAACTCTCCACATCAAAAATGACTCGGAACCAGCCTCCTCTAACAAGATAACTCAATAACCCGGTCCAGCAACTCTTTCCTCTAGGAGCGGGGTATTCCCTTCTAAGTTCAAGTGCGACCAGCTCAAGAGGGGGTGGAGAAAAGAATGGACGGTAGCCAGTGTAGCTACCTATCCCGGGATGCCTGACCAGTGTAGCCAAGTCATCCAGTTGCAGACTTCTTGCTAATGTACATACTCCGACAGGCAAAATTTTTTTTGTGTCATGTCTATTTTTTTTGGAGTTCTTGCATTTTTTCTTTTTTTCTTTTGTTTTGGAACTTATATACAAGGTGCAGCATGTACATCAGGAGTTTTTCCTCTTGAGCCAGTAGACTATCCCTCTTTTGAAGCATTATTGCAACCCACAGCATCCTGTCCTCAGACTTCAACACCACCAGACTAGGTTGAGATGCACTAGGTCACTGTATAAAAGAATCATGCGTGTGCACGAGATATTCTACTTAGACTAATCAAGATGCCATATGAACATAGACTTGCGGACTCAAAGAATTAAGTCACTTGACCTGAAAAATCTTAACTCCAGTTCGTATAAGGTTCCTCTAAAATTAGGTGGATTAAGGTCAAATCAAGTCCATCCTCAACATCTACTCATAACTTGGTTCATAACCCACTAGCTTTTCACCTTGCATATGCAAGATATGCAGATGAGGTGTAGATGACATGCTATGAAGATGAATGAAATGCAAGACTCTTTTTTTTAGATGTAGAGATGATGTGCAAGAGTAAATAAGAAGCCTTATTTTCAACACATTTTTTTACAACAATTTTTATTATTTACAGCAGTTTTTAGTTGATACAAGTTGTACATAATATACATAGTATACAACACACATTTTTTTGGATTTACATATTATTTTACAACTAATTTTACATGAGTATGTTTTACCATAATTTTACAACTTTTATACAAGTATTATACAATTATTTTTTCAATTTTTACCCATCCCGTAATTATTGCATAATATATACAGAAGATACGCGAAAATACGCGAAAGTACGAGCTATGGGTAAAGTATATATGCAATATATACACGCCCCCCTATACTTAGCGTGTGCTATGTCCTCGGAGCACGAAAAGCGATGAAAAAGACATAGCTCGGGCTAAGCGTAGGAGAGCTAAAAGTACAGAATGTATAGAAGTCGCTCCGTCCCCTATACTTAGGCTCTGGCAAGTGTAGAAGAAGATCAAAAATGGGGCAGACGAGGGCAAGAGGGGAAATGGATGAGTATATACATGACGGACATCGGTCCCCCCTATACTTAGGCTCTGGTCAGCCTAAGTATAGGACATGAATGAGTATGAGAACCGATGTGATCTGGAGGATGTACAATGAATAGATGCGGGTCACTCTCCCCCCATATACTTAGGATTTGGTTATCCTAAGTATAGTCATAAAATGAAACGATATGGAGCCGGGGCGAGTGATTCGAATCACTGGGGAGGGAGGGAGAAAAATATATACAAGAAAGAGTGGGAATATACAAGGATTAAAAAGGTTTGTAACGAACCTTCTTGCGGACGCGAGGAGGTGGATAATATACATATGTGTCGCTGTCGGAATCATCATCAGATGAATAATAGTGAGGTGTAGGGATCGTCCAACGAGGGTCGACACACGGCTGCTTGCTTAGATATGGCTTGAGAACAGCCGAACTGAGCTCACTCATATAAATCACCTTATCCGGACCAGACGAGGACTCCTCAGAAAATTCCTTCTCTTGTGTGTTGAAGGAAACTTTCTTAGCCGATTTGCTAGAAACTGAATCATTGAGAGGGAGATGAGAGCGACGCGCCTTGAGAGGTTCGGAGGAACATCTCGAGGAATCAATTCTCGACTTCCACTCACTAGATAGCCGACTAGAAGAGGGAGCAATCGTGTTTTTATGTGGAGTCAATTCAGTCTTGGTGGCTTACTTTGAAGGTCCGGGACGTGGTGTGGTGCTGACCATGGGTTACTCATCAGAAGAGTCACCATATAGATTATAATATTCCTGAAGGGTCAGCACATGTCTCGGGAAGGTGCTAGTGGTCTTAGTAGACTTGACATTATTAGGCTCTTGTATCGGATCACTAGAATGATCAAGGCAATCAAAAAAGGTTGTATCCGACTTAATGATAGCTTCTGGTCGTGAGTCCTCCTTAGAAGCTGTCACGGTGGTGGTGCAAGTAGTTGATGAAGTGGAGGTGTGGGGAGTCTCGAAACCAACGGTCGTCCGGATAGTCGGTCTCTCAGGTGTAGCCGAGAGGTGGGACTCATCTACCTCTCGATGGTCATGACTGTCAGCGGATGTGCGGGTCACCTTAGAGTAAAGTGCATCAAAGAATGGGTGAGGTCGGAGTGCTCCCAATGCTGAAAAATCGATCTCCCGAGTCTCGCAATCTATAGACGCTTTAGCTGAGGCTAAGAACAGTTTCCCGAGAATAATCGGAGACTGGGTAAACTATCCTCGGTGCTTGATGTCAATGATCGTGAAGTCCACCTGGAGTAGAGGACCTTGAAAAGTAACGATGACTGAAATATTTCCTCTAGACCGTTTGATGGATCGATCAGCCAGCTGAACGATCTCTCTCGACTTTCTGATTGGCCTGAGTTTGAGCTTGTCAAACACAGAGGTCGGGAGGATATTTATTGGAGAGTCATCATCGATTCTTGCATGGGTAAAGATAGTGTCTTTGATTTCACATTCAACCCTAGGCAATCGCTTCACTCTGCGGCTCTTAGTCTTTCGTCCCATCACCAAGGAAGTGGCCATAGACACTACGTGTCAGTCCTTGTTCTCTTCTTACCCGACCTCTTGGGCATCAATTTACTCTTTACAAATCTCTTGAGGTCGGGGAAGTGATCTATGGCCTTTATTAAGGGAAGTTTGAAAATCAACTCTTCATCGAGTGCTTCCCTTAGGGCAGAATCCATTTTTTTTAGGTCTTTTTCATTTTCAATTTTTATGTGGGTTTTTGGTTTTTCAATTTTGTTGGTGTTTTTGGTAGATGAATAATCAGACTCTGGATTGGAGAGTAAGTGGTTAGTAGAAGAGGGAGATATAATGGACTCTAGCTGTACAGACGGTGTGGGTTCCCTGATGCTTGCTCGGTTTTCAACATCAGATTTACTTACTTCCTTCTCAACTTTCATACCTAGCCTGGCAGAAATTGAGTGTAACATTCCCATGACTTCTCTCAACTCATTACCAAATGATTCATTTTTCGTGATAAGTCGAGAAATGTCATCCTCCAAAAAAATCTCATGACAAATCATGGGAGAGTTCTGTTCAATTGGAGGATACTGCTGAGATATTGGGGTCTCATACTCAACATACCTAGACTCTGGCATGTAATGTTGGGTCGAGTATGGACTATCCAAATGACAAATATTGGTCGGAGCCTCATATGATGGAGTCAATGAAACATGGACTGATAAGTCTAGGTCGTGAGTCCAATCTTGTGAATGTATAGGCTCTCCGAATGAAGGCTGGTTAATGGAAGCTTGATCACTAAAGTCAATCAAGTTTGGGAAATCATGATGTTCAGGCCTCTCTATTCGGGTTGTTCGATCGACCATGTTATACCCTAAGTTCAAGTCGGGATGTGTATATGTGAATTGTGGTATGGTCCCTACTTGAGGTGAGAATGAAGTATGTGGGGGCATATAATTTTACCAATCATCTGTCTCAGCAGTGGCTTGCTCTTCATTCGAGTCTTTGATTCCCGCAAGCTCTCGAGAGTAAGGACAGTCAGCCCAAGGTGGAAGTGGATCCGGAGTGTTAGAATGTGGAGTAGGTGAGAAATGCGAAGAAGTGGAGAAGTCAGTCGAAGTTCTGACTTCATATTCGGGTTGAGGTGGAACCGACCACAGGTAAGGGTCTCCCGTGGATGGCAGAGGATACATGGAAGAAGGAGAATGTGAAGATGAACGGTATATGGTCAAGGAGGAATGACCAGAGGTAACAGGGTATGGGGACCAATATCCCGACATCTTGAAGAGGATATGTAAGTAGAATGAGGTAGAAAATACGCAGTTAGTTCCGTCCATTTTCACAATAGGCGCCGGACCCCTTAAGACGCCAGTGGAGGGAACATCAACCTTGCTTTCTGACATAATATCGTTGGAGGAAGATAACCAAACAATAACTTGTAGCAACAAATGTCTACACAGACATGACTGGATTTGGCTGCGCGTGTAGACTCAAATCGCAACCAAATCCATCAGACAAACAAGGGCGCGCGCGTGATGAACGCTCCCGTTACCCTTGATAATTCGAGCAAATTAATGTCCAAATTAATTGATATTTTCGTTGCAGTCGGATAACGAGAGGGCTAATAAAAAACCACTTTTAATTTAATCAAGTCAATTTCGAGTGGCAATTTTTTTTACTTGGTGAAGTCCAAGGTCGAACTCAGAGAGGCATCTGTCTCCTTGGGTGAATTTTTAGCAAAGTTCCAGTGTTTGATTTTCGAGAAATAATTTTTTTTGGTCTTTTTCTAATTTCTATGCAAGACACATGCAGAAATCAAGCCAATTTAGAAGTTAAATCAGAAATATGTTCAAATGAAGTCAAAAAATGATGAAAATTGGCCAGATGATGGAATATGGTGAAATTAAGCTACCCTATTTTTTTTGGAATTTTCTGACACTAAATGAATTTACTGTGAAATAAACATGAATGCAGGGTGATTTTGACTAATTTAATTTTAATAAATATCAAATCACAAAATTTTGGGGAACTAAAATTATCCTAGATAGATCTAATGATGAGGAATCCAGGAAAATTATCAGACCTTAATTTTAATGTGAAATGAACCTATTAAAAATGAATTAAGGAAATCACCAATTAATTTATTTAGGCCTCGAAATGTGTGGAAATGAGATGAAATTTTTATGCAATGTTAAGTTAATTATCCTAGAGCTAATGTGAATTTTTGGGAATTTTTGGAGTTACAGAGAATTAACTATTAATTAAAAGGTCCAATTAGGCAAAATATCACAGAAATAAACCAATTAATTAATTAAAAATTCCACTGATAACACAAAAATATGACAAGTGCCACACAAGATAAATGACAAGTTACACTACAACATGCAATTTTTGGAATTCAAAAATGATGCAAAATGGACACCTAAATATGTGTGCAAAGATAAGGGTGTAACTGCAATACAGAAAATAAAAATTACACAAAAATAAATATGCTAACAGGGACTTATATGCAATTACCTAGAATGCAGGGGGGTGGAATGCAAATTCTCCACTGGCGCACGCGCTCCTCACGTGAAGGCACTTCACAGGGACTGGATTGCAATTTCTGAAAATTCCAAGGGCCTCTGTGCAATTTACCCATGCCGCACGTGCTCCTCACGTGGGGCGACCTAGGCTCGGGTGGCGTCGGTGGCTCGGGACGAGGCTCGAGGGATTCTGGAGGTTCGGCTGGAGGCTCGGAGTATCTTCGGGTGGTCCGAGCTTAGAGGTCGGGGAAGAGGCTCGGACCCGTCGACGTGGCGCGATGGGGACTGTTGGATCTCTGATGATCCAACGGGTGCGAAGAGAGACGACGTGGCTGGCTAAGCACCGTTCGATCAAGATGGATCGAACGGCGATGGGCTTCCTCCAGAGATGGCGACGTGGCTGAATGCTGACCGTAGGATCACTGATAGATCCAACGATCGTGTGCTGCTCCGGTCGTGGGTGACGTGGCGTGAAGCTGACCGTTCGATCAAGATGATCGAACGGTGGCTGGAGCTTCGTCTTCAACGGTCCTCCGCCACCTGCGGAGGAGTAGGCGGGGCTCCGGCGATGGTGGCTCTGCTCCGCCCGTCCCTTCTGTCGTCAGTGAAGCTCTCCGGAGGCTCGGAGATATCTCGGAAGATGCGCGGCGGTGCGGCGAGGCGTCCGATGGTCCCAGGAGTGACGGAGGCACGTCGGAGCTCGATGGCGATGAAGCTCGATAGGAGCTCCGGTGTACTTCCGGCCAGTGAACGAGATGGCACCTGCAGATGGTTAACGGATAGCCGAAGCACGTAGGCTGTGCGTGGAGGTGTGCACGGTGGACGGCGAGGCCTATGGCGATGCGAAGGTGGTCCGGCGATGGTGCTCCGCTCAGGTGGCGGAGCTGGAGTCGATGGAAGATGGTTGACGGTGTTTTAAGCTATGGACGAGTGCGCGAAGATCGGAGCTCCTTCGCGGAGCTCGGAGGAATGGAGATGGAGCGAGAAGTTCACGGTGGAAGGCGAATAAAATCGGAGAAAATCAAGAAAAATGAAGAAGAAGATCGAAGAGGGATGGAGGAGGTTACCTGGGGAATGGAGCTCGTTCTTGAGTTCCAGGTCTTCGCTCGAGGGATCGGTAGGGTCCCGAGCTCAAGCAGCTCACAAATGGAGGCTGCGACACGGTGGTGGCGACCGTGGATCTCGCCGGAGAAAAAGGCCCGTCTTCGCTCTAGGAATCACTCAATCTCTGTCACAAATCGAAGGCTCCGAGCTCTAGGTTTCTCTCCAGGGTGGCGGATGGGGAAGAATGTGGCCGGAGGCGAGTGATTTATAGGATGGAAGGTGTTGGGTTGGCTGGTGACGAGGTGAAGTTCGTGGGGTTTGTGGAGCATCTCTGGTGGACGTCGTGGGAATAGGGGGAGTTGGCGAGGATGAGGGAAGAGGGGGGATGATCGTGGAGGCGTTGGTGGTCGGCGAGGGTGGCTGGAGTGCGATCGAGAATAGAAAGGTGCAGCCCCTCGCGCAAGGCTGAGATCGTGGGAGAGAGGGGCGCCGGAGGTGGAAGACGAGGTCATGGTCGTTGGATCTTGTGATCCAACGGCCCAGGTCGAAGCGTCAAGGAGCGGGTAGGATTAGATCTGGGGCAAGGCGATCTGAGGGACGTGATGGCGCCACGTGGTGCGATAGGGGAGTGACGCTGGCGAACGGTGGATATGCGATTAGGGCTTCGATCGAAGGGCTGAGGTGCAAGGCGGGATAAGCGGGTAGGATGAAGGGTCAACGTGCGCGATCGAAGGGCGCAACGTGCGCCACGTGTCAAGCGCATAGGCAGGCGGAGGCGGGCGACTGAGATCAAGGAGAGTTGATGATCAGACGATTAAGAATAAGTGCGCATGTGGAGAACAGGTGGCCGTTGGATCAAGAAGAATATCCAACGGCTGAGAGGTGCGGTCGGCTAGGGCAAGGTGAGCGGGCCGCGTGGCGCAACCAGAGGGCGCCACGTGGCCAGCTGTGATTGGCTGAGAAAAGAAATGAATTTAGAAAGAGGAGGCCGAATTTGGAAAAACTCAAAACATGAAAGTTGTAGATCTTGATGAGATCTACAAGTTTCATGTTGACCAAAGACGGAGATGAGGTCAAATATGATACAAAAAGTACAAATATACAAATATACACATATAGTATACAAAGAGGCCCAAAACCCAACTTTTTCGTATGAGCTCCAAATTAGATGAAATCAGTCTCATTTTAAAGGCCTCTTAATGTGTATTATTCTGAAAGTGAGTAGACCTATTTTGGAGGTTGTATGAGGGAATTATGGGCTTTTATGAATCAGGGCTTCTAGATCTTTATTGGATATTTTTATACAGGAGATTTCTGACTTTCTTCCTCACATTATTAACTAAGGTGTACATATTATAAGGGAGATGTTATTTTTATAGGTGAATATTTTACTAGTGATCTTGGCTTCTTATTTAATGCAAAATGTGAATGCTAAAATGCATATTTTGTGAATGCATGTATGAATGCTATTTATGCATTATACTCGGGAACAAGACTCTATTTTCAACTTTTAGAGTGATGAATCACAGATTCATCAGCGCGCCTAGGGCAGAACAAAGCGGGCCAACCGCCACTGGTTGCGCAGGCCGCAGGCTACAAGAGGGGCTCCGCGGCGAAAGGGTGGGGGGCGCAGTGCCGCGGCGGTGCAGGTAGCTCAGGTGGCTCGGAGGGGTCCCGCGCGAAGGAAGGGACCCGTACGAAGGTGGCTTAGGAGGAGTCCCGTGCGAAGGAGGGAACCCAGAGGCGGCGCAGGTGGCTCGCGACGTCGATAAGGGGGTTGGCGGCGCACGAGAGGAGAGAGACAGAAGGGGAAGGTCGACGGTAGGGTTAGGTTTAGGGTTAGGGCACAAGAGCACCGGTCTAGGACCGCCGCTCTGATACCATGTTGGGAAAAATGATCAAATCAATTATTCATGATAACCCTAGGCTCTCTTATATAGGGGAGAGACCTACGGGTAAATTACATAAGATAGACAAAGAAAACTAAAATACTATCTTTCTGTAAATTCCGTTCTCTTTCTCTTCTTTTCATCTTTAATAAAATTTCGGGGAGAACACCGTCGAGTGATTCCCCCTTTCAAGTTTCAAAAAAAAAACTAAAATACTAGAAACAATATATAAAGAACAGAAATATCTCTACCGTTTCAAAGGACAGAACACATGTTATGGATTGGATTGGTGACAGTGAAGAAGAAGAAGAAATCTTCCAATGGTCAGAGCTCACGTGGAACTTAGTTGCAGAAGCAAGTAGGGCAGAAGAATTTGTTAAGAATAGGAGGAGCCAAAGGAATGCGGAAGCTTTGCCAACTTTGGGTGAAGAAGAAGAATTTATGAGTGATTTAGAAAGCGATGATGATATTCCAACAATCAATTTTGAAGATGATTTAGATTAGAATTTAGAAGCTAGTTTAGAACTTTATATATTTGAACATTTTACATTCAGAAACATATTTTGATATCTAAATGAAGTATGTAGCTTTTTATTGTGGTGCCTTTTTTATTTTTCAAAATATGTTTTTGTAGGAATCTAAAGGAAACATGTAGTTTTTTGTCTTTGGCATCACAATTAAATATATGTCTTTAATATTTTTAATAAAAAAATGCAAACTGCATAATTCGCATATACTTCCGCATATACTTCTGCATATCCGCTTACTCGCTTGGGACTGCCTGACCGAACGAATACCGCATACTGACTTTCTGAACCTTGGCGACCTGACATAAATCTTAATTGGTTTTCTTTTACTTTGGAAACTTGCCTCAATCTTCTTTCGATCACACGTTCCCAAATTTCATAGTATGACTCATTAGCTTGATACCTCTGTAATTTGAACAATTTTGAATGTCTCCTTTGTTCTTATAAAGAGGCACTACGATGCTTCTCCTCAATCTTCAGGCATTTTCTTGCTTTGCCAAATAACGTTGAATAAATTTGGAAGCCAAGTCAAACCACGCTCACTTAAAACTCTCCAAACTTCTATAAGAGTGTCATCAGGTCATATACCTTTCCCATGTCTCATAACCTTCAAAGCCTCCTCTACGTTGTATTCGTTTATAGCTTGCACGATTCAAATAACTTTCACTAGCTAGATCTCCCAAAGTGATCTCACGATTTCCTTCCCCAATGAAAACCTTATGGAAGTAATGCTTTCATTTAGTCTCTATATCCTTCTGAGTAACAAACATGCTACCTTCCTCATCCTTAATGCATCTCACTTGAGTAAGGTCTTTGGTCTTACTTTCTCTTGCTTTAGCCAACCTGAATATACATTTCTAGCCCTCCTTAGAGTCGAGATTTTTGTACAAAACTTCATAGGCTTTTGACTTAGATTTGCTTACAGCCTTCTTTGCTTCCTTCTTTGCTATTTTATAGTTTGTGATAGTTTCATTTGGTCTATCCTTAGACATAGCTTTGAAGCACACTCTTTTAATTTTGAGCTTCTGTTGCACCCCTCCACTCCACCACTAAGCCTCCTTTTGGCCTAGAGCTCTTCCCTTTGACTCGCCTAGCATCTCTTTGGCTATCCTTCATATACAAGATGCTACCACCTTCCACATCTCATTTGCGCTTCCGTTACAATCTCAAGATAAGTTTTCTAAAACCTTATCCCTGAAGCTTGATTACTTCAATTGAAGATTCCACCATCTAGTTCTAGTGATCTTCAAAACCTTCCTTTTCTTTACCTACCATTTTATTTGCACATCCATGACTAACAAGCGATGTTGGGTGGTCAAAACTCTCCTGAGATTAGTTTGCAGTCTTTGCAAATAATCGATCTCTTCTCAACGCAAAGTAATCTATCTGTGTTGTAGTCAGGCCACTCTTATAAATATTTAGATGCTCCTCCCTCTTCTTGAAGGGAGCGTTTGCTATGAAAAGATCTTAAGTCGTTACAAAATCCAGAATGACTTTTCCCTCTTCATTTCTATCCCCGAAGACATATCCTCTATGAACACTAACATACCCTGAAGCATCCTTTCCCACTTGTCCATTAAGATCTCCACCCAGGCAAACCATCTCTCTTTGTGGGATTCCTTGTATTATCTTATCCAAATCCTCCAAAAAATCTTGTTTAATCCTTTCATCTAAATCAATTTGCGGGTGCATAAACTGAGATGATATTCAAAATTCCTTCTTCGAGCACTACTTTTAGCAAAATTATCCGATCCTCGAATCTTTGCACCTCAACCACGCAATCCTTCAAATCCTTACGAATAACCACTCCAACACAATTTCTGCCCTTATCTTTACTTGAATACCAAGGTTTAAAGTATGTCTTCTCGATGTCACTTGCTTTCTCTCCAACCTATTTTGTCTCTTAGAAACATAGTGTTTGAATCTTCGTTCTTTCCATCGTATCAATTATCTCCATCGATTTGCCAGTCAAAGTGCCAATATTCCAACTACCGATCCGCAACTTCCTCTGTACCCTCTTTTGGACTGTTGGAGTATTTGGTTGTGTGCCATATGTATGGGAGATGGGTAAATGGATCTTCAGAGGATCCATTTATCCCATCCAGAGTTTAGTATCACATCTACCACATGTGGGATGTGGAGACTCCGTGGGTGCTATATATAGAGCCCCACACCCCTGTAGTCCATTGAGAGAAAAAGCAATAAAGCATACGCCCTTTTGAGGGCTTCTCCCGTCGTTTCATCCCGCTCCTTACGGTAAATCGCATTTGACTAGAGATATGATAATGAGAAGACCAACTCCCATCCAAAGAGAGGGGACGGCTACTCCTCTCCATCTTGGGAGGAATGGGTCAATCTCCCCAAAATATCATGAGATCTCATTATCTCATGATATCTCCTATGACTCTTGTCGACAATATTTCCACCAAAAAATAATTCCAAATTATCTTATGGAAAATATCAATCATGCCATCATGTGAATCTTATTCACAACCCAAAATAAAATGTAAATTATATTTTAATTAATCATCCAATGTGAATCCAATTCACATCAATAATTAATCAACAAATATAAATCACAAATATCTCTCTCTTATATATTATAAATCACATTTATAATATATGTGATTAATATGGATAGTGCTATCCACATTATTCATATCCATGATAATTAAATCACATTTAATCATCTTGGATCTCTTTTCTCATGTGCCGAAATAAATGAATCACATTCATATTATTCACATCTTTGATAATTAAATCTCATTTAGTTATCTCAGATAACTCTCCTTATAATATGAATCAAATTCATATTATCCATGATAATTAAATCACATTTAATTATCAATTTTCTCGATGCTCGGATACATATATCAACAATGAAATTATCCATGAACTCTTTCAAGGATAATGCGCTTTCTCCATGGATACTTGGAGATAAGGACAAGGTGATTGTGTTGTTCCACGTATAATGACTTGGATATTGAGATCACATCTCAAATCCAGATCTCACGGACCTCTCGTAGATGCTTGATTAAATCAAGACCGGAAATATGATCTTCTCATTGTATCTGAATCACATTCAGATCAATGTCCAACAATTGGAACAAGATCAGATCACTTCTCTACTGAGAGGAGTCACTAAAATCCATACTCGTTTCATCACTCTCTAGGAATGGAAGCGTCATGGTTATACAATCGTTTATGATCACATCACCCTCAAGTATTCTTAATATCTGTACATCCTGCATACTGGAAGACCCAAAATAAACCCAAAGTATAAGATCTATTTTATACTGTCTACTTCAGGGTTTCATCAGTAAGTTTTCTCATTTGATCATTAGGAGTTGGTATTGATCATATACTTTACAAAAGCATATATCATACCCAGGTGTTGATCATATACTTTCCAAAAGTATATATCAAACCTACAAATTCAGTCAAGCTTCCAAAGCGAGATGACCGTGCACGGAATTTGATTCTTCCCAATATCTCATGAGTGAGCTCTTGTCTTCCGGTTCAGTAAATGAACCTGTATGATCCCTTTGAGAGATCGTACTACTCATATGCCCTTATATGCACACCAACGCGCCGGTGTATAAACCTTGATTAGGTCATCAAATGCCAAATGTACATACTCAGACATATAGTAACACATTTGTCTCTGGTCAGAGGATGCATGCTTATCCCGTGACAGCATACGACATAGGTCTTTGGTT
Organism: Ottelia alismoides; assembly: GCA_037367405.1. Taxonomy (NCBI): domain Eukaryota; kingdom Viridiplantae; phylum Streptophyta; class Magnoliopsida; order Alismatales; family Hydrocharitaceae; genus Ottelia; species Ottelia alismoides. Next base: position 128,721 of record JAZKJV010000481.1, read on the forward strand.
ATCTCGATCTCGTTAAGTCAACTCTTTGACCTAACTAATCTAACACCTCCGAATCTCTATTCCTATGCAGAGGACCTGCATCAAGAGGTTGGTCAGAATCAGCCTATGTGAGAAAGGATTGCCATCTCCTACTCAGGCTGGAGATCACATCTTAACAATCATTTGACGGTGCTTGATGAGTCCTCAATCTAACTCTTTAGATATTCATCCAAGCACCAACCTCTATGATTCAATAATTAAATCAACAGCTGTATGATCATTAAGATAGCCATGGTACATAACCCTAATTGTACTAAGGGACCTATTATGCAAATTAGTTATTCTTCATTTCAGATTAAGGAGTGAATTGCAATAACATTTATTGCATAATAGCTCGTCGTGGGCTCGCATGTCCAACATTCTCCTCAGCAAGTGGATGGCTTCAATAGTTGAGCGACCTGGTATGAATCCAAATTGGTTTTCTTTTACTTTGGAAACTTAGCCTTCTTTCGATCACACGTTCCCAAATTTTCATAGTATGACTCATAAGCTTGATACCTCTGTATACCTCTGTAATTTGAACAATTTTGAATGCATTTTTTGTTCTTATAAAGAGGCACCATGATGCTTCTCCTCCATTCTTTAGGGGCCTGTTTGGTTGCTGGGTTGGACTGGGTTGGCCCAACCCTGGTTACTATTCACAAGGGTACTTCCTCCTCACAGATTACTATTCACCCACCCCAACCCAGCCCAACCCAACCCAGTCCAACCCAGCAACCAAACAGGCCCTAGGTATTTTCTTACTTCGTCAAATAACATTGAATAAATTTGTAAGCCAAGTCAAACCACACTCATCTGAAACTATCCAAACTTCTACAGGAATGTCATCATGTCCTACACCTTTCCCATGTCTCATAACCTTCAAAGTCTCATCTACTTCCTTCCTTTGTATTTGTCTGTAGCTTGCACAATTCAAGTAACTTTCACTACCAGCTAGATTTCTCAAAGTGATCTCTCCACTTCTACCTAGTCTTTATATCCGTATGAGTAACAGGCACATGACCTTCTTCATCCTTACTGCATCTCATTTGAGAAAGATCTTTGGTCTTTCTTTCTCTTGCTTTAACCAGCTTGAATATATCCTTCTGAACCCTCCTTAGTATCGAGATTTTTGTACTAAACTTCATAAGCTTTTGACTTAGCTTTGCTTACCGCCTTCTTTGCTTCATTCTTAGCTATTTTGTACTTTGTGATTGTTTCATCTATTATATCCTTAGATATAACTTTAAAGCGAACTATTTTAATTTTGTGCTTCTCTTGCACCCCTTCACTCCATCACCAAGCCTCCTTTTAGCTTGGAGCTCCTTCCTTTGACTCGCCTAGCATCTCTTTGGCTAACCTTCGGATACAAGATGCTACCGCCTCTTACATCTCATTAGCACTTTCGTTACAGTCCCAAGATAAGTCTTCTAAATCCTTTTCCCTGAAGCTTGATTGCTTCAATTGAAGATTCCACCATCTAGTTCTAGTGGTCTTAGAATCCCTCATTTTCTTTACTAGACCTTTTATTTGCACATACATGACTAACAAGCGATGTTGAGTAGTCAGGCTCTCTCCTGGGATTACTTCACAGTCTTTGCAATACTACCGATCTCTTCTTCTCAATGTAAAGGAGTCTATCTATGTTCTACTCGAGCCACTCTTATTAGTAATTAAATGATCCTCCCTCTTCTTGAAAAGAGTATTTACAATGAAAAGATCATAATCTATTGAAAAATCCATAAAGACTTTTCCCTCTTCATTTTTATCCTCGAAGCCATGTTCTCCATGAACACTAGCATACCCTGAAGCATCATTACCCACATGTCCATTAAGACCTCAACCTAGGCAAATCATCTCTCTTTGTGGGATTCCTTGCATAATCTTATCCAAATCCTCCCAAAAGCTTTTTTAATCATATCATCTAAACTAGTTTGTGGTGCATAAACTGAGATGATATTCAAAATTTCTTCTTCGAGCACCACTTTTAGCAATATAATCCGATCCCCATATCTTTGCACCTCAACCACATAATCCTTCAAATCCTTATGGACAACTACTCCAATACCATTTCTGCCCTTATTTTTACCTGAATACCAAAGTTTAAAGCATGTCTTCTTGATCTCCCTTTCTTTCTCTCCAATCCATTTTGTCTCTTGTAGACATAATATATGAATTTTTCTTCTTTCCATCGCATCAACTATCTCCTTCGATTTGTCAGTCAAAATTCCAATATTCCAACTACCTATCCACAACTTTCTTTACAACATCTTTTGGACTAACTTCTTTACCTGCATGCGTCAATCATGCGAGTACCCTTGCAAATTTTGGACTGCATCCGGGAGGCGATGCAACGGAAAACTTATTTACTCCCATGCGTACATGCGAGAACCCTTGCAAATTTTGAACTGCATCCGGGCAGCGATGCAACGGAACTAACTTATTTACTCTCATGCGTGCATGCGAGAATCCTTGCAAATTTTAAACTGCATCGGGTAAACGATGTAACAGCCCTTGCCAACTTCCATTGCATTCAGGCGATGCAACACGTCACAAGTAAGGAACACCCCAACGAAATATAGATGTTTGCTTAAATCAATGTTTGAAATATCCAAACGAATTTGAGATAAATTCTTAAATAGTATTCTTAAAGAACACTATTTTAGAATTTATTTCTCCTGCGCTTGCTATCGGCTACCTAATGCTCAACCCTCCTCAATTTACCCGAGCTTGGGACCGGCCATGGCTGAGTTAATTCTGCGATTGGTACATTATAATGAAAATATATGCTAGATTTGCTTAAGGTCGTGGAAGCTAGGGGACGAACTGAGCTTTGTTATGTTGATCCCATGTACTTGGTTACATGATGGTATTGAGGATGTTGATAGCAGACAATACAGAATCCTCATGGGAGTTACTATATTTTCCCATGACTCAGACAAACATATCCATTGGCGTCAGTAGGGTTAGCACTACATGGATATATAAAGCAAAGCTCATTGGGATGCTATCACGATGATTTTAAGGATTTTAAAGTATTTTCAGGAAAATGGTTTATTTTCGCCATAGGACAACCATGAAAAGGGTCAATTTAATCAAAGGATGATTTCTTTATCTCATGGCATTTATGGATGCACACTGTTAGAAGAAATGAGTGCGTTATTATTCCATAAACCTTAGGCTCTCTTATACAGGAGAGGCGCTTATGAGTAAATTACATAAAGAGTTCATAAGAAGAAAGAAAATATGACTAGACCGAGGAGGGAGCGGATCTATCCCATGGTTATTCTATAGGCGGTTGGCGAGGAAGGAATGACTTGCTGTTCTCGAGCCAAAGATTTTATAAGGAGAATGTGGGGGTGTTTGCCAAACGCATGGTAGAGGACTGGGTGTTGTAGTAGATCTGTGGGGTCGGTGTTTGGTCTGTTTTTTCCCCTTGTATTTACTTGTATTTTTTGAATAAATAATCGTGGGCCGGACACCATCGAGTGTTTCCCCCTACCTTTTAGACTTCAAAAAAAAGAAGAAGAAAGAAAATAAGAAACAATACAAAATAACATAACCACATAACATAACAGATATCTTTACACTCCCCCTCCAGATGGAGCATAGATGTCAATCATGCTCAGCTTGGACGAGCATTTCTGAAATGGTCCTCTAAGTAGGGCCTTGGTGAAAATTTCTGCAATCTGATCCCCTGAGTTGACATGAGATGTGGCGATAAAACCCCTCTGAATCATATCTCGTATATAATGACAATCAACCTCAATGTGCTTAGTTCGTTCATGAAAAGCTAGATTATTTGCAATAAATATAGCAGCTTGATTGTCACATTCCAACGCAATAGGAAGTGGCACATCTATATATAGATCAATAAGAACAACTTTAACCCACATCATTTCTGTATTGATCGGCCATAGCCTTATATTCAGACTTTGCACTGGATCTGGCTACAACAGTTTGCTTCTTGCTTCTCCATGAGACGAGAGAGTCCCCAACATATACAACAAATCCAGTGGTGCACTTCCTATCTTTAAGGTGTTGGAGTATTTGTTATGTGTGCCCATTGAGTTGTAGCAGGGTAAATGGATCCTGGAGAAGATCCATTTACCCCACCCATGTGTTTAGTCCCACATTGTCAGTGGTGGGACTTGGAGGCTCTGGAGAGGCTATATAAGGAGCCCCATACCTCCTGTATCCATTGAGAAAAGCAATAGAAGCATATGCCCCTTTGTGGACTTCTCCCGTGGTTTCATCTCGCTCCTCACGGAGTAGGGTTCCACGTTAAACCTTCTTGTTCTTCAGTGTTTTATCTCTTTTTTCTATGATCCCGTTTCCGCTTTCTATTTCTTAACATGGTATCAGAACGGGTCGATTCTCGAGGATTTTATTGTATTCATTTTGACAATCGAGATTTAATACGAGGGTCCTTGATTGGAACCCTAGTTTTGTGAAGAATGAAGGAGTAGATTCATTTCCACGAGATCATCTTCTCATGCCGAATCTCATGTGGTGAATCTCAAGCAGCAGTCCCTTCCAGCAAATCTGCAAAAGTGCACTGCAGATCAACCCTAGCCGCCATCCTGTTCATCGCTAAAATCATTATTCAAGCCAACATGGTGGTACCTCCAGCATTCCAGTGGCGACTCCTCCCTTCCGAGCTCCAAGCAGGGGTGCCGCTGCTCCCTCCGATCAAAGCAACCCCTCCAGGCGGCAGCACTACCCTTATTACCCAGGCCATCCTGTGCCGTTGCAGATCCATGCATCCAGCCAGGCGCAAGCGGTGCCTTTTCGCAGCCCTCACGCGCCCAGAATTCCCATCGCACGACGGCCATTTCCAAGCCCTATAAGTACCCAGTGACTCCCATCTTCAAGGTGATTCTCAAGCGGCTCCGATCGATCCTGACGCGCAGGCGGCGCGCACATTGCGCGATGCAACCCTGATGAAGCCATGCACAGGCGACAAATCAGGCGATCCGGCGCCCCTCGCGCGACCCCTCTCTCCCATTTCAGGCGTGCTCCTCCTCCCAAGGGCGGCGCACCCTCCCACGCTCCTCCTGCGAGCCTCCAGCGGGGGTTCCTCGCTCTGGAGCGTCCCCAAGCAACATGTCCTCGTGTGTACTCGCATGCGAGGCGGCGCTCCCTCGCGCCCTAAGCAAAGGCGACGGATGAAGACCTCCATCAGGAGCGATTCTTCCCTTTCCAGGAACCAAGCGACGGCAGCCGCACACATGCGGCGTTTCGTGAGAGTGGGGTTCCCGTTGGGAACCCTAATATGAGCCCAATAAAAGCCCTGGCGATTAAATAAAATGGGGGGGGCAATGAAAAAAAGGGAGACGAAGGGCTACGGTGTAAAAAAAGGAGTTTTCTTGAAAAAGGCGCGTACACGAAAAAAAAGAAAAAGCCGTATGCAATTTAAAAAAAATTGATGCAAAAGCCATTAAAAAAATTGAAACGGCTTAAAAAAATGTGTTCAGAAAAAAAGAGATGAATGTTTTTGAAAAGCCGACAAATGTGTGATTGGCTAAGTGGTTTTGTTTTGTCCCCATCATTGTTGTCTTCTCGCAACTTGGTCGACGCCCATGTTTTCCGACAAGTATGGGAGAAAGGGGGAGTATATGTAGAGTCACAGGTCCTGTTGCAGATTCGGATATCAGATTATTCCAGGCCGACCAAATTTTCAGACTATAGAATTTTCAGGTGAAGATTTTACATGCGCAATTGTTCAGACTCGACAGATTGATCAAAGTCCAAGATCGAGACACTCCATGATGAGAGGCCCATTTTCGAGTTCTCCAGAGAGAGATTCATTTTCAAACACGCATATGTTTGCGGTCTTTTCAGATGAGCACATGTATGCCATCTTTTGTAGTGGTCCCCATCTTTCTTCTTGTTGTTTCGGCCAGAGTTTTCATGTGAGCCGTAGGGACTACATAGTAGAGGACTATTCCCTATGCCATGTTGGCAAGGGTTTTCATGTGGTATCATATGTACACCAGAGTAGTGCACCATTCTCTGTGCCAGATAGGAGAGATCCAGTTCTCCGAAGAGGAGACTTTTTTAGACTCCATTCTCCAGCGACCGTGGACTCCGACGAGGATTGCACGGCCACGGCTCCTTTTCAGTTCGACCCTTTTCAGAGATGGAGCAGTTGTCCACATTATTGTGGCGGGCCAAAGTATTCCGACGAGGAGACTCATTTTCAGTTACAATGACTCTGAGAGGCGCAGTTCAGAGCACATGCTCTCCGACGGGGAGATTCAGCAGACTCACACTCCAGCCCGTTCGTCCTCCTCACCTGCACGACATGAAAAGCAACGTCCTCGACTGCAACAGTTGCGTGTTGGGTTGATATTGTCCGTAGTATCATGTAGCGTGGGTTGAGTTTCTTTCTGTTTGTCCAAGCTGAGCATTGCATGCTCCAGCTTGAGGGGGAGTGTTAGAGTATTTGTTATGCGCGTCCCTTGAGTTGTAGCAGGGTAAATGGATCCTGGAGAAGATCCATTTACCCCACCCAGGTGCTTAGTCCCACACATGGTTCGAAAAAACTAGCCTCGAGGCGGTCGAGGCGTACGCCTCGAGGCGAGGCGGTCCAATTTAGCCTCGAGGCGTGCGCCTCGGTCCAGCCCAGTGAGGCGCGCGCCTCAGGTAGCCGAGGCGTAGCCTCGAGGCGTTCCGCCTCGAGGCGGTCGAGGCGTTTGCCGAGGCGTTTTGACTTTTTGAAGCAATTTTTTTATGATTTTAATGGTTTAATTGTTAGTTTGAGAAGCTTATAAATATCTATTTGTTTAGGATAATTCTTATACAAGATAAATGCCTAAATCTGATGTTTCTTTCGTGTCCATAACTTCATATTTACTATTAGTTGTGTCTAACTATTTCTGCAAACTCTTACTATTTCACTCTTAATGAATGAATCCATAAATATCAAATCCAACAATGCTCGTAAAATTAACGAGCTTTGCAATATATCAAGCAAAACGAAATGGATATGATTCATGATTTCTCATAATGCCATATATTATACATTAGACACGTAACATAAATTTCTTCGACTATATTTAATCGTACTTTTAATCAGAACAATATTTCAAATATTTTCTAGATATAGATACATAGTTTCTCGTGCGGCTATATATTATATGGTAGAGACAACATAAATTTCTTCAACGTATATTTAATCATACTTTTAATTACAACAATATTTCAAAGATAGATATGCATTGTTTAATGCTTTCGCAACATTCAAATACAATGAATTCCTTTTTGATTAGATGAAAATGTATAGAAAGGAATACGATGTTGTTATATCTTCTATTTTAGGGTTCTTATCTATATTATTTCATCATATCTTATAGTGTTAAGTATTATATGTTGGGCAGATGACATATAATTACATTGAAATATATATAATTATATTTTTTGCATTTTTTTCTCTATAAACTGAGGCTTACGCCTCGACCGCCTCGAGGCTACGCCTCGCCTCGATTCCGATGGAAACGCCTCGTTCCGCCTTTCGTTTTTTCAAACCTTGGTCCCACATTGTCCAGTGGTGAGACTTGGAGGCTCTGTAGAGGCTATATAAGAAGCCCCAGACCTCCTGTATCCATTGAGAAAAGCAATAGAAGCATATGCCCCTTTGAGGGTTTTTTTAATAGTAGGCCCGGTAATTTCGGGGGTCCGAAGCGTCCCCACTGGGATTCGAACCCGGGTCCTTTAAAGTGGAGGCACACTGCTCAACCACCAGACCACTCCTTGGGTTCTCCTTTGAGGGCTTCTCCCGTGGTTTCATCCCACTCCTCACGGAGTAGGGTTCCACGTTAAACTTTCTTGTTCTTCAGTGTTTTATCTCTTTATTATATGATTCCGCTTCCGCTTTCTATTTCTTAACATAAGGCATCCTGCATAATCTGCATCTACGCATGCTGAGATAGTGATTTCCTTGCCTTTCTTAAATAATAGACCTGCACCTGGAGATGATTTAAGATACCTGAGTATCATAGAAGTTTTCCATCAAGTTCTTTGTATCTCCTCCTATCCACTTTGTCAGTATCATCATCATATAGTTTCATGCTTGGATCCATAGGTGTAGTGGCATGCCAACATCCAAGCATTCCTGTTTCACTCAGTAAGTCAATGACATATTTCCTTCGAGTCATCACGAGTCCTTGTTGATTTCTGGCAAATTCCAGTCCCAGAAAATATCTAAGGACTCCAAGGTCCTTAGTGACAAACTCACGACCTAGCATTTCTTTTGCCCTCATGATTCCTTGTATATCATCTCCTGTAATAAGAATGTCATCAACATATACCATAATTGCAACCATACCTCTGGATGTTTCTGTATAAAGAGGGAATGATCTGCATTGGAATGTTTGTACCCCTGTTTTTCAAACAGGTATGAAAGTTTTTGGAACCAAGCTCTAGGACTCTGCGTAAGGCCATAGATCACCTTATGAAGTCTACACACCTGTGAATACTCCCCCTCAACAGCAAAATCAGGTGGTTGTTGCATGTAGATTTCCTTCTGAAGATCATCATATAAGAATGCATTCTTGACATCTAACTGAAATAGTGGCCAATCTTGAATAACAACAACAGATAGAAGAATCCGTAAGGTGGAATGATGAGCAACACGCGAGAATGTGTCAAGATAATCCACCTCATATGTATGTGTAAATCCTCATGCAAACAGGTGTGCCTTGTATCTATCAATGCTACCATCTGCATTTTGCTTGACTGTGAACACCCATTTACAACCAATAGTAGACATGCTCGTAGGAGTAGGAACAAGACTCCAGGTACCTCTTGACTGAAGAACATCTGTTTTTTCCTCCATAGCTAATAGTCATCTACTGTCCTTCAAAGCCTCATGGTAATTCTGTAGAATGTCCACAATAGATAGGGCAATAGCAAAGTTCTCGAATTCACCATACAGACGATCAAAAGAACCACAGATGCTATAGAATATGATGTACAACTACGCTTCTGTTTTTGAAGCGCAATAAGTAGATCCAAATCAGTAGCCTCCTCAGTGCCCCGAGTAACGTAGCCTGCTCAGGTAAACCATTAGATCCATCATTAGAAATAATATTCTCAGAACATACCTCATGCGAGCTAGATGATGAGTGATGACCATGAGCAGATGCATGCCAACGGGTATAGTGATGTGACAATGGTGGAACAAGAACTGTAATAGGAAGGGAGGATGGTGTAGGTAACGATGGTAATGGTGGTGGAGGTGGTGTTGGTGTCGGAGATGGTTGTGGTGGAGGTGGTGGCATGTATATGGCATCATCAATGTCACAAGACAAAAAATGTAACATCAGCACTAACATAATATTTCCTACGCAGCAGATCATAACACCGATACCCTTTTTGTGTCCTGGAGTACCCGAAAAAGACACATTTGACCGCTCTAGCAGAGAGCTTGTCAATACCTGGAGATAGTTGGCAGACAAAGGCAACCGAGCCAAACACACGAGGGGTAAGTGAGAACAATTCCTTTTCAGGAAAAACCACAGAGAAAGGAATCTTCTCACCCAAGACAGAAGATGGCACACGATTGATAAGATAACATGTTGTTTGAACAACATCTCCCTAGTAGGAATGAGGAGCACGACTCTGTATGAGAAGTATCCTAGTGACATCAAGCAAATGACGGTGCTTTCTCTCTGCAACTCAGACTCTGTATGAGAAGTATCCTAGTGACATCAAGCAAATGACGGTGCTTTCTCTCTGCAACTCCATTTGGTTGGGAAGTATAGGCACAAGTTGTTTGGTGAATAATTCCTTGGGTAGAAAAATAACTTGAGAGAGTATTGGTACAACATTCCAAGGCATTATTAGTCCTGACAATTTCCAACAAAAGTAGAAAAACATTACGAACTTCATTTACGAAAATTTTGATAACATTTCCAGCTTCCGATTTATTCTTTAATAAGAGTACCCACGACAAACAGAGAAAAATCATCAACGACGACAAGGCAAAACCTGTGTCCGTGATGATCAGGGGACACGACTCGGACCCCAAATGGTCAACATGAAACAACTCAAAATTGGAGGTAGTACTCCGACTCTGGCGACTGGAAAAGGTAGACCGATGATGCTTTCCCAACTGACAAGCGTCACATTGAAAGGATGTGTAAGGTGAAATCTGGGGCAAAACTTGACATAACTTCTGAAGCGGGGAGATGACCAAAGCGTATGTGCCACATAAAAGGTGAAACATGTCCAGCAGGTAGAGAGGAGATTCCGGCATATAGAGGTCGAACTAGGCGATAGAGACACCCCTGCTCATGTCCATGACCAATCGCATTGCCCGTAAGGATGTCCTGAAAAATAAGAGAAGATGGATAAAAAATGGCTCGACAATGTAAATCCTTCGTAATCTGGCTAATTGACAACAAATTCATAGAGAAATCGGGTGCATACAACACATTCTTTACATGCATAGAAGGTGTCAAGCTAATCTCCCCCTGACCAGTAGTCGGGGAGTGGGTTCCATCTGCAATAACCACAGGGCGTCCTAGGGAAACCTGTTTGTAAGCTGTAAGTTAGCCCTGGTCTCCACACATATGATGTGTAGCACTAGAATCCATAATCCATGCTATAGTATCAGATCCACTACTGCTAGCGAGGGCATAAGTACTACCTGAGGTACTAGATGAAGCTGACGCAACATCTGGATGGCTCTCGGATACTGGCAAAGGCATCACAGGACCGGATGTGGGTATAATACACCTCAAATGAGCTACAAGGTCATCAAAGCGTTGATCCAACGAAGCAGCAGCTGGAGGCTCAATCTGTTCAGCCACTCGTGCTGAAGCCGAGAATCCATGTTTGGAGTAGCATGTATCCTCAGTATATCCAGGGCGATGACAGAAAGTACATGGTTGGCAAACACGACCTCCCCCTTCAAGGTCCATGACCACGAAACGAAGAAGAACCACCGCGACCTCGGGATGCTGCCATAGCTGAGAGTGTCTGATTTGTAGTAGAAGATGGGACAGTGATACGACCGAGTCTGCGAAAAGCTTCCTCCATAGGAGGAATAGTAGAGTGCCAATATCTGAGAATGTCTTGCCTCGTATTATAGATCAAGTGCTGCCAGGAATACACCTACCATGGTGGCATTCCTATAGGTCTTCTGCTGCTCAGGAGTAGACGTGAGAGGCATAAAGCTATATAACTTCTCAAACATCCCACATAGGGATGTATATAAAGAATGTAGTGACCGTCCATTTTGTTTGATAGTGAAGATATCATGCTGTAGCTATAAAATCTTCGTCTCATTCTTAGCTTGTGAATACGTAGCAGCAAGAATATCCCACATCGCTTTGGATGTGGGCTGATGGAGTATATCATTGGCAATCTCTATTGCCAACGTACCTGAGAGCCAAACTTTGGCATATGCATCATCCGCCTCCTATGAGGCGTTAACCCAGTCTTCTCAGCCAGTTCTTCCTCGGTAAGAATGTGTTATACTGGTAGACTTCATGATACTCATGAATTGCATATCCCACAGTTCATAATTTGACCCATCCATCTTGACTATGGGCGCTGGACCATGTAGAGGGAATATCCACCTTGTTCTATGACATATTGGCTTGAGAAGACTAGGACCGGATACTTGACTTGACTACACCAACATAAGGAGATTGGATTGCATGTGTAGACTCATGCGCCCAATCTCAACATGTAATAGGGCTAGGAAACGGTGAAGACTTGCACACAGAAGCCCACGTGAATACTCACGGGCTCGCAGGGCTAGGCGTGCACTCATGCGCGGGATGGAGCACACAACCGCACTAGGCGCACATCGCACTAGGGCTGTGCATGAATGCTGATGTAGGCGCACCAAGCGCACCAGCGCACGCCGCACTTTAGGTCTAGCGTGTAGAAACGGGGCACACCAAGCGCACGCTGCGCTTTAGGGCGGGATACGCGAGCGCTAGGGCACCAGTGCACACATGCACATGAGAGAGGATCAGCGTGCTGGAGAAGGCATGCAGGAGAGGCGGCGTCGGAGAGGCGGTGCAAGAGAGGCGGCGCTGGCGGCGGCAAAAGAAGAGAGAGAGGTTGGCGGGTGGGGGTTAGGGTTAGGTTTAGGTATTCGAGCTCCGGTCTAGGACCGCCGCTCTGATACCATGTTAGAAGAAATGAGTGCGTTATTATTCCATAAGCCCTAGGCTCTTATATAGGAGAGGCGCCTATGTGTAAATTACATAAAGAGTTCACAAGAAGAAAGAAAATACAAAACAGTACAAAGTAAAATAACGCATAACATAACATATATCTCTACACACACAATGCAGAGTGCCTACCGACATGAAGTCTACTAGATTTCTAGTTCTTCCTCAGTGGTTGCCTTGTTACGTAGAGGAGGAAGAAGAAAACAGTTGTTACAACGTCTAGTGTAGAATCTGCGTATTTGAGATTTGCATGTAGACAACCCTCTCCCACTATAGATGTGGTGTGACAGCCAAGTAGCTTTTATCATAGCCCACAAATCCATGTTTTATGAGAGAACCAAATGTAGAGTTGAATTGTTACTACACAAGAGATGTGATCCAAAAGGGTCTCCTTAGCACCTCTTATGTTCACCAAGGTACCTTCATGCCCCAGTATTCGGAGATGCATGTCCAAGCTGAGCATAGTTGATGCATATCCTCCAGCTCAAGGTGAAGTGGAGCATTGGGAGTTCTATATTCGGGAGGTATTTGTTAACCCGTCAGTTGCTTTATCTTCCAAATTTGGGTATCTTCCCTTCTGTACATTAGAATCAAGAAATAAAATTTAATTAATCAACAATCTTTTTAAATTTTGAAGTAAAGCAAGCTACATTGCATTAGGGTCTCTAGACATGATGGTTTGCTTGAAAATAATAGTAAATTTATTTGCTATTTTTTTTTTGCTTTTGCCTCAGCATTCAGTAGCCTCAAATTATATTTTCAGGGTAAAAGGCAAGAGGTATTTTAACTGTCCTCCTCAGCATGGTGGTTTGCTCAGGCCAGATAAAGTGAAGGTGTGTATCCACGATTCTATAATATCATGCCATGCACAACTTTAAAAGTCCGCATTTCCTTTATATTGCATGCCTATTTTTTTGGTTTGGTGTGTGTGTGTGTGGGGGGGGGGGGGGGGTTGTGTGGAGGGGGGATTTGTATTTCGAAACCTGCATCTGGAAATGATATTGGACCTGAGGTCTGTAAATTCACCTGATAATAAGATCATAATCACTTCTGAGCTTCCTGTTCCAGGATTTTAGCTTCTCTTTGCCTAGTTGTTTATGGGTGTGATAGTGCCTTATCATTGACCTTATGGCTTTTTCTCCAATAAACGTAGATGATTTTTGGATTGATATGTGATAGTGATGAGATTGCCATGGCATTAAGGAAATACAATACATGTCAAATGTCTAGATCCAGGTATTTCACCACCAACTCTTTTCGTCGAGCTTAAGATTTCATGTTGATATGCCTTACATCCCATTCCTATCAGTTGGAAAGATGCTTATCTTCCTTCACGGGGGTGTTGCGCCTCCAAACAAAATTTAAAAGGTTCAATTATTTACCTACATTGTTTGTATTGGGACTTGGAGTTCTTATATAAAGTCTTTGGGGTTAGGGATTTGACGAGTAAGCCATCTTTGATCTTATGTAATTTTTTCAGTCTTTCCATATAGTAAAGATTGACGTTGACAACTAAAGGCTTAACCCAATGATGAGTGATCATTGTAAATCCATGTGTTCGTGTGATTGCTCTTGGTGCTTGTTGATTGTCTTTTGTGCTTGTTATCAGTTACAAATTGACATATAGTCCCTTTTCTACTAATCATGGTTTGTAACTATCAACTCAACGAGTGAAAAATGGGGTGGTGGTTGTGAGATGAGTGACCGAAGGGGGGACTGGAGAGAGGTGTGCGTTCGACGATTGGGTTCAGCCTAAGCTAGTGGTGAGGGCGAGGGAGGAGGGCGTGGAAGGGGAACGCGACAGTCACTTGTTGTGGTTGTTCGTGGATCTGCTACATCCGATGGTGGCAGAAACCAACGGAGGTCATGTCGAGGATCGAGGCTTCCCATCTGCATCGAGGATGTGGGGCAGAGGGGCACTTGGCTCAATAATGCATGGCTTATGACTAGGTTTGTTATAAGTGTCTCTAGCCACGTCATCTTCAGAGGGATTGTTGTCTTGGAGTTGCAGAGATGGGCGCCGATGTCACGAAGTCGAGGGCTATTAAGGATGTCCTTATTACAGAAGAAACTCGATGCAACCTGCTATGTGTTGACGATTATGGAGAACGGTCGTGAGGCGGGTTATGTGGATGATGTGATCTGGTTGTAGGAATCGTCTTTGTGCATGCGAGGAATAGAGGAGGAGGTGGTGTCAATGTTCCTCTCCAATGAAGGTGGTGTCAATACATTTGTGTATTGATAAGACCATTCACTATTTCTTGAAGCTCGATCTCCCCCCTGATAAACCATATAGCCAAGAGAAATTATTAACCCGAATAGAAGAGCTTACCCACCCATGAATAAATATTTCGTAGCAGGCTCATTAAACCGTACATCTCTATTGGCATATCCAGATAATAGGTAGGAACATAAACTGAAAAATTTTGGATCTACAAAGATAGTTATTGAATCGTTACTTGCAGATGTGAAGCGACAGAAATTGCATCTGTGAGACAGGATACACAAACTTAATCCCAGGTTGTTGGTGGTAATAGAGGGGCTTCTTATGAGATATCGGGGGCTCAACACTGTTCACGCATCGTTGGACTTGGTGGGAATTGTTGAGGAGCTTGGGAGGTGTTGATTGTGTTGTGGGGCCCTCCAAGGGCGATGTCGTCGATGTTGGTGTTCAGGGTTGGGTTGTTCTTGCTTCCGTTTGGAGCGGAAGGTGTCTTACGAGAGGGAGATCCGACCTGGGGGGGGGGGGGGGGGGGGTCAAGGATGAAAAGCAACGTGAGATGGTGGTTTCATCAGAGGAGGAAAGGCAGTGCTAGGCGGTAGCCTCGTCAATGAAGGATAGACATATACCATGGTGATTTCTCTAATGGAGCACATGCCGGATTCTCAACCAATCGTACGAGATCTACTGATTGAATCTAAAGTGGTGACACGAGATTTACATGCGAAATCCCTGGAGGCATTGGGGATAGGATCCATGTTGGCTAAGGATGGATCGTGTGGTCCCCCTGTGGTCGGAGTTTGCATGGGATCTGCAGTGGGATGTGGAGTTGAGCAATTGCGCTAACCCTAGGTTTGTGGATAATAGGGGCGAGACTTTTATGGCTGCCCTAACTAGGTCGGGAAGAGAAAGAGATCTGAATGGGGTGTTTGAAGAGGATGGAGTCTCAGGTCTGGTTTTCTCCTTTGCAGCTTAAGCTGGTTGGGTTTTTATGAGGAATTGGAGTGTTGTAGCCAAATGTACCGAGTAGCTAAACCGTCTTTCAGATATGTGAGGAGGAATGGGCTAGAGGGCCAATGTCCCTTGAGGTCTATCTTGTATGTCATCAACCATTGGGAAGGGTAGCCTTTGTCGAAGATTGGAAGATTTCAATGTTGAATACCGTGGAAGGAGGGGTTGCCTCGGAACATCATGTTCTTGTGAGCAAGGAGAATGTTTATGCACAGGTTTGTTGGAAGGTCGAGCTAGATGCAACTAATTTGTGGGCTAATGTCTCTAAGATGGGAAAGAAACAGAAGAAGCAGATGTTGGTAGCAGGGCGTACTGGCAGATAAAGGAGGCTGGTGTTAGAGAGAATGCACATAAGTCTTGGTTGGAACCCGATTCTTTCATTCTCAAGGAAGAGGAGTAAGTCAAAGGCAAGGAGATGGCTAGAGCATGAAATGGAAAACGTGGGGACCAACCTGTTCGTAAGAATTGAATAGGTGCCTGTAAAAGAGTCTGCAGAAGATAATTTTGAAGGAATTTTATTGTTATCCGGATTAGAAATACTTAATACGGTTGGCATTCATACGTGGGTTACAGAGTGTCTGGGGTTTAAAATACCCGTGATTAACCTTTTCGAGTGCATCATGAAGATCATTAGCTAGAACGTAAGGGATTTGGCGATTGGGAGAAGAGAAGCACCGTTGGGAATATCTTTGGGTCCTAGTAGGCTGGTATGGGGCCATGTTTGGGACCAAGGGATGTGGAGATCGGAATGGGATCCCCTATTGATTGAGTTCGTGGTGGTCCTGGCTGATGGGAGTGATGGAGACGTGTTGCTGGCGAGGGATGCTGATCGATTTCCGATGTTAGAGGAGATGTTGTGTCACAAAACGGTGTCAATGGTTTTGAAGCTAACGCTTGATGTTAGTAGACTGCTCTTGTCGTTGGTTTACGGACTTGATGGTGGTCCTCGTGGTGTTGTCGCCAGAGTGTGCTCGATTATGGGTGATTTTCCGAAGTTACCATATCTTATCGATAATGACTTCAATGTCACCTTGTTTGCTTCAAATCCTTCTAACGAGAAGGGTAAGCATGACCTCAGATCGACATAGTTCATCACGTTGATGGAGGACATGGCATAGGAGGTTGTAGATGCCACGAATGGATAGTTCACTTGGTCAATAACTCATCCAAATCTCGTAAGGATCAATTTTTAGCTTCGATGGAGCTGTTGGAGTTGTTTCCTCTAGTGTTGCAGAAGTCAGTATTCAGTATTTAGTCGGAGGGGTCACTCAATAGAAAATAATCGGTATTCGCAAAATTGTTCCGGTTATGTATTGTTTAATTATTTTACATTAAAAAATTATGTCTAACATATATATATATATATTCTTATATATTACATATATGGTCATCAATATTCAAGAATTCAAGATAAAAGTACCAATTAACAGCTACATATTTGGAGCTTTAACATTTGTGGTGATATCGAGATAAACGGGTGCTTTACAAAATAAAAAATTCACTTACTGAATAACCTATCGAATATTCGGGTCGAATACTCGATTTGGATGAATTTGACTGAATAGCTATATTTTATTGTCACCCTCCGAACTGCATACAGTCTGAATATTCAATACATTCGATCAAATATTTATTGACATATCGATCGGATCATCCACCTATTTGTTGGGATTGTAGGGAGGGATATGCATCCTCCTTGCTCTATGTTCAGAGTCCAGAGATCTTAGTTGCTTGACAGGAGTTTTAGGAATTTGTGTTCTGACTTCTACACAATGCATCAGGTGGAGAGGTCGGCGGTGCAAAAAATAGCTAAAATAATAGTCGGCTGAGAGTGGTATTGAGGAAGTTCAAGGCAAAGGCACGTCAGAAGCGATAAAAGTGGTGCACCAAGGCGAAGATGGAGATTGTCCATTTAGATGGGTTCGAGGATGAACATGAGCTTATCTTGGAGGAGCGAGAGGTTAGAGTTGAGCATCATAAGATCGCATCTGATGCGGATAAGAAAGGAAGGTGGAGTGGCATCAAAGACCAAGGCAAAGATAAGTGAAGAAGGGAGATGCGAACACGAAGTACTTCCATGGTGTGGCAAGTAGAAATCAAAGGCGGAACATCCACGACCTATATGTGGATAAGGAATGAGTCTAGGGAGATCGAGCGGTGGGTGAGGTGATGGTGGAGCATTTTAGGGAGACCAGTAGGAGGACTCCAGCATCGAGAACCAGACAGCTTTGTGGGGGAGGGAGTGTAGATTCTAGCGTCGGAGCAAGCGGAGTTGCTCATCTCCAAATTTTATGAGGATGTGTGTCGGGTGGTTTTTGATCTTAATGAAAGGGAGAAGTGATGCGCCTCGTATCTGGCTGTGTAAGCATCCCATTTACTCCAGTGCCTGCTGACTTTCTTTTTTCTCACTGACTAACCTGGCCTCTATATTTTTCGCTGATGGGGCTTTTTCTAATAAGGAGGTCTGGATCCCCAAGAGTGGTTCAGCTACAGAAGAGAAATCTCAAAACATTTCTAGAAGCAAGAGGCCCACTTTCTAGTCGCATTGGGGTAGTGAAGTGTGTTTTTCGAACCATTAGTAGGAATTTCCTAGTTATAAGCCAACATAGGCAAGCAAATAAAATAGGAGTAAGTAAGAAGTGAAGAACTACTTATTCTTCTCACAAGGGAGTCAAAAACAAGATTAGAGATTATCTGTAGTAGATAGTAGTCTCTTGAAAATTGAAAAGGAAAGTCCACATTCTTCATATTCTTTTCTTATTTTGGCATCGAAAATCAAAGAGAGAGCAATCAATCGATCCCTGGACTTTGTTTGTGGTCTTGTTCCTGGTCACCTTCCAGCTCCTGAAATGAGTTTGATCTTCCTCATCTCAACCCTAACTCCCCACTTCCCTTTTCCCCCTTCCTCATGTGCCTCAAGGCCCTCAACTAGCAATCAAGCCACGGTTATCTTGCAATTGCAATCACGGAGGAGCTTGCATGTGCCATTCACAACACTGGCATTCTTGGTGGGATGGAAGGTCTCTTCGTGAGGGATCCCCAGCTCATGTTCGTCTACTTTGCACAAGGGAAAGACTCCATCTAGAGAGGGCTATGACGAGCCATTAGCTCGAAGGGGGCTCTAGTAATTCGGATAGGAATAGAGGAAAGGGTTGGTTGAGGAGCCAAAAACTGAGTTTGTGTTTTGTGAAGGGTTTTATACTTTTTTACAACAAACTGGACAAACTGATTCCAATGATACAGTGAAAAACATAGAAAGATTACATCAGTCATGATGTAATCTTATATTGCAGATTACATGGGTTATCGTGTGTTTTTAAACATTGAAGAGGGTTTGATTTTAAACTATCCCTTAGTTATATAGATAACTGTACTGTGTGCAAGTGCCAATACAACAAATATCACTTGAAGGGAGAGGTTTCGCCGTGGTGTTTAATGAATATTTTCTGCTGATCGGGTTCTTTCATCATACACTGATCACATCATATAATAATTTTTTACCTTAATCCTAGTGAAAACTTATTAGTATTTGTGCCGGGTTTGCTATCAACTTTTTTTGTCGCACTTAACAAATAGCTATTCTGCATAGCAGGCCATATCGGTTGCTGTTTTATGCTTGTCTAATTGTTAGTCCATTCGATTCTGCTGAATTAGGTTGGTGACTACCCAGAGAGGGACCCCTTCGAAGATGATGAGATCTAGACGATCTATTGGGACTACAATATTGCGAATCCCACTTGCCATATGTGTAAGCATTTTGTTGCATGGATATGGCAACTTAAATATGACATTAATTCAGTTCTGCTTGATCTATTTTATTCCAAGTCATGTATTTGTTATATTTCTAGCTGAAAAACAGCGAGAACGACATTCCATGCATATTTTAACTAATCTAGCATTGTCAATGAGGCACAATTTGAAGTCTGTCAATAGATGTAAGAGTAGAGGGTTGCATATCCTAAACGCAGCACCTTTGGGTGGCAAGCAAATTTGAAGGGTTTTGGCAGGTAAAACCTTTGCGTCGTTGGATTTATTTTGTGGTCAACTCAATCGTTCGAAGCAAGTCCTCTTGAGCACCATCTTCTTGCTGGTTACCAACATACTCTAACTGTCACAATTCTTTCTCATAATCTTAAGGGCAAATATAGGGGCATTTCTGCATCAGTTCATAGATAATTTATCGTGTTTGTATTTATGTACTTGAAAAGGGGTTTTATTAGCTGCAATTATATGCTTGTAAAATAGATGATTGCATACAGAGTTCCTAAGTAATAAATGGTTCTGTTTTCCTATTTTGTTTTTCAATGTCCAACAGCATCCATATGCCATTTCTGTTGAAACCACATTATTAGTGTCGATGGTATCGGTGTTACAATTTCACAGTGCAATTTAAGGTTGATAGGCTCTCATCCTCGTAATTTCCATTTATATGTAGGTGGCTTCAATAACCAGTGGTAAAGCACGAGTTGTCCCCGTGGAGGGACGGTCATGCTCATCATATTACCCGAAATCTACCTCTTCACCCAGTAGCTCCTTGCAATCTTTTGATTTGGAGTAATTATGAGAACCAGCATAAATGCCAATGGACAAATTAGACTATTGTAAGTTGGTGCAAAGTAAGAACTTGTCACTTTTGTTAATGTGCACCTGGACGAGAAGTCCAACCCTGTAAGGTCGTCTTGTTGCTTCGCAGACCCAATTTTGCATTTCTACGGTACCATATTTAATGATTTCTGAGCTGCTTTTTCTATATCGAGACTCGTGGCAATAAGCAAGAATACTAATTGTACACCAGAGATTATTTTTGTATTGAAATCAGAATAATATTTATTACTTCAACTGAGCATTCAAAAGAATAAATAAAGGCACAATTTCTTCAAATTTGTCTAATTGGTAAACTTGGGAATAATATTTGTTTTTTTATCATTCATGATGCCACAAGCACAAATGATAAAAGTTTTTTTTATGGTTATGAGAATATGCGAAGGAATCTTAGTTTTTTTGGATATAAGTCCGAGATTAACTCAAGATATATCTGAACGGAGGCGAAGAATCCATGTAGCCAATCCTACTTAGTTGTAAGAAGAAGGCTGTGTTGTATGAGAATATAATCCATGTCATCAGTTGCCTTTCTTTTGCGGTCACCCGGAATCTCTTCAGTGATACTCATGTTTCTTCATATAATAGTTGACATGTGCCTGATTTCTAATAACGATGCAACGCTAGCAATTCCTCCAAAAAAATGATTTTATTTGGATACCGAAACTCCAATGAGTTGATATGATCTCATGAAAATGCTTGCTTCTTGCAATCTGAAACTTTTGCTGCATCTGGCGTCCATAAAAAGCAAGAAATGAACTTCGTCGCTTCTCGCTTAGCCATTAACCAAGATAGATCTCCTTCCAGCAGGCATTTGGGCTTTTACATTGACACTTTCAAATAAAAGAAAACACATACAACACACACAACATCATCTTAAAAACATTCCTGTACTAATGATCTTATGTCATGCTTTCGACACACTTCACCTGTAGTAACTGATCAACTTCGATATAAACAATTCCAATGTTTCTCAAAAGATATGAAAAGCATATAACCAAGGCTGATCGAGAAAGTGGAGTAAAACATTTCAACTTCAAGCCAATCTCACTTAAAGAGGGAAACTGTCGACTTCAGTTTTTCCCATCAACCATAGGCCTTTACACGAGCTATAAATGGAAAGAAACCTTCGCAAAACATGCATCTTACTTTTGAATTCAACCATGGCACACGAACAGCAATTTCAAGGTTCTAAGGTCTTCATATCAGCAAAACATTTTTGCGCTAACACACACTCAGACATCATCTCTCTGGGGCGGAGGGGAGGCGTAGGGGGGGGTAACGATCACAAAAGTATTTCTTAAATGTACATGAAACAAATAATAATGGATAATTATACTCTCATTTGTGGACAAAGAATCGAAAAAACTAATTTACTTGGGCAAAAATTACACTGCCATAATTATGTATGCTGGTGGCAGGTATCTGTGTTGCTATTGTCCGTACCTTATGTACAATTTGCAGGTATATACACGGGCTTTTCCTTTATTATATTAACTTACAGGCAAACTAGGGTTATTTGCCAAACAATATTCAGCTAGATAAAACTAATGCCAGAGCAATGTTTAATCTGGATTCATCTCCTACATATAATAAGTATGATGGTCTCGCGGCAATCTGACTGGTCCAACACCTGCATGTGGGTTGCCTGCCGCTGATAGCCTGCATCGTCTAGATTCTGGCTCTTTACATGACACGCCCGATCCCGAAAAATAAAAATTGAGGCCTACTTCTCACATCAAGAATCAGAATGATTAATTAGGCTCAGCTCCCATTTGCCCTCACCATCAATCAGCCGCAGTTCCATGGAATGGAAAGGTATCAATGCAGGTCGCTTAAAAAAAAGAATCAGTACACAGATTAGATACATATATACATACATACAAACATCATGTTTACAGAAGGCACAGGATTCCCAAGTAAACATACATACCTGAGAGGATGTGATAACAGTTATACCCATGTTGGTTGCTATTTGGTACAGCTGCTCTTCAACATCAACACTTGTAGCACTGTGAAGCATAAATTATATATATTCAGCAAAAGAGAAGGCGCTAACTGTACTAGAGAAAGGACAATTGTTGATTATGCTGACATACTTGGTGCATTCGTCAAGAATGCCAAATTTTGGTTGATGGAAGAAAAGTCTAGCCTGGAAAATATTGTTCAGCTGTGAGGTTCCATTTTACAGAAAAAAGAACCACCATGGAGCTTCTTAACTTGCAACAGTAGAATCTAAACATTCTGCTCACCATTCCAAGCCTTTGTTGTTCTCCTAGGGATAAGATGCTCTCCCAATTCAGTTTGGCATCGAAGGAATCTTTATCCCTCTCAAGAAGATAAACCAATCTAACATCCTCGAGGATGGACCGAAGCCGAGCATCCAGTGATAAGGCAGGAATGTGTTTACTACCTGAAATAGATCGTTAAAGTATGTAATTGATTAAGCACCGTTTTGGATTTTGTTGAAATAAGATATATAGTTCATTACTAATACGGATATAATCCATCCACCTAAATATGCATTTAAGGGAAATTAGAAAGTGTCACGAAAAAGAATAGCATGGTTTTGTCGTTTAAGAATCCTGATCTTATAGGTTTGAAATTGGAAAAGGTTAATGCTATTTGTAAAAGTTGTTAATACCTACCTTTTTAAAGGTATCTCAATGCCGAACAAACAATCATCAAGAGTGTCATATTAAAGAAGTTAAGCAAATGATTAACCAACCAGTACCTTTAAGCATTCTTAACTCTGCTTCCTCTTGAGACAGGGGATAGATTATTTGATCCCTTAAAGTTCCCAGGCTAGTATAAGGTCGTTGAGGAACATAGAAAACTCCACAATCTGCTCCTGTTGCTACTTCATTGCAATTATTGTGAGGCTTAACAACTTTTCCACTTGCAATAGGCCAAAGACCTCGAAGAATTCTGAAGATGGAACTCTTTCCACTTCCATTGGGTCCTATTGAGTATTGATCACGAAGAAGGTTAGAACGTAGATCACCACTCTACTATATGAAAACAAGTTGATGCCGCATACCTGTAACAAGCAAGCTCTTCCCTTGTTCAATATCACAAGTCAGTTGTTTAGCCAGAAGCTTCTGAGAAGGGCTTATGACATCAACCTTTGAAAAGGAAATTGCATCCTCAGTGACAAATCCATTTCCCTGTGAGGATGCAGACAGCGATTTTGAAGGGGGATCTGTTATCACCAATTGCCATGAAACAGGTTAGAATGATCAGACTCCACATAGAAAACTGCAAAGAAACAATTGCTCTAACAAAAGAAAAAAAACACATTTATTATTATTAAGGATAATTATTTAGAGTATAGCAAATATTGAGAGGAAATGAAGTTAAAGATTATATATATATGCATATGATGCAAAAGAGAGATATATCTGCTATACCAAATAGAGGAAGAAATGGATGTTTTGAAAATTTAAAAATAAAGCACCAGACGTTACAGGAAATGGACTGTCTAAATTAGACAAATTTACCATTTTGAGCAGCATCAAGAAGCTCTTCCAATTCAAACACTCTATTAATACCTCCAGAAAGTTCAAGAAATTTCCTATGCAACTCGAGAATATCACCAAATGCCAGGAAGCTTTGAGACACAACTGAAGCTAAGAAACGCAATGCATGTGCAAGCTCCCCTGAAAATCATATGAAACCGTTAACAAATGAAAGATCTGATGTTACCGATCTACAATTAATGGTCATTGCTTCACCTTGTGTAGAGATAAGAGCACGATCTCCTTCATGCTCCATTGCATACAAGAAACTCAGCCCCCAAGTGACATTATGAGGAAGCTGCTTTGTGACAAAATCATCCAGTGCACCAAAAATCCATTTCTTTTTAAGAAGCTTTTTGGAGTGGTTTAGCAACTCAAGGAATCTTGCATCAACCACCTATTCAATAACAAGAATGCATTAATAATCATATAGCATTAAAAAGTTCCACGTGGAACATTAGACAAAACTGAATAAAAAGATAAGAAAAAAATGAAAGCACCAATAATGGTGGCCTTGCACAGAAAAGTGGTTTTATTCTGCAACTAACAAAATGATATTTACTATTTAAAGTGAACAGACTGCAATGATCTATGTAGCTTCAGCTCCAAATTTTCAAGTAAAGCTAGGAAAAAAAACCGTGCGTTAGGCAACTTTACAAACCAATTCAATTATTACCACAAACAAAAAACCATGTCCATGCCTTTTTACACCATAACACTCTCAACACATGCATATGTGCACACTAATATTGCCATGCACGTCTACACACAGATTGCCACCATACACCCACACACCCACACACTATAGATAATGAATCGGATACGGATTGAATATATGAATATTTCTATATCCATATTCGCTTCATATATATCGAATACGAATACGATGAGGATATTAATCAAATATGAATTTAAGTAATCATATATTTAAATAATCGGATACAAGTTTGAATCAAATATTCATAAAATACAAATCTGGACCAAATAAACAAAGGATACAAATAGGATAGAATTAAGATTGGAAACAAGTATGACCAAATGAAGATAAATTATGAATTTTGATCAAATTATTATCAAGTACAAACTGATTTTTAAAAAGACAATATTAATATATATACTTTGATAAAAATGTTTGGCCGATTAAATATATAATTGCAAGGGCCTACTCTAAAGATATAGTCGTCACTGAGCTGAAATTTACATGAGGCAGGTACTGTTAAGATTCTTACGAAGTCAAGGAAAAGAAGCGTAATGGCCATCCAAGGCCAAGGAGATGGGTGGATTTGGATAAAGGGAAAATAAGTTTAGGTTGTTATCTATTTGCTTATATTATAATATGCACGTTTTGTATACGGATATACGAATACGAATCCAGATCTTGATGTTAAAACATCCATGTCCTTATTCGGATATTTTTACAACTGATCCATACTCAAAACCCACTTCAATAGTCTGGTAGTGTAGTGTGCCTACCATCCAAAGGACCATGCTTCAACATCCCAGTGGGGTTGCGTTAGGTAGCCGACAACCAACATAAAAATTAGTTGGATCTTTCAACATAGATTTGAGGAAGAATCTATGTAGCTGACCCCACTTAAAGTAAGATAGGGTTCTGCCATTTTTTTATATCCATATTCGATTACATATATACACATGCAATAATTTTTTGAATATCTTAGCCAGATATCCAGATATATTCATATATGCTGCTGTCCCTACCACACTCAATCAAACATGCAAAAGTAATATGTTGAACGAATTACATAACAGGCCCCAAAATTTGGCGTCCATATTGGAAATGATTAAAAAAACCACTTTAGTACTCCATGTATGAGAGTCACATCACTAAAATCGTTCCATTAACCTCTTGTGAAGACAATGTCATTAGCAAGTCCCAAAAATTGAAATCAGGCACTAAAACCATTCAATTTTAATTAGGACTCTTTATGGTATAGACCCAAATGTTGAGACCCTTGAGGCAGTTGCTCTAAAAAATGTGCAGAAAGACAACTTGTTTGACAGTTCTTTTAAAAAAAGAGAGGAAAAGGGTGGACACAAGGTGGGGCACACCCTACTTGTTGAGAAGATATCAGAAGAATCTTACAGCTTTTTCCCGAGATCCACCCCCAAAAAAAGCAATTGATTCTGCATGTGTACGAAGCCTCGAGTGCATAGACCTAGAAAAGGTATGGCGGGGAAGGATTATGTAAAGGACCAGCAGAAAAGGAATAGATAGTAATAACAAAATTTTCTTCTAGAAATTTTCTTTTGAGAAAATTCCTTTCTAGAAAATGCATGTTCATTACCTAAAGGTTCCTTCAAGTTGTTGTTCTCTACTCGCCAATGCACCAAAATCTGGAGTAACACTCCTCAAAAATCCCAGTCCCAGCAACATGTATGCATACAATATAGCGACTCCTCTTTGTCCAGCTAATAGCTTCATTCTCCATGTAAACCTGCATTTAATATCAAAAATGAAGAAAAGAAAATGAAATTTGATAGATTGTAAGAACATTGATATGAATAAAGAAATACAAAACGGATTCACGAGCGTACCAAAGAATGTCCACTGTTGGTTTTACAAGGCCAGTCACCAGTCCTGACAAGTCAGATGTCAGTTTCTCAACATCAGTTGATATTCTCTGATCAGCATCAATGTTTCTTTCTGACATTTGGAATACCTGCACATGTTTCATTCAGAAAAATATCTACATCAATCTATCAGGCCCTATAAGAACAATCTTTAGCAGCCAGCTTGTGAAACCATATTTTGATTACAATAATCCAATAGTAAAATACCAACTTGGCAACGGTGGATCCTTGCAAAAGCTAAAGGCGGACAAGATGAAATAGTTTTTCTTAAAATCGAAATGCTTTATGAAAATGGGGATCACCAATTCTATAATTTTTAATTTTGAAATGAATTCACCAGATTAAAAAGCATATAATGAACACCTATTGTCGAAATCAAGCACACAGAATTTGGCGTCGCTCCGCATGTGTCATTTGGACACCCCACCAAAGTTGTTCGCTCTCATTTGAGAATAGGGGTAGAATCGAACTAAAACTGAGCCAACCTAACCGGATTTGGTCAGCTTCATTTATAATATTTAAGGATTCAGGTTCGTTTCGGTTTTTGCTAAAATGACAATGTTGTTCAGAATCGTTTCGGCTCAATCATGTTTCATGAAGGTTCAATTTGGTCCGTTAAAGGTTCGATTTTAAGAATAAACCTTAAACATAACCATTTTATACACAATTTTTGCATCTATTTCGTGAACGTTCGATTCGGTCGTTAAGGTTTGATTTAAGATTAAACTTGAAATAAACTAAACTATATACACATTTTTGCATCCATTAAAGGGTTGTAACATTCAAGAATGTATAATCTTTTTTTCGCTTCAATCAAGCTATAAATGATTTGGTTCATTTAACGTATAAATAAGTTTTATACTTAAGTTGAAGCTATTAGATTATCTTCTCTTTTTTTAATGCAAAAGAGGGGGAAACACTCCGGAGGTTGCTGCCCCATATATATATATTAATAAGATAGGATAAAAAGACTTACAACCGCAAGGTCTTGAGTAGAGATCTAGCAAACAGAGTTACATTATCAATATAGAACCTATCTGACCGAAACATGATCCCGTTGTGCAACATCCTAATTGTCTAAATGCAACAATAGGGTGCAAGAGCTCCTCCATGGGAATTGGTTGGCCACTAATAAGCTTCAAAATCTATTGTGGGAGGAGATATCAATCCAATGATCATTCACAACGGCCCAAACCTCACGGATGCAGGTGTAAGAGTAGAAGAGGTGGTCCAAGTCCTCGTTGTCGTTTCCGCACAAGGAGCAAACAATGTCGTCCCCCTGGACTAGCACCGATCTTCTGACTTTGATCAAAGTCCGTTCCTGTCTGTGTAGCCATAGGGAAATCTTCAACTTGAGAGGGACCTTTAATCTCCAAATCAGATTGCAGTCATGCTCCAAGATGCTCGGATCAAAAGTCACGCTGGAGGATAACGCCTTGTAGGCCTTCCTCACAGTGAAACAACCATCACTCTACTCCCAATAATCACGACCCTCAGACGAACGAGAGCAGTCCGCAAACGTCTCAGACATGCACAAAATTCATCAAAATGTTGCTCCGATAGAGAAGACGAAAAGTACAACATCCATTGGTCGTCACCCCAGGCCTCCCTAACAAGCAGGTCAACATTCTCTACCAACGTGTACAAGCACGGAAGGTCTCCTTTAGAGGACCATTGCCAAACTAATTGTCCTTCCAAAACAGAAAAAAATCCCTATTCCCCAACACCGGGTGCATCTGCGAAGGGATCTCACGAGCAACCATGCATATCCCTTCCCAGAAGGTCAAGGCTAGGTGAGGGAAGGAATCCCCAATCAAGGGATTTAGACCGAATGCCATGGATATCTCGAATGGGTCTGTAGGGAAGATCCTCCCCATCCTCTCACAAACAAGCCACCCAATTCGACAAAAGCGTCGCGTTCATCTCCCCAATCTAAGAATGCCAAGGCTCTTCTGATCCTTAAGCGAGGTAACCATCCCCCATTTCATCAAGTTTATCCCTTTTGACCACTCATTATTCATTCCCCAGAAGAAGCGATGCATATAAGCCTTTATGTGCTTGCGGATACCCACATGCAAAAATCAGGAAAAGATGAAAAAATGGGCATGGTAGAAAGAACTGACATCAGTAGAACTAATCTCCCCCTACGAGAAAGACACGAGGCCTTCCAGCCTGCCAGCTTGCACTCAAGCTTCTCGATCACCGGTGCCCAGTCAGCATGTATCGTCCTGCCACAAGGGGAAAACAAATGTATGCCAGCGGCAAAGTCCCCAGCGGGGTGTCGATGACCCCAGCGCAACTCCTTAATCTCCGACTTGGAGAGTCCAAAGGGTATAAAAGTAGTCTTCGTTCTATTCACCACCAACGAGGAGAGCTCCCAAAATATATCCAATATGATGCTCATGGCCATGACCTCTGTGCATCCCCCCTCGACGAAGAAGGTGGTATCATCCGCGTACTACAGAAGGGGGTGGAGATATCCCCTCTATTAAGGTATGTGGTTCTACCCCTTTGCACCATATGTGCAGTCATGGTTACAAGCACATCCATCGCAAGGCAAAGAGTAGCGGCATTGGGGCACCCTGAGCAACATCGAGAAGTAAGACAAATAGTAGCGCTGTCAGGGGTGCCCTGAGCACATCCATCGCAAGACAAAGAGTAGTGGCGTCGGGGGCACCCTGAGCCACATCAAGAAGTAAGAGATAGTAACAAATCACTTCATCCACGATATCCAAGTCTGTGGGAATCTGTGTTTGCCAGCACCGACCAGAGGAACTGCCAATCAACAAAGTCATAAGCCTTTGAGAAATCGACTTTCCATAGCAACCCCTTCACCTCCCTTCTCTTCCAAACACCATCTCAAACACAATCACAATAGTGTCCACCATCAAGCGATCATGTATGAATTTCGTCTGCATCAGTGCAATCAAGCTCTCTAGTACAGAGCTCAAACAACTGGACAGGACCTTGGCAACAATTAGATAAACCACATTGGACAAGGTTACGGTGCGGAAGTCCTCCTTCTCTCTGCCCCCTCCTTGGGCAAGAGGAAACGCACCGTCTTGTTGATCCTTTCAAAACCGTGGTTAGCCACCACAAACTCGCACATCACCGTCATCAAGTCTCCATGAACAATGTCTCAGAGTTCCTTGTAGAACAAAAATGGAAAGCCACAAGAGCATGGTGCCTCCTCTGCATTCAGCTCCTAGACCGCCATCCTGACCTCATCCAACGAAAATTCTCTAACAAGCAAAGTCTATTGATCGTGCAAGAGAATGGAAACCCTTTTCCCTAGCCATGCCCGACCTCTGTGGGGCATCTTGAGGGTCATGCTGCGAAAGTATTGCATGGACGCCTGTGGCAAGTGGTCGAAAACTCCCACCTCCTCCCACGATGTCCAGAAGTCTACTACCATCTCTGGGACGCCATCCCGATTTCTCAAATATGAAGAAAGGGCGAGGGAGATTGTCCTCTCCAGATGTCCACATGATCGGATACAGAGTGTAGTAATGCGGACACCCTAGTCAACAGAAACTCTCTCATCAACTCCATAGAATCGACTAGCCTATCCAATCTGGACCTGGAGCGTGAATTCATCAAATGTAGGTGCAATCCAGCACATCCAAAATGTCTTGCTGGAGATCGTTCACAACGATCAAGAAGTCAACTGACCCCATCTTCTGCCTGACAGGACTCTGGTCGATCCACGGAAAGGAGAGTGACAATGAAGTCGCCACCAACCAACTGATTGACCGAAGGGAAGAGGCATCTGGCAGCACTCAGATCTACCCATAGTTGCGACTGTAGTTGGTGATCAGTGGGGCGTATACATAGGAGACATCAATGGAAGCCCTCATCATCCTGTTCTTCCGTAACACCGACATCACATGACTGCCAAACACCTCGACCTCACAAAGAAATAGGTCTGCACACCAAGCAACAAGCAACCTGCAAGTATTACCAATAGATGGTAAAGCTCTGCACTCGGCGAGATAAGCGCCCCCAACTGAGGACCATAACTGATTCATCCAAGACTAAATTTTTGTCTCATGTAACAAGATGATATCCGCATGCCATTCAAAAAGAAGGCGCTTCACCGCCCCACTCTTTGTCGGGTCTCCCAGATCCTTGACATTACATGAGATGATCTTTATTGGTTAATGTTGGGAAAAATGAACGAGATGTTTATTCCATAAGCCCTAGGCTCTCTTATATAGGAGAGTAGCCTATGGGTAAATTACATAAAGCATACAACTGAAAATAAAAATAACAGAGAGACACACAGAGACTACTATATGCGTTAACACTCCCCCTCAAGATGGAGCATAGATGTCAATCGTGCTCAGCTTGGACGCACACTTCTGGAATGGGCCTCGTAGTAATGCCTTGGTCAATATATCAGCAGTTTGATTCTCTGAAGCAACATGAGATGTAGCAATGAACCCCTTCTGAATCATGTCACGTATGAAGTGACAATCAACCTCAATATGCTTGGTCCGCTCATGGAATGCTGGGTTGTTTGCAATGAACAAGGCTGCCTGATTATCACATTCCAAGTTCATAGGAAGTGGTACATCTAGACATAGGTCTGTAAGTACAGCCTTCACTGACATCATTTCTGTGCTAGCCTGGGCCATAGCCCTATATTCGGATTCAGCACTAGATCTAGCTACCACCGTCTGTTTCTTGCTCCTCCATGAGACTAGAGCATCTCCTACATAGACTGCAAACCCTGAGGTGGACTTCCTGTCCTTGGGACATCCTGCATAGTCTGCATCTGCACATGCTGAGATAGAAATCCCCTTTCCCTTCTTGAATAGCAAACCTGCACCTGGAGATGATTTGAGATATCTAAGAATCATATGTATTGCATCCATATGAACCTGACGTGGTTGCTCCATGAACTGGCTCACACGACTCACTGCAAATAATATATCGGGTCTAGTGATCGTGACATACAACAGTTTGCCTACCAGTTCTTTGTATCTTCTCCTGTCCACCTCCTTTGTGTCATCATCATAGAGCTTCATGCTGGGGTCCATTGGTGTCGTAGCAGGCCGACAACCAAGCATACATGTTTCACTCAACAGATCTGTAACATATTTCCTCTGCGACATTACTAATCCATACGGATTTCTAGCAAATTCCAACCCCAGAAAATATCTAAGGACTCCAAGATCCTTAGTGACAAATTCACTTCCCAGCTTTTCTTTCGCCTGCTTTATGCCTTGCTCATCATCTCCTGTAATCAAGATGTCATCTACATAAACCATAATTGCAGTAATACCTCTAGAAGTCTTCTGTACAAACAAGGAATGATCAGCATTGGAGCGTTTGTATCCTTGTTTTTCAAAGAGGTCTGAGAGCTTCTGAAACCATGCTCTGGGGCTCTGCTTAAGGCCATAGATAGCCTTATGAAGTCTGCACACCTTGGAACAATCCCCCTCAACAGCAAAACCGGGTGGCTGTTGCATATAGACGTCCTCCTGCAAATCTCCATATAAGAACACGTTCTTCACATCCAACTGATATAACGACCACTCTCGATTGACGGCGACTGACAACAAGATCCGGAGAGTGGAATGACGGGCTACTGGCGAGAATGTATCAAGGTAATCCACCCCGTATGTCTGTGTAAAACCACGTGCAACAAGGCGTGCCTTGTACCTGTCAATAAAACCATCTGCATTGTGCTTCACCGTGAACAGCCACTTGCAGCTAACCGGGGTCACATCTGGAGGTATAGGAACTAGACTCCAAGTTCCTCTAGATTGTAGTGCCGCCATTTCTTCCTCCATTGCTAACCGACATCTACTGTCCTGCAGAGCATCTTGATAATTCCGTGGAATATCTACAGCTGACAGGGCCACCACAAAGTTCCTAAAATCCCCAGATAGTCACTCAAATGACACAGAAGCAGACAAGGGATATGTAACGCAACTTCTCATCGATTTGCGTATAGCAATAGGAACATCTAAATCAGTTGTGTCCTCATCTGGCCCCTGCAACATATCTTGCTTATAAATATCATTAGATCCATCAATAGAAGTATCTTCATTACATACCATAGGCGAGCTAGGAGACGAGTCATGGCCATGAGCGGGAGGATGCCTGCGGGTATAATGGAACGGTAGTGGCGAGACAGGGATTTGTGTTGGTGGCGGTAGTGGTGGTGGTGGTGACGGTGGAGGTGGTGACGGTGGAGGTGGTGGTGACGATGCTGGAGGTGGTGGTGTCATGTATATGGCATCGGTAGGCAGTGGAGGTAGCTGTTGATCACCTGAGGCTGAAAAATACATTACAGATTCAAAAAAATGTAACATCTGCACTGACCATATACCGCCGACGTAGAGGATCAAAACACTTGTACCCTTTTTGAGTTCTGGAGTACTCAACGAAGACACACTTGACAGCCCTAGGAGAGAGCTTGTCAGTACCAGGAGACAACTGATGGACAAACGCGACTGAACCAAACACACGGGGAGTAAGAGAAAACAGATCCTTCCCAGGATAGATAAGGGAAAACGGAATCGGTTCATCCAAGACAGAGGACGGCATACGATTGATTAGGTAACATGCAGTGAGAACTGCATCACCCCAGTAAGAGTAGGGAACATGACCCTGTATAAGAAGTGATCTTGTGACATCAAGTAGGTGGTGATGTTTTCTTTCAGCAATCCCATTTTGTTGAGAGGTATGAGCACAGGATGTTTGGTGAACAATCCCTTTTGAGGAGTAATAGTTGGCAAGGACATGAGTGCACAGTTCTAGGGCATTATCACTTCTCACAAACTTCACAGATGTGGAGAAAACATTTTGAATTTCATTCAGAAAATGGATAATAATATTGCCTGCTTCAGATTTATTTTCATCAAAAATACCCATGACACACGAGAGAAGTCATCCACGAAAACTATATAAAATCTGTGTCCCTGATGATCAGGTACACGACTCGGACCCCAGACATCAATATGAAATAACTCGAACTTGGAGGTACTACTCCGACCTGGACGACTGGGAAAGGTCGACCTGTGATGCTTTCCCAACTGATACGCCTCACATTGGATAGGTGTGTGAGGAAGACCCTGGGGTAACCGACGACGCAACTTCTGAAGCGGTAGATGTCCAAAGCGCAGATGCCACAATAAAGGAGATTCTGGTCCAGTGGGAAGGGATGAGGTTCCAGCGAATGGAGTCTGATTCAGGCGGTAGAGGCCTCCTTGCTTATAGCCACGACCAATCACGTTACCCGTATGGATGTCCTGAAAAATAAGAGAAGATGGATCAAAAATTGCCCGACAATGTAGATCCTTCGTAATCTGACTAATTGACAATAAATTCATTGAAAAGTCAGGTGCATGTAGCACATTCTTGAGCTGCATAGAAGATGTCAATCTAATCTCCCCCTGACCAGTGATGGGGGAATGTGTACCATTGGCAATGACTATTGTTCGGCCTGGAGGAATCTGAGAGTATCCAGTAAGTAAACTTCGATCGCCACATAGGTGATGTGTAGCGCACGAGTCCATAATCCACGGTAATGAATCTGATCTACTACTGGTAAATGCAAGTATGCTACCTGAAGCACTGGTCGACGCAGAAGCAGAAGCAGCGGCATCAGATTGACTCTCAGTAGTAGGTGTTGGGCCAGATGGGGGAATAATGCCCCTCAGACGGGCAACTAGATCATCGAACCGTTGATCCAAAGTAGCAGCAGATGGAGGCTCTATCTGCTCAGCGACTCGTGCAGATGCAGGAAACCCATGCTTCGAGTAGCATGTGTCTTCATTGTGTCCAACGCGATGACAGTAAGTACATGTTGGCCGAGTGCGGCCTCCTCTTCCACGGGGTCCACGTCCACGGCTCTGATGATGAAATCCGCGACCCCTGTTGGCTGCCATGGCTGAAGTATTCTGATTCCTGGTTGTGGAAGGAACTGTGATCCGACTCAGTCTATGGAAAGCTTCCTCCATGGGAGGAATAGTGGAGTCGGCCAAGATCTGGGATCGTGCCGCCTCATACTCTGGATAGAGTGCAGCAAGGAACACGCACACCATAGTCGTGTTCCTATATGTCTTCTGCTGTTCTGGCGTGGCTGTCAGGGGCATGAAGCTGTAGAGCTTCTCGAACATCCCTCTCAGTGATGTGTAGAGTGAATGTAGAGGGCGACCATTCTGCTTTATAGTGAATATATCATGCTGGAGTTGCAGAATCTTTATCTCGTTCTTCGCCTGCGAATATGTTGCCGTTAGAATGTCCCACATATCCTTAGCCGTGGGTTGATGTAGAATGTCATTGGCAATCTCAATCGCCAATGTACCAGAAAGCCAAACTTTGGCATATGCGTCATCAGCCTCCCACGAAGCATTGGCTCCAGTCTTCTCAGCAGGCTCTGGTTCGGTAAGAATATGCTTCTTACCCGTTGACTTCATCATGCTCATGAATTGCATCGCCCACAGTTCATAGTTTGTACCATCCATCTTGACAATGGGCGCTGGACCACGAAATGCGCCAATGGATGGGATATCTGCCTTGCTCTCTGACATACTGAAGACTGGAGCGATTGACTGAAGATGGGGTTCGTCTACAATGACATAGACGGGTTTAGGTGCACGTGTAGACCTCAAGCAACTAAACCCATGTCGATGGCGATGTGCGCTTTAGGGCTTAGCACACGCGCACGCGCACAGGGAGCACGCGCGCAGGAAGCACACGCACAGGCAGTCGTGTGCTACTGGAGAAGGCGCACACATGCGCTACTGGAGAAGGCGCACGTGTAGAGTCACGTGCACAGGCATTGTTGGAGTCGCGCAGTCGCTCGCACAGGCGCACGCGCAGTCGCTCACACAGGCGCTGTTGCGCTTAGAGAATCACGCGCACGCACAGTCGCGTGTGAAGGGCTGGCGTGCGCGCACAGGAGCAGTCACGCGTGCGCGCACATGCGCAGTCACGCGTGGAGGTGCACGTGAAGGTGCTGGCGGAGGCGCGGCGGGGCTGAGACGCTGGCGGAGGCGCCGCCGATGGGAGGGAGGCTCGCAGGTGGGGTAGGGTAGGATTAGGGTTTCGAGAACTCCGGTCTAAGACCGTCGCTCTGATACCATGTTGGGAAAAATGAACGAGATGTTTATTCCATAAGCCCTAGGCTCTCTTATATAGGAGAGTAGCCTATGGGTAAATTACATAAAGCATACAACTGAAAATAAAAATAACAGAGAGACACACAGAGACTACTATATGCGTTAACAGTTAACAATCATTTTCCCTAAGTTGCGGACCACCCCCACATCCCTTGGCACCGCCTTAAGGTGTTGGAGTATTTGGTCGTGCGCCTATTGTATAGTCAGATGAGAGTGCAATGCATACATTAGCCCTTTGAGGCGTTTTCCCATGGTTTCATCCTGCTCCTTAGGGAGTAGGGTTCTACGTAAAAATCTTCGTGTTCCGAGTTTATTCTTTCTGTTCTTCTGTGCTCTGTTTATCATTTTCGCTTCCGTCTTCTTATTTTCTAACATGGTATCGGAGTGGGTTCAATTCTCGCGGATTCATTCTTGAAGATTTTTTTTGTAATTTATTCGAGATTCGATTATTTGATTATGTTCCAAAGATCTATTCGTGTTCAAGTTCACGATACAGTTTAGGGTTTTCTTAAA
Organism: Ottelia alismoides; assembly: GCA_037367405.1. NCBI lineage: Eukaryota > Viridiplantae > Streptophyta > Magnoliopsida > Alismatales > Hydrocharitaceae > Ottelia > Ottelia alismoides. The sequence continues at coordinate 164,524 of JAZKJV010000481.1, forward strand.
CCCTAACTTTTGCATGTTCAACAGTCTTCTCCACATCAAGCCCTAGCTATCATTTGTTGTGCTCCAGTATCAGCAGTCTTCTCCAGGCCAAGCCCTAGTCGCATATCCTCTGCCTGTTGTGTCATTCAAATCTATCTCCAGGAAGCTTCTCATCGAAGGACATGTTCAAGTGTATCCTCGCAAGGTCCTCGTCCTGCAGTAATGCATCCTTACCTCCAGGAGACAACCCTAGCCACCTCCCTTATTCCATGCACGCAGGCGATGCGTGAATCCTCCATCATGAGCCCGATGCCCACACACCTTTCCCAGGCGACTCCCCCTCGCAAGTAAAACTTTCCTAAGCCCTAGCGCGAGCCGTCGCGCAAGAACTTTCCCAAGTGGGCCCTCCATGTCCAGGCAGTGGATCTCCTCAAAAGGTACGATCCAGTCACAACTCCTCCAGGCGGAGTTGCCTTCAGTTTCAAACTCCAGGTTTTGTGTCTCCAAGCCCTCGGGCGGCATCGCGCATGTAGATAACACCTTGGTTGCGCGACTCCAGATCGACGCCTCCTCAAAGCTCCTCCCTCGTGACAACTCAGGAGACGAGCCTCTTCCCTCAATGCATCAGGCGCGCATGATGCGAACACCAGGCGCCATGGCAGCGATCTTCTCCCCACGCGATTACAGTTGGGGCTCGCAATCTTCTCCAGCATCGCATGATGCCTCCTTCGTACTCCAGGTGGCGCACGATCTTCTCCAATGCATCGTGGCAGCAAGATCCCCTCCCATCGAGGGCAGAGCGACTTGCTCTTCCGAGACGGCAAAAGAAGACCCCTATCGGGGCATGCTTACGAGGGTTCCTGAGTTGGGAACCCTAATTATAGCCCAAATGGACTCTGGCGATATTTCTTTAAAAAAACAAGTGGGTTGACTTAGAAAAAAGGGGAGTTAGAAAAAGGGAGGGGGTTGTTGTTTTGGTCCATTGAGCCACGTATCAAAAAAAAAGAATTACAAAATAAAGGAGAAGTGAAAAGCCGAAAAAATGTGTCAACAGCTTATTTGTAAAAAAAGAGAGAGAATGATGACGGCTATTAAAAAAATGGTTTAGCCTAAAAAAATAGATTAAAAAATGATTGAGAAAAATCGAAAAAATAAGTCGGCTTATTTAGTTTCAAGTTTCCCCCCATCTTCTTGTCTTCTCCCAACTTGGTCGCTATTCATTGTTTTTCGGCAAGTATGGGAGAAAGGAAGAGTACTGTATAGAGTCACAGATTGGATCCAGATTCCATATTCATATTCTCCAGTCCAGTCAGATTTCCAGACTCTACAACAGATATTCAGACTCGACGATTGGTTCCAAGTATCCAGTGTCAGACATGCACATGTATGCGGTCTTCTTTCGGATGAGCATATGTATGCCATCTTTTGTCACGGTCCCATCATTCTTGTTATTTCGGCCAGAGTTTTCATGTGAGCCATGAGGACTCCATAGTAGAGGACCATTCCCCATTCTATGTTGGTTAGGATTTTTATGTGGTTTCTTAGGGACTCCAGAGTAGAGGACCATTCTCTGAGCCAGATGGGATCATGGGAGAGACCCAGTTCTCCGAGAAGGAGACTATTTCAGACTCCATTCTCCAGCGACCGTGGACTCTGACATGTACGATACATAGCACATGCTCTCCGACGAGGAGATTCAGTTGACTCACACTCCAACCCGTTCGTCCTCCTCAAATGGGCATGAGAAGCAACGTCCTCGATAGTAGCCAACAATTGTGCGCATTGAGTTGATATTGTTTGTAGTGTCATGTATTGTGAGTTGAGTTTCTTTCTATTTGTCCAAATTGAGCATTGCATGCTCCAGAAGGAGAGTGTTGGAGTATTTGGTTATGCACCTATTGAGTTGTAGATGGGTGAACAGATACCTCTAGGATCCATTTACCCCATCCAGTCTTTAATTCCATATCTACCCATTTGGAGATGTGGAGACTTGGTGGGAGCTATATATAGACCCCCACACCCCTGTAGTCAGATGAGAAAGTGTAATTCATACATCAGCCCTTTGAGGTGTTCTCCCGTGGTTTCATCCCGCTCCTTAGGGAGTAGGGATCCACGTAAAAATGTGTGTTCCAAGTTTATTCAAACTGTTCTTCTATGCTATGTTTATCATTTTCGTTTCCGTGTTCCTAATTTCTAACATAAGGAAATGGGTATCGAGCCTAGGAGTGTTAACCACAAACTCAAACGACGTCAAGGGGGGGCATCATGGTTTGTGCCCGTGGATGCTTCCGGACATAGAAGTTAAGCACGTCCAAGCTTGTAAAAGTCGGTCGACTAGACGAGTGGGGGGGGGGGGTTGCCGACTCGACTAGGCCTAGTCAGCCATTAGTTGGTCAACCCGACTAATTGAGCAAACTAATCGGCGTAGTCGGTAAAATAGTCAACCGATTTTTACATCAAGCTTTTTTATTTTTTTACTTTTTTTGACAACAAACTTATATTAATATGCTTAACGTTATATTTGAAGTCAATTACTTGTTTTGTTTCATCGTATAGAAAATGTACAAATCTATATTAATATAATAATATATGTATAAAAATGGTTTATATATTTAAAATAGTTAAAAAATTCAAAATCGACTAATGATCGCCTAAATCTGATTAGTCATCTGACTGCCAATTAATCCTTAGTCAGTGACCCTGCCAACCAAGTACCGACTACCACTTTCTATAATCTTGAACACTTTCCAGCCGCATAAGGGGTTGAGGATGCATGAAGCAACCACCCTTCTTCTTTGGATTCTTTCCCTAGTCAACAACCGTCAACGCAGGGCTCTGTCAGATCTCGACCTGAGTTGATTAGCTTTAGCCAAGACAAGTGCCTACAGTCATGTCTCCCCAACGTGACAAAAGACAGAGCTTCCAGCTCAATAGGAGTCAGGCCACAACCCTCGCTGACTCACTTGATTGCGACCAATGACATAGGAAAAAACTAAAGGAGATGATCATAGGCTGGGAAAGAATGGGTTCCAGCACCTTGGGCATCTCCAGACCACATCGATGACGGTAGGTTCAATTTGAAAGTGGTCACTCCAGGGATAACACCCGCTGCCAACTTCCCCATCAAGCGCTCACGATAGTCGAGGAAATAATAAGGTCATCTCCCCTCTCACAATCATTTCTGGCTCTCCTGCTTCATCCAATTACATCTCTGTCAACCCATCATCTAGTCCTGGCACCGACAACCCCATAGGTGAGCTCGGAGCAGTATCTGAGTCCGGTGACGGTGGTGGTGGGACCAAAACCACAACCAAGAGGCTGAAGTGATGATGCCCCACCAGCACGGTGTGTCTAAAGTCCATCAAAGGAGGGAGTGGTCCAGCAACTTCTACGACAATAGCATTGATGTCAGCACCCAATGTACAACCACCAGAAAAAATGTTCCATACATCCCCAATGCTCTGGAATGCAGGTCTTGGTGATGGTAGATCACGAGATACCAGGGAATGCCCTCAATACACCCAAACCAACTATGCGCATCATGCAACTCCCATCCGCAAACAAGGGCATTCTCCAACGAACGTGTTCTGAAGACTGACCCTCTCCATGCCAAAAGCTTGGCTCGGTCCTACATCGAGAGTATTCTGATGTAGACGTCTTTGTTCTGAAGAATCATGAGGTCGCTTGTAAATCCGTCACCAAGCAGCCATGTGACCTCCACCCTCACCATCTCGAGTTGCGGCCAACAGATCAAAACACGACCAAGATGATCCCTCTAGATGGCGCATGCTGCTTTCAAGACGACCCAGGCACCAAATACGGACCTCCTGGAGAGCAGTCGAGAACCTCATCAAAACTACAACTCCTCGTCCCTCTCAATGAGCCAATGTTGCATACCACTTGGTTGTAAAGTCTTTGAAGACTTCTTCGATTATCACTTAAAAAGAATTTCCACAACACAATAGATAATTGTTCATTGTAGTAGTACCATCACTGGGTGGAGATTTCATTAAGTCCTAATAATATTTACATATTTCATGTTGTTCACTTGGATATGCAAGATCATCAACAATGTAAGTTCCATGCCCATGATGAATTTCACAGGGATGGATATAGAAACACTGCATTTTAAATTGTATATGTAACAAATGGGGGGAAATCTCATTATTTAATCGAAATAATAATAATTATAATAGCATTTAACTTAGATAACTCACCTACAATCTTAACTTTAACAATTATTCCACTAGAATGTTCCTCGTAACCATCGTAGTGTACTTCAGGATCATGGTTGGAAAAGGGCCATGGATGAGGGAGATAGATGTGCTTGCCTTCAAAGGCATATGGGATCTTATGCAGTGCCCTCCAGTTGTCATGCTTGTTGCATGCAAATGGGTCTTTACTATTAAACATTCTCCTAATAGCTCCATTGACAGAATAAAGGCCAAATTAAGAGCTTCACTCAGACTTATGATGTGGACTATTTTGATACTCCATCCATTGGCTAGAATGAGGTCAATTTGTGTTGTTTTCTTTATTGTTGCCAACAAAGCCCATTTTTCAACTCGATGTGAAGAATGCATTTTTCTACGTAGACCACTAGGTTACCCCATTGAGGGGGATCAAGTATACAAATTCAAAAAGGCCATTCATGGCCTAAAGCAGAGTCCACTAGATTGGTTTGGCAAGTTTACCTCTGAGATTAGCTCACTTGGCTTCTATAGGACATCTAATTACTTTGTATTCGCCAGATGAAGGTCTTCTGGCACCGTGATGCGGGTTGCTTATGTCGATGACAGAGTGATTATATGGGATAACAAAGCATGCATTCTAGAGACCTGTGAACCTCGTTTTTCATGTGTTAAGGTGTATTTTTATGTTGTCGTTGCTCGCAAAAAATCGTAGAATTTCAAATATTATTTCTACAGCTACAACCTAAGATATATCAAATTATGTATATGGCAAGTAGATGATCGATCCGTAGTGACTCGGGAATTTTTACGTGAATTTTTATTCTATTTACAAATGCTTTTTTTTAACTTATTGACTCGAATTATGTTTTTACTTTTATTCCATTGACCTTAAAATGTGTTGAAATTATGTTACTATATTTTAGACATCATAAGAATCACATCGGAATTTTGTAAACATTTTTCAATTTTTTCTGCCATTTTTGGTGATTTTTGGAAGTGCCATGGCATTTGTCTAATGTTTAGAAAGCTAAGGACTGAATGGAAATAAAACTGAAGCTAAGGCAGACTTGCAATAAGCAAACCATCCGGATAGAAATAAAAAATTTTGAAAGTCAATTGTTTAATGGGCGAATTGCAGAGAAAATTAAAAAATGCATGACATTATGAAAAGGTCCTCTAAGGACTGAAAATGAAATTAAGAAAAACCTAATAGAAAATAGTACAAATATCACGAAATATAAATAATGAAAATGGAGAAATTGCAGAGAAAATTGATAGGGTTTAAAGAATTGCATATAATTCCTAGAAGGATAAAAATGCAAATATGAAAAGGAAGAATAAAGAAAACATAATTTTTGCAGTAACTAAAATATTAGAATTTGGCTAACTTGCAAGGAAATAAATCAAGCTTTTAGCTAATTGCAAAAAGGTCCTAAACTTATAAAAAAAATAAAAAAAATTGCGAAGAGGCCCGTCGGACCCCTTCTTCCTCTTGGACGACGGCGACAGCAACAAATGTTGATGTGCTTGTCCGCCAATGGCAGACCACGACAGTTGGAGTAAAGGACGGGGAGAAGCGGAGAGGTGTGGCGAACGTCGACAACGAGAGCCACGACGGTGACGTGCGTAGGAGGGGGAGGTGCAACGGCTGGCGACGACGACAGAGGAGCTGGATATGGTAACTAGGGCTTCATGCCCCATGATGGATCCCTCTCTTCTTGGTCGTCCCTCCTCCCCTATTTGTAGTTGAAGTCGAGGGAGGGGAGAGGGCAACGGTTGGCAACAAGAAGCAGTTGGAGAGGAGGAGGCAAGGGTGGTAATCGTTGGTTGCAGGGGAAGAAGAAAGGTTGATGCCCTTCTTCGTTGGTTGGAGAAGGAAGATGAGATGACATCGGATGACGTTAGCTATTTTGAAATACTAACGTCCGCTATTTTGAAATGCCAATGTCAGATGACGTCAGCTATTTTGTCATTTAGTGGGTTTTTTTTCAAAAAAAAGAGGGGAGAGGATGAGGGCCCCTTGGACCTCTTCTAAAACAACCTTGAAAAAATAAGAAAAAGGAAATCATTAGGTACTTCAACAAGGGGATGGATCGGGATGAAAATGGATCGGATACAGTTGATATGTTGATATGTCTGTTTCCATATTCATATTTGATTCATCTCTATCAAATATGAATACGGATACAGATAAGATTCAAATACGCATTAAGGAAACCATATCCTTAAAAATATGGTTATGAATTCGAATCGGATATTTATCAAATTCGAATATGGGTCGAATAAAGAGCGGATCCTAATACGGATCGAATAAAAAGCCAATCCAAATATGAATCGAATAAAGAGTGAATCCAAATATGAATCTAATAAACATGGAATTCGAATACAGATCGAATAAAGATCACATACGAATACGAATTGATGTTTTATAAAACTCCATAATGATTTAAAAAAATGGCAATGAAATATAAATAAGCTACATCATGACAAAAGGGAGCGTTAAGGTGACATGCGTTCTTGACCGAAAGCAAAAAGGAGGATTGATTTCGTAAATTTTGTCCGTGCCCAGCAAACAGAAGTTTATTAATATCATTAAAATATTGTATTATAAATATATAATACAAATATAATAAGACAAAGATGTGGTATATATTATATTAATTAATATACAGAATCATATTAAATGTTGTATTCGGATATCCAGATCTAGATCCGGATATTTAAGCCATTACCATATCACGAAAATTTTTAAAACTCATATCCATATTCGATCTATACTCGATTAATATTCAGATATAGATACCAATCTCCGGTAGATTTTCGAATACGATAAGCGAATATTCGAATATATCCGTATCTGTTTTCATCCCTAAGCATGGAACCCATGTTCAAAAATACGAATGCATTTTTTTATATTTCTTTTGCAATGAATATTATGCAATCTTTATATGTTTTTTAATGCAATGAGCATGAAGATTATGAAAATAAAATTATGCGTAAAATTAGGAAAACGCATGAATTAATCACGTTTATTTTGCTCAAAAAGGTATAAAAACATAATAAATTACAGATTCATCATATCTGCATCCTTAACTTTTGCTAGTCCCAAGCAAAACAATGATATGCAAAGAGAAATAGAGAACAATTAGAGAATGCACAAAGAGGGTTTGCAACAGACATACCCACAAAGTCCTGAGATTTTAAGCCAAATTTGAATAAATAACCAACATAGGATTAGTTGACCTTTAGATTAACAATGTGTTCGGACTCCTTTTAGATTCTAGTATTCAATTCGACAACATTCGAGTTCTGTCAACTTTAGTCGATTTCATTCTTAGGTCAAGTCAGATCATCGTGATCAACAGATATTCTCTTTAACCTTAAGTTGAATTTGAACTGTGTGTGAAAGTTATAGCTCTTCCCAATTTGCTTGACAAGTATATCGTACAACCTTAAGCAAAAGGTATCAGGAGATTCACAAAATCTAAAGTCTTTATTCTCTGCAAGTCTAGGCTCATTCTCATTTCACCTGAATATGTCAGTAAAAGAATATGGGTGTAAGTTATAGAGAACTTGGATTTTATGAGATTTTCCATAGACTGCTTTGATCCGTTAATCTCTTTTTTCTTTTTATAGAGCATAATCATAGGCCTCTTTGGTCTCTTTAAACTAGTAGCAACTCCTTCAACCTTGACGACCCCATTCTTTTGCTATTTCCTCCTCGGATGCTAGGTTGTCGGTCATGACGGGTCCTCATGATGCTCTGATGGGGAAGAGAAGGCCAATTCCACCTTCCCGAATATAGGTCTGGTCTTCCCCGCGGCACATCGGATTTAGCGTATAGCAGGCTAGCATTGAATAAGTTCTTCTTTATATTGGTATGCTACTTGGCTTATTTGGTAGAGCTGAGTTATTTAAGTACGTTTTCTTTTGGTAGATCTTTGCTTTACATTTGCATTTTTGGAATAGGCATCCCTTGTTGTGCCTTCATTTTAATAAGATTTTCTGACATTGGATATCAAGAGTGTACATGTATAAAATGTGGCTATCATATACGTGTACAAGAAAAATTTGCTGACAGACCCAAATTAATAGAAAATAAGTGGTTCATGAACTTAGATCATTGAATTTTGCTTACCTTGAGATTTAGTCACTCCTTCCCCTTGGTAGAGATTGAAACAATCCCTTGTACATGAAAATTAAGTTGAACTAAGGTGTAAGGTGGAGTTTGTTTAAAAATCAATCAAGAATAAAAGAGTGACAGCTGTCAAGATGATCTATTTAGACACGTTTTTTGGTTGCAGCATAAAATCAACAGAACTCAGGGAATTAAGTCGAAAATGAACCTGAAGAACCCAAATACTTAAACCTAATGAAGTCATATGTAATTAAGTGGATTAAGATCTTCTTGATCTAAGTATGAAACATGTAAAAACTAGACTTCAAATCCCAAAGAGTTAGGAAAAACTAGGGAAAATTGGATTTTTAAGGAAAATTTGAATTTAAAAAATTACTATCTTTAAAAAATTGAGAATTTTCACAATTTTAATGGGATTTGTGGTGCAAATGTTTTTAATGTTTTCTGCAAAACATGCAAAAATGATGCAGATTTTTTTGAAAATTAAAAAAATGAATCTTTTTAAGATTTTTTTTAAAAATAATGCAATAAAAAATATTTTTATTTTTTTAAATAAAAGCAATGTAAATCAAATGGAATGCATGAAATGAAATTGATTTTTAAAAATGTGATAAAATAGAAATAGCATGAATGAAATGCAAGGCACCCCCAATGTTTAATAAGAGCCATGTCCCCATGGTGATAGCAGAGTGGAAAAATTGCAGGACAGTAAAAAAAAGAGGGTGCAAGATGCAACAAATGAATGATATTTTTTCTTATTTTTTATATGATTTTGCCCCCTTTTTGTTTGTTTTTATGGGATATCCCCCATACTTATTTGAAATAAAAAGTGGAAGAAAAAATGAAAAGAAATGATAGTATATGATGGATAACTATGGGAGGTATCTCACGATGTTTGGTGATTTTAATGCCCCCAGTCGGTCTCCATGTTTAGGAAAATCCTTTACCTCGAGTATGCATAGCATCGATATTTAGAAAACTGCGATGATGTATAAAGCTTGGCTTAAGAGATATTGAGGTGGCAAAGCCAATCGTGTGAAGCACGGGTTGGTGGGTGATACTGTCAGACTGACCAAAATGCGGGTCGGGTCCATAGGTCGAGCTGAAAGGGCTGAGGTTTAAAAACCTTTGTCCAAAGCTCGACATGGACCGGTCCATGGCCCATTTCGTTCTTTCTCCATTAAATTTTTTAATGTTATTTATTATGTATAAATGATTTGATTAATACCATTTTACGTGTTACTTGAAATGTAAACCCTTATATTTTATTTATAGTGTCATGTATGAAAAACTTGAAGTGTATCATATTAATACATGTATTACTCAGCTTATATTTATATATTTTTTAATTTTTGCTAGCCAGGCCGGGCCGACCCATGTCCAAAACTCCTAGCATAAGCCCGACCCATGAGCAGGATGGGCGGGCAGACCCCCAATTTGTTGGCCATGTCTAGATACCGTTAAGATAATGCACACAGCGAATGATGGTATCAGAATGAGGAAAGAGAAAGCTGGTATAAGTGATGATGTTGATGAGGAGGATTGAATCGGTTGTGAAAGCAATATCTCTGATCACTACTTGGGAGAGTGATATTGTGGCATCCGGATTGGAATGACGCGAATCCGAACCGATTAAGGGTCTATATGATCAACTAATATTCAATTAATACTGAATAAACCTAGATCAATCTATAGATCACGGATCGAGCGTTAGGATGCAATCGCATAAATATATTGACTATAAAATCCGAACTGCAAAACAAATTGACTATAAAATCTGACAACAAAATAAGATCAACGTTATCAACTATTCACCAATCAGAGGTCGTTTGATCATTTAAAATGTAAAAAAAAATAATCGTGGATCAAAACTTTATCCCGATAATCTCTAAATTGAAGTCAGATCAGAAGCATGTGAATATTATATTCATTTGATCGTCATTCCGAGATGATCAAACAAGATATTGATCATCTGAATCGAAGACTTGGTGTATAAATACGAATGACTTTGATGTTTCATATAAGAGGGATATAAAGGTTAAAAAATATATAAATAAATTTATTTATTTAGTAGCAATTTCAGCAGTCAACACCCTTGGTTTTCCTATCAGTTTGACACCTCACTTTCTCTCAATCTCAATTTGACACCTCATTTTCTCTCCCTCCCCTCCACTTGGCAACCTAAGAGCCTAATCATTTCCCTTATTTATATCAAACCCACCCCCTTCTCATCTACCCTAAATTCCAAGTCCTTTCCACCGAAAAGCCCCTTCCTCCTCTACATTTGCAGCAAACAGCAGTTGGAGCTGCTCCAAGCAGCCCTTGTTGCTGCTCTTGGGACCCCCTTACTGCTCTCCAACACCTACCAGGAGCCCCTTGCAGCTGTTGCACTTCCTGGACCACCCAAGCTGCTGTCCAAGTAGCCAGGAGGACAGCTGATGCATCACAGCAATCATAGTTGTTTTCCTCCTCTACTAGGCTGCTTCAAGCAGCCACTCTACTGATGCTTCTATTGAAAGCAGTTGGTGTTGTCTTCATTCCAGCAGCCCAGAAGCCTGGTGCTACATCTGATTCTCTTAAAGCTACTGCTCCTCATTGTTTTCAGCTATTGCATGCAATTGGATCTCCAAAATTGGATATCCAAGGTACATGCAAGCCCCTCTCTTGCTGCCATCTATGGAATTTTAGCATAAAATTTGATTCCAGTATGATAATCTCCTAATTTTAGAAGATACACACAAGAATTTGGGGGATTTTCTTAGGCTGATATCGAGATATTGTATCGGTATGACTTTTTTATAAGTGTAACTGCAAATAAAGGAAACATAATCATTTAGCTGTGATATCTAGCACATGATATATTGCAACTTCTCCTAGTTTAGATAAAAGAAATTTTCACTCATTTTTGGTAACTTAATGCGATCAATAGTCATTATAAAACTGTGAGTGCTGTGTAAACGAGTAACCTGAATCCCGAGGAGTTACAGTTTGGTATCAGAGCCGTGGTATCCCACCACACACATTCGCAGTATTACGATTCCGATCACATCATGTTCTCGGACAGCGACAATACTCCAACTTGTCGCAAGTCCGAGAGGGATATATGACATTCAAATATAATAACCCTAGATGTCATCAATTGCAATTAATTTTCATATGGTATCCCAGGAAGAGAAAAACACAGTTAGAAATGTCAGCGAACATCGACTATTATAACTAATGATAATGGTTCTCATGCAGAACCATGGCATCTAGAGCTGGCCAGGAGATGGCAGATCGCTTGGAGCGTATCCTAACAGAACTCACTGACTTCCAGCCGCAGCAGACTGCTATACTATGACAGACATAGAGATGAGGTTCGAAAAGTTGTTTGATTTCACCTACCATCCATCTCAGGATGGAACATGATAAGACCAGCTCCAATCTATTGAGGTACAACAGCCTTAGTTTGATGATCCACATGAGGAGATACTGGCACAAGGAGCAGAGGACGGAGATCATGATAAAGAGCAGGAACACGTACCTTTTGCCGATGAGTTTGCACCTGACCACTCTGTCATTCACAGCTGCAATCATCAATCGATTTTCACTTATTATCAATGAAGAGCTAATGTGCCCATGTTCGAGGGAACCGGGACATCAGATGAGGCCGAGAAGTGGTAGAAGAGAGTGATTAAGGTACTTCGGATGATTCACACACCATGAAACGCGTGGTTATCATTTATGGAGTATTCATTGACATCATTTATTGAGAGATGGTGGGAGGCAACATTTTCAGAGATGGGTCACGAGCATACATAGAACGATTTCGACACGAGTTTCAGATCCCACTTCTTTTCTGGGAAGTGGAAGTAGTTCCAACGCCGATTATTCGTAGAGCTTTGACAGGGGAGGATGACAACTAGACAATACTTTGTACATATGATCGGGTTGTCGAGACACACCAACGGTAGCTGCTTTTCCAGATGAGAATCTAGATAAGTTCATAAGAGGAATGCCAGAAGAGGTGCAGGAGAAGCTGCCCGGACTACGTCTCACTTCCATCACCGAGGCTACTGATGCGGCGAAGAATTTTGAGGATATCAGATAGACGTTTTGGGAGTTCGTATGGGGCAGTATACACACCACAACGGTCATTCGGGCCAATACGACGACCATTCCAGCAACAGAGATCAGCTATGAGGTTTCATCCTTCAGGTTCGGCATTCTCAAGCGATGCTCGCTCATCTCCAGCGACTACCTTAGGAGGAGCACTTGCCAGGCGTGGCACTAACTCAACTCGATCATATGGGTCATAGAGAGTTGAGAGACCCCCGACAGGACTAACTAAGAGTGCAGACAGGACCACTCCACCAACCCAATCAATTCGATGTTACTTTGTGCAAATGGTGGGGACACTACCGTTCTCAGTGCCCTCAGGCCTCTAGTGCGCCTCGACATCAGCCACAGCATTCTCAACCACATGCACATCATCCTGGGAGTTTCTGTAGCAGGAACTTCAACTTCAGGACATCGTCGAGACAGACAATGAGTGTATCCGATTTGAGTACCGTACCAGCTAGAAAGGGCCAGTTACATGCAACGACGGAGGAGCGGGCACAATAAATAGGTATTGTGGTGAAAGGTATGATCTCAGTCTTGAGCCGACCTTTCCATGTTTCGTTTGATTCCGGAGCTACACATTCCTTCATTGCTTTGAGATTCCTAGCTTCGTTGGTAGACTTACAGAGGCCCTACATCCTCGTTACCACATCCATAGGCCAAGTGGTCAGTTGTTCATTTTTTCATTGATAGTTAGAGACTTACCAGCACTATTGTAAAAGTCAGTCGACTTAGCCGATTAGTCAGCCTGACTAGTGTTGGGGGGTTGCCGACTCAACGAGGCCTACTCAGCCATTAGTCGGTCAATTCAACTAATCGGGCAACCTATTCGATCGACTTTTACATAGAGATTTTTATTTTTTTAGTTTTTGATTTGTTTTAATAGCAAACTTATTCTAATACGCTTAATGTTATATTCAAAGACAATTACTTCTTTTATTTGATTATGATAATATAGAAAACGTACAAATCAAAGTAAATATACAAAACGATTATTAATCGACTGAATCTGATTAGTTATTCGACTGTCGATTAATCCTTAGTCAGTGACCCCGCCGACCAAGTACCGACTACCGCTTTCTGCAACCTTGCTTACCAGTACTGATTGGCGATCACGAGATGACAGCAAACTGTCTGTTACTACAGCTTGACGAGTTTGATTTCATTTTAGGCATGGATTGGTTGTCAACTCATCATGCCTTAGTTGATTGCTTTAGGAAGACAATTGTCTTCGGAATTTCAGACTTACCTGAGTTTACATTTGAGGGTATGTTACATAACTCCAAAATAGAGTGTATCTCATTGTTGAGGGCTCAGAAACTTGTTGATCAGGGATGTGATTCATATTTAGCATTTGTTCGAGAGACATCTGATCATGACACGATGACCCAAGACATCAGAGTAGTGCCAGACTACCCTGATGTAGTTCCTAATGATTTACCGGGTTACCTCCTGAGAGAGAATGAGTTCAAGATCACATTGCTACCAGATACACAACCGATCTCGACGGATCCTTACCTCATGGCACCAGCTGAGCTGAGAGAGTTGAAGGTACAGTTGCAGGAGTTACTTGACTTGGGTTTCGTAAGGCCGAGCACTTCACTCTCTAGTCCTTTTTTATCAAGAAGAAGGATGGATCGATGAGATTGTACATTGATTACAGGCAGCTGAACAAGAGAACAGTGGTCAGTGAAGAACGGTTATCCTCTACCACGCATTGATGACTTATTTAATCATTTACAAGGATCTTCGGTATTTTCGAAGATCGACCTTCGATATGGCTGCCATCAACTGAGGATTCGAGAGTCAGATACTTCGAAGACAGTTTTCAAGACTCGATATGGGCACTACAAATTTGTTGTGATGTCGTTTGGGCTCACAAATGCCGATGCAGCATTCATGGACATGATAAACAGGATTTTCCGTCCAATACTTGAACAAGTTTGCGGTGGTGTTCATTAATATGTGTTGATCTATTCTCGGAATGAATGGGATCACGTGAATGATCTGAAGATAGCATGGACACATTGCGACTACAGTGTAAACAGGTACCCAGATCCGCAGGCGTCTCAATTATCAACCTCGCGACCTCTCATACTTATAAGGCATACCCTGGATCGCATCTGTAGAGATACTAATGGATGCTTCTCCAACTCTCATAAGAAAGGGGAAGCCAGACACAATACTGCTGCTCGTCTAAAGAGCTTGTTAGTATAGATTATAACTATAAAACCGATTGACCGAATACACTTATGTACTTTACTTGATCACAGAAGAATAAGGCCTAAAAACTCTAAATAGAAATAAATTGGAGGTAAGAATCTTCTAGATAGAGTTTTAGAATATCCAAGATATGAGGAAGCGGGCATGTCGAGGGTACGAGAGGAAGCAGGAGCTTCGAAGGCGGTTCGAGAGGAAGCGGGAGATCCGTCGGCGGTGACGGGTCTCGAGCGTTCGTTGATGGCTCGCGGGTGGTCTATGTGGGAGCTTCTAACGAGGCGGCCCGGGATGGTCACTCGAAGGTATCGTTTGAAGGCTCGAAGAGGGTGCTCGAGGACTCGGAGGTCCTCATCAATGGAGCTAAGGTTGCAGGCAGCAGTTCGATGGTATCGGCTGGCGATTCGAAGGGCAAGGGCATCGTCTTTCTCCATGAGGGTTCTGCGGCCATGGCTCGCGATTCGGCGGGAGGTTGGAAGTTGGTTTCTCATCGGAAGGCGGGGAAACGTTGCTTCAGGTGCGGGGAGCAGGGGCATGTTGCCTCAGCTTGCCCCCAGCCTCCTCGTTGCTTTGCATGCGGGGATTCTAGGCATCGTCGTGCCTCATGCGGTTGGGCTCGTCAACGCCGAGTGCTCAGGTCTGGGATTCCTTCCTTCTCGGTGCGTGCGGTGCATGATCCTCTTCCTCGCCCCCTCTCCAGTCCGGTGCTCCAGGGGCGTTCTTTCGCGCAGGTTGTGGCTTCTCGTTCACAGCAGAAGTAGCACCCAGCCCCGACTCTGTTGTCATACAAATTGAGCCCATTCGGTTGGATGTTACTCCCCCTATGGTTTGTTCGACTCCGCTTCGTGACCCCCCTATCTCCTCTATGGCATACACTCCCCAGGTCTCGGGATCTATCTTTACAGGTGCAGGGACGGCCTCCTCCTTCCGACGCTTCGGTTCCATTTACAGCAGGCGTATCACCTCTTCCCGAGCACCCTCAGTCTTTCTTGCGCTACCTTTCGTCAGGCTGTAGCCTGTAGCTGAGGCCGCGGGCGTTTGCGGCATCGACGCCGGCGCGGAGTATACGGAAGACGAGGCGCAGGGGGTGCCTCCTCAGGGATCGGAGGCCTCCGGTTGACGTTTGGGATTTTGCGCGGTGATGTTCCTTACTGGGTCTTTTTCTTTTGGTTATATTAATGAAGGTACTGTCATGGAATGTTCGTGGTCTGGGTGATTTGGTAAAGCGACGGTCTTTGGGCTCCCGGCTTTTGGAATGGGGGTGTGATGTAGCTTGTATCCAAGAAACTAAACTCGCAGCTCTTGATGACTACTCGTGGCGTTCTTTCGGTGCCGGCTCTTTCTCTGATTTCCGTGCGATTGACGCGGTTGGCGCTGCGGGGGGCATGCTGGTCACGTGGCAATCTCGCTCGTTCTCCTTTAGATCTATGCTTACTGGTCGTCACGTACTCTCGATCGTTTTGGAAAATGTCCGTTCGGCTTCTCTCATCGCTGTCTCCTGTGTATACGCACCTACTTGCCACATTCTTCGTCGGGAATTATGGGATGATCTACGTGCTGCTGATAACTCCTCGGGGATCCCATGGATCATAGGCGGGGACTTCAATGTTACCATTCACTCCTCTGATCGTCCTCGCGGGCGGGGAGGTCGCGATCCGGGCTCGCTTGAATTTTTGGACGTTATTCATGAGTTGGCGCTTGTGAACTTGGTGCCGAATGATATCTCGTACACGTGGAGGAACAGCACTTCCCGATCCAGGATTGACCGATTTCTTGCTAATGGTTTGGCTATGGACTCGTTCCCTCTTTGTTCTGTTGGCTCGCGTCCCCGTGCATTCTCGGATCATTCGCCTATCATTTGGGACGATGGTGCTGGCCTTACTACTCGGGGGCTCTTTCGATACGAAAAAAGCTGGCTATTGGAACCTTCCTTTAAAGATATTGTCATGAACCATTGGAGTCATGTTCCGGTCTCGAGCTCGGCGACGGCTAAACTCTCACAGAAGCTATCCTCCCTTCGACGGGTTCTTGCTGAATTCAAATCTTCCATTAGACATTCACGTAAGGCTATTCGTGTCGAAGCGGAGAACCTTATTTTGCATCTCGACTCCACGGAGAACGAGCGCGAGCTCTCTATGGATGAGCTTCGTGATCGCTCTATTGCTATTAAGCGGGTTCACGACGAGGATAAGAAGAGATCTATTGAATGGCGTCAACGATCTAAGGAAAAATGGATCAAAGAAGGCGATGCCAACACGTCCTTCTTCCATCGGGCGGCTAGTAACCGTAGACGCATTAATTATATTCGGTCTATCTCCATCAATGATGATGTCTTCTCGGGTGATCGTGAGATGGGTATTGTCATCACTGACCAATTGAGACGTTCTTCTACTGCTCTTCCTCCTAGACGATGGCGCTGGCTTGGGGAGGGGGCACCACGGGTGTCGGTCGAAGACTCCTCTCTTCTTACGCACCCTATTTCCATGGCGGAGATTAAGGCTGTTGTTTGGGCCTTGAATATTGACTCTTCCCCGGGTCCGGATGGTTTTCCCATCGCTTTCTACCGGGATTTTTGGGACGTGGTCTCGGGGGACGTCTTCGCGGTGGTCTCTGAATTTTGCTCGGGCAACCATGGCTTTGATCGTATCAACAGGGCTAACATCGTGCTTATTCCTAAGAAATCCCCCGCTCTTCGCTTCGACGATTTTCGGCCTATAACCGTCTCCAATGCGATCTATCTCATTGTGGCTAAAACTTTGGCCACCCGGTTATCGCGGATCTTAGATGGCCTCATCTCACCGGTCCAAGGTGCATTTATTAAGGGTATGCATATTGCGGATTGTATTCTTGTTGCATCGGAAATTGTGGCGGATTGGAAGAGGGAGAAAAAGAAAGGAATTCTATGGAAGATTGACTTTGCTAAAGCTTACGATTCGACTGATTGGCGCTTTCTCTGGTCTGCTTTGCATCGGAGGGGATTCCCGAATCTTTGGATTTCTTGGATGCGCAGATGTATCTCCACGGTCTCTCTATCTGTGCTTATCAACGGCCGTCCGGTTGGCGGGTCTTTTCAGCCGCGCAGGGGGATTCGTCAAGGCTTCCCCCTGGCACCTTTGCTCTTCGTTCTTGCATCGGATGTCTTGTCGCGTATGGTGCACGGCATCATGGATGCTGGTCTCACGTCGGGTTTTTGGAAGGGTTTTTTGCGTGCCTATTATTCAGTTCGCGGACGACACAATTTGCTTCATCGAGGGGGGCTCGGATGCGGTGGCTGGGATGGCGCAAACCCTCTCTATATTCTCTGAGCTTTCGGGTATGTCGACTAATTCTGCTAAATGCATTATGGTGCCTTTTGGTTTGTCGGCGGCGGAGGAAGTGGAGTGCAGCCGCTTACTCGGCTCTCAGATTGGGGACCTTCCACTCCCTTACCTTGGTGTCCCTCTCTCGGTTGGCCGGAACCGTTCTAATGACTGGAGGAGTATCCTGGAACGGATGGAGTCGCGCTTGGCGGGCTGGAGAGCTTCCTTGCTTTCTCGGGGAGGTCGTCTTGTCCTTCTTAAATCTGTTCTCCCTGCTATTCCGATCTACTTCCTTTCGGTTCGAAAAATGCATGTGGGTGTTCGCGTTCGTCTGGAGAAATGCATGCGGAGATTTCTGTGGGGTCGCTCGAACGGCAGTGGCCGCGAGGTTCATTTGATCGCTTGGGATGTGGTGACCTTGCCTAAGAGATCCGGCGGACTTGGAGTTCGCAACTTGGAGCGCGTCAACGAGGCTCTTCTCCTGAAATGGGTGAGTAAGATCTGGGGCAAGGATGATTCTTTTCTCTGTAACGTGCTGCGAGCGATTTTGGGCGAGGCGTGGAATACTTTCATGCGCGGGGTTTGCCCTGTCCACTCCTCCCATTTCTGGCGATGCGTGTTCGATGTATATCGTAGGAACCGATCCTTGTTCTACCCAGTGCTGGGGTCGGGTGCTGTCCTTAAGTTTTGGCTGGATGACTGGTCGGGGGGTGGTCCCTTCCAGGCTCGCTTCCCGAGGTTATTCGCTCTGGCGGAGAATCGGCTGGCCTCTGTTGCAGATTATTGGATCAATGGCTGCTGGTGCCCATCTTTCTCGGCCGTTCTTTCAGACCAACGCGCAAACGATTTAGCCTCCCTGCTGGAGGCTCTTTCCTCTTCCGTTTCTCTTGGTCCCTCACGGGACCACTGGGCTTGGAAGGACTGGCCTTTCTCCTCTCGCAAGGCCTTATGTGCTTTGCTTCCTCCTCCTCCTGCCTTGGCGGCTTCCGTGGTGCGCGACTGCGACTTCATTTGGGGATTGCGCCTACCCGCGCGGATCACTTTCTTCTCTTGGGTCTTTCGTCACCGGCGGCTGATGACCCGGGACCGTTGCGCCTCTTTTCTTCCTCACTCTAATGTCCGATGCAATCTTTGCGGGGTGACGGAGGAATCGGCCGACCACCTTTTCTTTCAATCTATGATGGTGACGCGAATTTGGGATGATGTTGCTTGGGCTCGTGCGGGAAATACGGAGGACTTCTGCGACATCCTTTGGGCCAACAGAAGGAGGTCTCGTCCTGAGTTGTTGGGAGCCATTTTTTTTTTTGAAACTCAAAAAGCGGGGGACGCACTCCATGGTGCTCACCCCACATTTATTAATAGAAAACAAAGAAAAGAAAAGAGAGACTTACAGCTGGAGAAACGCAGAGAGGAAGAGGGAGAGAAAGAGTACAACCAAGATATGAAAGTATCACAATTCGATACCCCGACGACACCATGAAAACAACTAAGCAACAGACCAATCACAGACCAAGCGGGAAGCAGATATGAGGACATTTTCCAAGTAGAATCGCTGGCCAGCAAACAGAACCTCATTCCTAGCAGTCCATATGCACCACAGCCGAGCAATAGAAGATAAGATGTCGTTTTTACTCCTTGCCCGAGAACGAACCAAACAGTCGCAGAAGGAAGCGTAGTCCGAAACGTCCAGCCAGGCCAGATCCGCCCAAATGGCACGCGTCTTATCACAGCGGAAGAAGAGGTGGTCAATAGTCTCAACGTCCAGGTTGCACAAACCACATATAGGCGAAACCGAAGGAAATAGAGCGGCACACCTGCTACGAGAAAGGAGACGCCCGCGACGGAAGAGACATAAGAAGATGCCAATCCGTTCAGGGACCCGGAGGCCCCAAAAGAATTGACAGTCCCGGAGCAGCGAAACATCGACCACATCCAAGGGCGGAAGAAGGGCCCTGTAAGCGTCACGAACAGAGAAGGAGCCATTCTTCCAGCAGAGATGATCTCGCCCCACCAAAGGCGAGGGCGAGACCGCAAGGATCTCCAGAAGAGCCACAAACTCCAGATAACGTTGGTCGGAAAGGTTGGCCACGAATCTCGGCCCCCAAGCAGACCCATCCCAGTAAGAAGCAACCCTCACATCAGGGTCGTCCACCAGCGCGAATAACCGAGGAAAGGCATCCTTAAGAGGCCCTCTACCGGTCCAATCATCACCCCAAAAACGAGTGAGGGAGCCATCGCCCAGCTTGATGACAAAAAGAGCACGGTTGCGGATCAGAGCATTACTAATATCACGAGAGAATTGAGAGGAAGATGCCAAAAAACGGGCGTCCATAGCCAGATCCAGACTCCGGTCGAGCCCAACAGCCAATCTTAGGAAGTTAAGCATCATATTATCCTCCGGCCCGCATAGCCGAGAGACCCATTTAAGAAGAAATGCCTCATTCACGATAGCCAATCTCCTCACCGCCAACCCTCCCTCCTTCTTCGGTCGAGTCACATCGTCCCAAGCAACCAAGGGAACGCCGCTACGCACAGACCCCTTCTTGCCCCAAAGAAAGTTCCTCAAACAAGAATCCAACCGTCGACGAATCCCCTTAGGCATCCCTTTCACAGAAAGAAAATAGATAGGCAAAGAAGCAAGGACCGATTTGAGGAGAACCAGACGACCGCCCCGAGAGAGGATCGCGGCACGCCAGCCAGCCAAACGGGCAGCCACGCGATCCATCAACGGCTGCCAATCCCTTAAGCGCGCCCTGCCAATAGACAACGGAAGCCCAAGATAATCCAGAGGAAGAGCACCCACGTCACAGCGTAAAATCCTCGAACAGGCTTCAACCTCCGCAGTGGGAAGAGAAAAGGGGACCATAGAGGACTTGTTATAATTAATGAGAAGCCCTGAAGCCTCGCTATAAAGCTCCAAAGTGGTCGCCATTCCCGCAATATTCGACTCGTCGCCCTCAATGAAGCAAATGGTATCATCCGCGAACTGAATAATCGGCACAGAGAAGTGACCAACCGCGCAACCACGAGACAGGCCAGCCGCAACCACGTTGTGAATCATTGTGGAAAGCACGTCCGCGGCCAAGACGAAGAGCAAAGGGGCAAGGGGGCAACCCTGCCGAATACCTCGGCGAGGCTGGAAAAAACCCCCCGCCAAACGTCCATTAAGCAACACCGACATAGAGGCCGAGGAGACACAACGTCGTACCCAGGTGATCCAAAGCGGAGGGAATCCCGCTTCTTAAGGACAGACCATAAAAAACGCCAATCAAGAGAGTCATATGCTTTCGAGAAGTCGATTTTCCACAGAATCCCACGAGTGCCGCTCTTGTGCCAGGCATGAATAATTTCGGACGCCACCGCATAGCAGTCACCAATTTGTCTGCCCTTAATAAAAGCTGCCTGGGAGGGCGAGATAAGCGAATCAAGAATCGGGGCCAATCGGCGAGCCAATACCTTGGCAATGATAAGGTAGATTGAGTTTGAAATGGAAATTGGCCTGAAGTCCTCAATCCGGGTGGTAGAAGCAGACTTGGGAATGAGAGCGATAATAGATTTGTTAAGCTTGTTGAAACCATTGTTGCCAGCACAAAATTCGAGAGCTACCTCCAGAACGTCCTGAGAGAGGATATCCCAGAATTCCTTATAGAAAAACACTGGGAAGCCATCAGGCCCCGGGGCTGCATCAGAGTTAAGAGACCAGACTGCCTCTTTCAATTCCTCCAAAGAGATCTGACGAGAAAGGATATCAGCATCCGCCTGGGGGAGCACAGCTGCTCCCCTACCCGACCACCGCCAAAGGCGCAGCGACCTGCGCCCATACCACTCCTTAAAGTAAGCCGAGACATCGGAACCCAACTCCCGCTCCCCCTGAACCTGAGAGCCATTGATGAGTAACGAAGAGATAGTATTTGATCGCCTGCGACCCGAGGCAACCCTGTGAAAGAACGCAGAATTCACGTCACCCTCCTTTAGCCAGCGCAAGCGAGATCGTTGGCGCCATTCAATCACACGTTTACGATCCTCCAGCCTGACCCTATCCAGGGCATTAGCGCGAGCAAGCAACTCGTCCAGATTCAGATCACGAACGTTCTCAATACGGTCGAGCCGCAAAATCTCGTCCTCAGCCTCCACACGGGTGGCAATGCGGGCTGAGCGAGAGGCCCTCTTAAAAGACGCCAGCAGCTTCCTGAGAGAGGAAATCTTAAATTCAAAGCGACGAGCGGCACTGCCAGAGGGCGATAATTGAGACCAATGATGTCGAACCATATCACGAAAACCAGACTCCAGGAGCCAGGACCGCTCAAAGCGGAACATACAATGCGGACGGTTCTCCTCACCATTCGACCAGAAAATGGGATTATGATCGGAAAAGGAACGCGGCCTTGAATCAACAAAGCATAAAGGAAAGCAGTCCATCAAAGAATTATTCGCCAAAAAACGATCAATCCGCGACCGCGAGGAGCTATTCCGCCAAGTGAATGAAATGTCGTTAGGAACCATCGATTCAAGAGCCAAAACGTTAATGAAATCCAAAAAATCCGAGGATCCCGGGTCGAGGCCACCGCGGCCACGTGGGCGATCCTGAGCATGCAAAGTAACATTAAAGTCCCCACCAATCAACCAAGGAACGTCACCAAAGGCAGCAGCATCCTCCCGCAAATCATCCCACAATTCACGACGTGCAATATGACAGATAGGTGCGTAAACACAAGAGAAAGCCAAGCAGATATTAGTCCGTCCACATATTAACAGCACCGAGATGGAGTGGCGACCCAGCCGAGAAGAAGAAATCGAGAAACGGGACGAGCGCCAGGCCAGAATGGCACCACCCCGAGCACCCAAAGCGTCCAACGCGCGGAATTCGTCGAGGTGACCAGCCCCAAAAGAACGCCAGAGAGAGTCATCCATCGCCTGGAGCTTTGTCTCCTGAATGAAGGCAACATCACAAGACCATTCCACAAGGCGCGAGCCCAAAATGCGCCTTCGGTCCGCATCACCCAAGCCACGAACGTTCCACGATACAATCTTCATTAAAACAAAAAATAGATTCCCCAAAAACGTCAGGCCCCAAAAAACACCAGAAACGAATGAAGCAGTCAAGCCCCAGCATGAGGCCGGCCAACCACCGGCTCAAGACCCGCCGCCTCAGCAACCGCGTCTCGCAGCGATTGGCAGGTAGAGACCACAACAGAGCTGGAGAAAAAGGGGCGTCTCCTAAAATAGCTTCGGCCATAACGAGATGAGGGAGACAGCCCAGCCACCACAGAAGCCACAGGAGAAGGGGTGGACTCCTCGCCGAGATCCGAGTTAAAGGGATTCAAATTGGCCGGAATAAGGGGCTGGCCCATATCGTCCGGAAGGAAGACCACAGCATCCCCATCAGCCGACGTCTGGGAAGCAAATTCGGAGCAGATAAGCAACGGCTGGGATACCGGAGAAGGAGGAGATTTTGAGTCATCCAAGATACCGGAGAATGGAACTGCTCGAATAGGCCGAGGGCACATCACATTTGAAGCGGAGAAAATATGCTCCGACCCGAGAAGGAGATCCGTGCCCGAGAACGGATCCGATAGGGAATGCTCCGAGGAGGCCCGCAGAGGGGACCAAATAGAATTAACCAGAGGGTCACAAGGAATAAACGATCTGACCTGTGATGGGACCACTTGCAATAAATCTGCCGGCATAAAGGGAGCGTCTGAGGAGAAAGATTCAATGTCAATAATAACAGCATCAGAAGACAAAGGGGCCTCTGGCATCTGAACCGTTACCAAATCTTCGGAATTCCCCCCTGCGTGCGGGAAACGAAAAGCCTCCTCACCCACACGTGAGGGAAGAAACATGCACGTCGCCGCTTCGGTAGAAGCCCCCGAAGGAGACACGTGGCGAGAGGGAGATGAACCGTCATTTGCATGCAACACCGTAGACGCGGCGGCATTTTCCCGCCGAGCGACCGCCGGGGAAGGCTCCACCGACGTCACCGACGGGGGAAGAAAAGAGAGCTCCAGGGAGAAGGTCCAGCGTCCCAAAGATAGTTTATCAAAACGGGTCTTCCCCGCCAAATCAGCAAAAAACGCTGCCGGAGCTTCCACCAGCACGCGGCAAAACCGCCAATCAGCACCAGGAGCTAGACCATCATCGAGGATCTGAAGGACTTGGCCCCAGCTGGAGAGCGCCTTCGAAAGAGCATGAACCGTCCGAGACAAGAATGGCACCCCCCTCACCACAGCCACCCGGACCTCCGTCGAGAAAACGCCACCGTCAGAGACCCGCAGCCCACGCCAGTGGATACCGGCGACGTCATGGCAATGGATGAGTCTCTCCCGTTGTTCCGGGGAGAGACCCCTAACACAGCAGCGCATCGCATCGAGGGAGAGGAAGTCCCCTCCAAAGCCATCACCCAGGAAGCCCAGAGTAGCATCACGGACAGCTTCCCAATCAGCAGAACGATTCCGGAGCACCCCCACAAGCGCCGAAGCGGCAGATGGCGGGCTCGAGCGGGAGGACGAGCCTTCTACCCCCGCCTCCAAGACATCCACAGCAGGAACAGCCCCCCCCCCCCCCGAAGGGAGCGAAGGAACCGCCGACACCGGCTCCCCAACCACCGGAGCAGACTGGGGGTCTCCCCCCATCACCTTGGAACCAAGCAAGACCGA
The DNA here is from genome assembly GCA_037367405.1 of Ottelia alismoides. Lineage (NCBI taxonomy): Eukaryota > Viridiplantae > Streptophyta > Magnoliopsida > Alismatales > Hydrocharitaceae > Ottelia > Ottelia alismoides. The sequence goes on from JAZKJV010000481.1 coordinate 189,107, forward strand.
TTCACCTGAAGAGAGAGTAGGAGCCGAGCAACCTCCTACCTGAGCACCGCCAGCAACATCATGCACGGGATGAGAAGAACCACCAGCCGCCACCACCTGGGCGAAAGAGCGAGAATCGCGAGCACCAAGCCGATGAGGAATGCAGACCGGCACTGGTTGAGCAGCAAACCGCGGCCCCGAGGCGGGCACAGAAGCCCAGCAGGAAGCCCTCCTATGACCAATCTTCCCACAAAGAAAGCAGCGCGGCGGAAGAGAGCACTCGGACGCAGAATGGCCCCTAGCATCACATCTGAAGCAACGCTTACCCGGCTTTGCATAGGAAACCCGGGTCCAGCCACCGTCTCCGACGTCATCCATGCCACCAGAAGACCGCGAGGAAACGTGGCCCTCCCTGGCGAACGAGAAGCCCCGCGCCTTGGGTCTCCACGCCCTCCGCAAGACAGGAACCCGCCGAACACCAAAACTCCCCCGAGAAGCATCCACACGTCCCTCCCGACGTGACCCTCTAGTCCCATCAGCCGAACTACCCCAACGCTCCCTACGCACATCGCACTCCCCACGCACTCCGCTTCCCATTCCTCTCCTCCCCGTTGTTGGGAGCCATTGCGCGCCTTTGGTCCATCTGGCGGGCTCGCAATGAGTCTATATTTTGCATCTCGACTCCACGGAGAACGAGCGCGAGCTCTCTATGGATGAGCTTCGTGATCGCTCTATTGCTATTAAGCGGGTTCACGACGAGGATAAGAAGAGATCTATTGAATGGCGTCAACGATCTAAGGAAAAATGGATCAAAGAAGGCGATGCCAACACGTCCTTCTTCCATCGGGCGGCTAGTAACCGTAGACGCATTAATTATATTCGGTCTATCTCCATCAATGATGATGTCTTCTCGGGTGATCGTGAGATGGGTATTGTCATCACTGACCAATTGAGACGTTCTTCTACTGCTCTTCCTCCTAGACGATGGCGCTGGCTTGGGGAGGGGGCACCACGGGTGTCGGTCGAAGACTCCTCTCTTCTTACGCGCCCTATTTCCATGGCGGAGATTAAGGCTGTTGTTTGGGCCTTGAATATTGACTCTTCCCCGGGTCCGGATGGTTTTCCCATCGCTTTCTACCGGGATTTTTGGGACGTGGTCTCGGGGGACGTCTTCGCGGTGGTCTCTGAATTTTGCTCGGGCAACCATGGCTTTGATCGTATCAACAGGGCTAACATCGTGCTTATTCCTAAGAAATCCCCCGCTCTTCGCTTCGACGATTTTCGGCCTATAACCGTCTCCAATGCGATCTATCTCATTGTGGCTAAAACTTTGGCCACCCGGTTATCGCGGATCTTAGATGGCCTCATCTCACCGGTCCAAGGTGCATTTATTAAGGGTATGCATATTGCGGATTGTATTCTTGTTGCATCGGAAATTGTGGCGGATTGGAAGAGGGAGAAAAAGAAAGGAATTCTATGGAAGATTGACTTTGCTAAAGCTTACGATTCGACTGATTGGCGCTTTCTCTGGTCTGCTTTGCATCGGAGGGGATTCCCGAATCTTTGGATTTCTTGGATGCGCAGATGTATCTCCACGGTCTCTCTATCTGTGCTTATCAACGGCCGTCCGGTTGGCGGGTCTTTTCAGCCGCGCAGGGGGATTCGTCAAGGCTTCCCCCTGGCACCTTTGCTCTTCGTTCTTGCATCGGATGTCTTGTCGCGTATGGTGCACGGCATCATGGATGCTGGTCTCACGTCGGGTTTTTGGAAGGGTTTTTTGCGTGCCTATTATTCAGTTCGCGGACGACACAATTTGCTTCATCGAGGGGGGCTCGGATGCGGTGGCTGGGATGGCGCAAACCCTCTCTATATTCTCTGAGCTTTCGGGTATGTCGACTAATTCTGCTAAATGCATTATGGTGCCTTTTGGTTTGTCGGCGGCGGAGGAAGTGGAGTGCAGCCGCTTACTCGGCTCTCAGATTGGGGACCTTCCACTCCCTTACCTTGGTGTCCCTCTCTCGGTTGGCCGGAACCGTTCTAATGACTGGAGGAGTATCCTGGAACGGATGGAGTCGCGCTTGGCGGGCTGGAGAGCTTCCTTGCTTTCTCGGGGAGGTCGTCTTGTCCTTCTTAAATCTGTTCTCCCTGCTATTCCGATCTACTTCCTTTCGGTTCGAAAAATGCATGTGGGTGTTCGCGTTCGTCTGGAGAAATGCATGCGGAGATTTCTGTGGGGTCGCTCGAACGGCAGTGGCCGCGAGGTTCATTTGATCGCTTGGGATGTGGTGACCTTGCCTAAGAGATCCGGCGGACTTGGAGTTCGCAACTTGGAGCGCGTCAACGAGGCTCTTCTCCTGAAATGGGTGAGTAAGATCTGGGGCAAGGATGATTCTTTTCTCTGTAACGTGCTGCGAGCGATTTTGGGCGAGGCGTGGAATACTTTCATGCGCGGGGTTTGCCCTGTCCACTCCTCCCATTTCTGGCGATGCGTGTTCGATGTATATCGTAGGAACCGATCCTTGTTCTACCCAGTGCTGGGGTCGGGTGCTGTCCTTAAGTTTTGGCTGGATGACTGGTCGGGGGGTGGTCCCTTCCAGGCTCGCTTCCCGAGGTTATTCGCTCTGGCGGAGAATCGGCTGGCCTCTGTTGCAGATTATTGGATCAATGGCTGCTGGTGCCCATCTTTCTCGGCCGTTCTTTCAGACCAACGCGCAAACGATTTAGCCTCCCTGCTGGAGGCTCTTTCCTCTTCCGTTTCTCTTGGTCCCTCACGGGACCACTGGGCTTGGAAGGACTGGCCTTTCTCCTCTCGCAAGGCCTTATGTGCTTTGCTTCCTCCTCCTCCTGCCTTGGCGGCTTCCGTGGTGCGCGACTGCGACTTCATTTGGGGATTGCGCCTACCCGCGCGGATCACTTTCTTCTCTTGGGTCTTTCGTCACCGGCGGCTGATGACCCGGGACCGTTGCGCCTCTTTTCTTCCTCACTCTAATGTCCGATGCAATCTTTGCGGGGTGACGGAGGAATCGGCCGACCACCTTTTCTTTCAATGTATGATGGTGACGCGAATTTGGGATGATGTTGCTTGGGCTCGTGCGTGAAATACGGAGGACTTCTGCAACATCCTTTGGGCCAACAGAAGGAGGTCTCGTCCTGAGTTGTTGGGAGCCATTTTTTTTTTGAAACTCAAAAAGCGGGGGACGCACTCCATGGTGCTCACCCCACATTTATTAATAGAAAACAAAGAAAAGAAAAGAGAGACTTACAGCTGGAGAAACGCAGAGAGGAAGAGGGAGAGAAAGAGTACAACCAAGATCTGAAAGTATCACAATTCGATACCCCGACGACACCATGAAAACAACTAAGCAACAGACCAATCACAGACCAAGCGGGAAGCAGATATGAGGACATTTTCCAAGTAGAATCGCTGGCCAGCAAACAGAGCCTCATTCCTAGCAGTCCATATGCACCACAGCCGAGCAATAGAAGATAAGATGTCGTTTTTACTCCTTGCCCGAGAACGAACCAAACAGTCGCAGAAGGAAGCGTAGTCCAAAACGTCCAGCCAGGCCAGATCCGCCCAAATGGCACGCGTCTTATCACAGCGGAAGAAGAGGTGGTCAATAGTCTCAACGTCCAGGTTGCACAAACCACATATAGGCGAAACCGAAGGAAATAGAGCGGCACACCTGCTACGAGAAAGGAGACGCCCGCGACGGAAGATCCATAAGAAGATGCCAATCCGTTCAGGGACCCGGAGGCCCCAAAAGAATTGACAGTCCCGGAGCAGCGAAACATCGACCACATCCAAGGGCGGAAGAAGGGCCCTGTAAGCGTCACGAACAGAGAAGGAGCCATTCTTCCAGCAGAGATGATCTCGCCCCACCAAAGGCGAGGGCGAGACCGCAAGGATCTCCAGAAGAGCCACAAACTCCAGATAACGTTGGTCGGAAAGGTTGGGCACGAATCTCGGCCCCCAAGCAGACCCATCCCAGTAAGAAGCAACCCTCACATCAGGGTCGTCCACCAGCGCGAATAACCGAGGAAAGGCATCCTTAAGAGGCCCTCTACCGGTCCAATCATCACCCCAAAAACGAGTGAGGGAGCCATCGCCCAGCTTGATGACAAAAAGAGCACGGTTGCGGATCAGAGCATTACTAATATCACGAGAGAATTGAGAGGAAGATGCCAAAAAACGGGCGTCCATAGCCAGATCCAGACTCCGGTCGAGCCCAACAGCCAATCTTAGGAAGTTAAGCATCATATTATCCTCCGGCCCGCATAGCCGAGAGACCCATTTAAGAAGAAATGCCTCATTCACGATAGCCAATCTCCTCACCGCCAACCCCCCTCCTTCTTCGGCCGAGTCACATCGTCCCAAGCAACCAAGGGAACGCCGCTACGCACAGACCCCTTCTTGCCCCAAAGAAAGTTCCTCAAACAAGAATCCAACCGCCGACGAATCCCCTTAGGCATCCCTTTCACAGAAAGAAAATAGATAGGCAAAGAAGCTAGGACCGATTTGAGGAGAACCAGACGACCGCCCCGAGAGAGGATCGCGGCACGCCAGCCAGCCAAACGGGCAGCCACGCGATCCATCAACGGCTGCCAATCCCTTAAGCGCGCCCTGCCAATAGACAACGGAAGCCCAAGATAATCCAGAGGAAGAGCACCCACGTCACAGCGTAAAATCCTCGAACAGGCTTCAACCTCCGCAGTGGGAAGAGAAAAGGGGACCATAGAGGACTTGTTATAATTAATGAGAAGCCCTGAAGCCTCGCTATAAAGCTCCAAAGTGGTCGCCATTCCCGCAATATTCGACTCGTCGCCCTCAATGAAGCAAATGGTATCATCCGCGAACTGAATAATCGGCACAGAGAAGTGACCAACCGCGCAACCACGAGACAGGCCAGCCGCAACCACGTTGTGAATCATTGTGGAAAGCACGTCCGCGGCCAAGACGAAGAGCAAAGGGGCAAGGGGGCAACCCTGCCGAATACCTCGGCGAGGCTGGAAAAAACCCCCCGCCAAACGTCCATTAAGCAACACCGACATAGAGGCCGAGGAGACACAACGTCGTACCCAGGTGATCCAAAGCGGAGGGAATCCCGCTTCTTAAGGACAGACCATAAAAAACGCCAATCAAGAGAGTCATATGCTTTCGAGAAGTCGATTTTCCACAGAATCCCACGAGTGCCGCTCTTGTGCCAGGCATGAATAATTTCGGACGCCACCGCATAGCAGTCACCAATTTGTCTGCCCTTAATAAAAGCTGCCTGGGAGGGCGAGATAAGCGAATCAAGAATCGGGGCCAATCGGCGAGCCAATACCTTGGCAATGATAAGGTAGATTGAGTTTGAAATGGAAATTGGCCTGAAGTCCTCAATCCGGGTGGCAGAAGCAGACTTGGGAATGAGAGCGATAATAGATTTGTTAAGCTTGTTGAAACCATTGTTGCCAGCACAAAATTCGAGAGCTACCTCCAGAACGTCCTGAGAGAGGATATCCCAGAATTCCTTATAGAAAAACACTGGGAAGCCATCAGGCCCCGGGGCTGCATCAGAGTTAAGAGACCAGACTGCCTCTTTCAATTCCTCCAAAGAGATCTGACGAGAAAGGATATCAGCATCCGCCTGGGGGAGCACAGCTGCTCCCCTACCCGACCACCGCCAAAGGCGCAGCGACCTGCGCCCATACCACTCCTTAAAGTAAGCCGAGACATCGGAACCCAACTCCCGCTCCCCCTGAACCTGAGAGCCATTGATGAGTAACGAAGAGATAGTATTTGATCGCCTGCGACCCGAGGCAACCCTGTGAAAGAACGCAGAATTCACGTCACCCTCCTTTAGCCAGCGCAAGCGAGATCGTTGGCGCCATTCAATCACACGTTTACGATCCTCCAGCCTGACCCTATCCAGGGCATTAGCGCGAGCAAGCAACTCGTCCAGATTCAGATCACGAACGTTCTCAATACGGTCGAGCCGCAAAATCTCGTCCTCAGCCTCCACACGGGTGGCAATGCGGGCTGAGCGAGAGGCCCTCTTAAAAGACGCCAGCAGCTTCCTGAGAGAGGAAATCTTAAATTCAAAGCGACGAGCGGCACTGCCAGAGGGCGATAATTGAGACCAATGATGTCGAACCATATCACGAAAACCAGACTCCAGGAGCCAGGACCGCTCAAAGCGGAACATACAATGCGGACGGTTCTCCTCACCATTCGACCAGAAAATGGGATTATGATCGGAAAAGGAACGCGGCCTTGAATCAACAAAGCATAAAGGAAAGCAGTCCATCAAAGAATTATTCGCCAAAAAACGATCAATCCGCGACCGCGAGGAGCTATTCCGCCAAGTGAATGAAATGTCGTTAGGAATCATCGATTCAAGAGCCAAAACGTTAATGAAATCCAAAAAATCCGAGGATCCCGGGTCGAGGCCACCGCGGCCACGTGGGCGATCCTGAGCATGCAAAGTAACATTAAAGTCCCCACCAATCAACCAAGGAACGTCACCAAAGGCAGCAGCATCCTCCCGCAAATCATCCCACAATTCACGACGTGCAATATGACAGATAGGTGCGTAAACACAAGAGAAAGCCAAGCAGATATTAGTCCGTCCACATATTAACAGCACCGAGATGGAGTGGCGACCCAGCCGAGAAGAAGAAATCGAGAAACGGGACGAGCGTCAGGCCAGAATGGCACCACCCCGAGCACCCAAAGCGTCCAACGCGCGGAATTCGTCGAGCTGACCAGCCCCAAAAGAACGCCAGAGAGAGTCATCCATCGCCTGGAGCTTTGTCTCCTGAATGAAGGCAACATCACAAGACCATTCCACAAGGCGCGAGCCCAAAATGCGCCTTCGGTCCGCATCACCCAAGCCACGAACGTTCCACGATACAATCTTCATTAAAACAAAAAATAGATTCCCCAAAAACGTCAGGCCCCAAAAAACACCAGAAACGAATGAAGCAGTCAAGCCCCAGCATGAGGCCGGCCAACCACCGGCTCAAGACCCGCCGCCTCAGCAACCGCGTCTCGCAGCGATTGGCAGGTAGAGACCACAACAGAGCTGGAGAAAAAGGGGCGTCTCCTAAAATAGCTTCGGCCATAACGAGATGAGGGAGACAGCCCAGCCACCACAGAAGCCACAGGAGAAGGGGTGGACTCCTCGCCGAGATCCGAGTTAAAGGGATTCAAATTGGCCGGAATAAGGGGCTGGCCCATATCGTCCGGAAGGAAGACCACAGCATCCCCATCAGCCGACGTCTGGGAAGCAAATTCGGAGCAGATAAGCAACGGCTGGGATACCGGAGAAGGAGGAGATTTTGAGTCATCCAAGATACCGGAGAATGGAACTGCTCGAATAGGCCGAGGGCACATCACATTTGAAGCGGAGAAAATATGCTCCGACCCGAGAAGGAGATCCGTGCCCGAGAACGGATCCGATAGGGAATGCTCCGAGGAGGCCCGCAGAGGGGACCAAATAGAATTAACCAGAGGGTCACAAGGAATAAACGATCTGACCTGTGATGGGACCACTTGCAATAAATCTGCCGGCATAAAGGGAGCGTCTGAGGAGAAAGATTCAATGTCAATAATAACAGCATCAGAAGACAAAGGGGCCTCTGGCATCTGAACCGTTACCAAATCTTCGGAATTCCCCCCTGCGTGCGGGAAACGAAAAGCCTCCTCACCCACACGTGAGGGAAGAAACATGCACGTCGCCGCTTCGGTAGAAGCCCCCGAAGGAGACACGTGGCGAGAGGGAGATGAACCGTCATTTGCATGCAACACCGTAGACGCGGCGGCATTTTCCCGCCGAGCGACCGCCGGGGAAGGCTCCACCGACGTCACCGGCGGGGGAAGAAAAGAGAGCTCCAGGGAGAAGGTCCAGCGTCCCAAAGATAGTTTATCAAAACGGGTCTTCCCCGCCAAATCAGCAAAAAACGCTGCCGGAGCTTCCACCAGCACGCGGCAAAACCGCCAATCAGCACCAGGAGCTAGACCATCATCGAGGATCTGAAGGACTTGGCCCCAGCTGGAGAGCGCCTTCGAAAGAGCATGAACCGTCCGAGACAAGAATGGCACCCCCCTCACCACAGCCACCCGGACCTCCGTCGAGAAAACGCCACCGTCAGAGACCCGCAGCCCACGCCAGTGGATACCGGCGACGTCATGGCAATGGATGAGTCTCTCCCGTTGTTCCGGGGAGAGACCCCTAACACAGCAGCGCATCGCATCGAGGGAGAGGAAGTCCCCTCCAAAGCCATCACCCAGGAAGCCCAGAGTAGCATCACGGACAGCTTCCCAATCAGCAGAACGATTCCGGAGCACCCCCACAAGCGCCGAAGCGGCAGATGGCGGGCTCGAGCGGGAGGACGAGCCTTCTACCCCCGCCTCCAAGACATCCACAGCAGGAACAGCCCCCCCCCGAAGGGAGCGAAGGAACCGCCGGCACCGGCTCCCCAACCACCGGAGCAGACTGGGGGTCTCCCCCCATCACCTTGGAACCAAGCAAGACCGATTCACCTGAAGAGAGAGTAGGAGCCGAGCAACCTCCTACCTGAGCACCGCCAGCAACATCATGCACGGGATGAGAAGAACCACCAGCCGCCACCACCTGGGCGAAAGAGCGAGAATCGCGAGCACCAAGCCGATGAGGAATGCAGACCGGCACTGGTTGAGCAGCAAACCGCGGCCCCGAGGCGGGCACAGAAGCCCAGCAGGAAGCCCTCCTATGACCAATCTTCCCACAAAGAAAGCAGCGCGGCGGAAGAGAGCACTCGGACGCAGAATGGCCCCTAGCATCACATCTGAAGCAACGCTTACCCGGCTTTGCATAGGAAACCCGGGTCCAGCCACCGTCTCCGACGTCATCCATGCCACCAGAAGACCGCGAGGAAACGTGGCCCTCCCTGGCGAACGAGAAGCCCCGCGCCTTAGGTCTCCACGCCCTCCGCAAGACAGGAACCCGCCGAACACCAAAACTCCCCCGAGAAGCATCCACACGTCCCTCCCGACGTGACCCTCTAGTCCCATCAGCCGAACTACCCCAACGCTCCCTACGCACATCGCACTCCCCACGCACTCCGCTTCCCATTCCTCTCCTCCCCGTTGTTGGGAGCCATTGCGCGCCTTTGGTCCATCTGGCGGGCTCGCAATGAGTCTATATTCTCGGGGGCGCGTTTTTACTTGGAGAATGTGTCGCTGGCGGTCATCAGATTAATCTCAGATTGGTGTAATTAGTTGGGTATCGGCTTCTGTTAGCCGTGTGTTTACTTTGTATACTCGGCTTCCCTCTTCTCTCTTTCATCCCCTCCTAACCCTGTAAGTATCTCCTTCTATACATCTCGTGTTATATAATATCGGGGCGAACACCAACATGTGTATCCCCCTTTTTTTGAGCCTCAAAAAAAAAAAGATATGCCAACTACTCGGGATAACATGCTGCATGGGTACAATTAGATGTATATGTGTTAGAAAAAACCTATTCCGGTAAACAACTAAATATTTGAAAACAATCTTCTGCAAATGATTATCTTCTAGGCTCAAGACGAATACATGTAAATGAGGAACTATAATAAGCAAAAGTTCAAAATAGAAAACAAATCCTTCAAGCATAATGAACAGATTACCTTGTAGAAAGCATTTCTTTTCAAGTAAGTTTTTAGAAGATGTTCTGTCAACCGAATACGCCAACCAAGAGCAAGTTTTGCTGTCAAGTACCTGCATACCATTTAACGTAGTGCTGAAACAATTATATATTGACAGAAATTTTATCAGCTTTTCAAATTATAGAAGCCCCAAAAGCATAAATTTAAAAAAGCATTTTCAGATAATACCTTAACATCGATTACATTCAACAGACAAGATACCATCCAGTGGACATCATGCGGAGCCCAGGAAAATGTTTTAAGTATTTTTGTTTTTAGAAAGGGTCCTAATTAGTTGTTTTGACACTCAAACGTGACTCCCCAGTTCGAATAGCATATTTTTTTAAATAACCGGAGGGGTGGATCCCGAGTTCAAATAGCACATGCTCAGTCAACAAGAAAGATCCCCAACATTGTACCCCTGCAATCTTAAGGCTAACTAAACTAGGATTGACCTCTTTATCGCTTGCACCTCGCAAGGGATAGGATGATTTACAAGCAGCTTGACTTTCAAGCCAGCCAGTGCAAACAAGTAGGGTGGTGAACCTTCTAACATGTGTTAAGCCTGCTTCAGCCTATTTCCCCCTGACACCCAACGTCAATATATATAGACTGCTTGAACGCTTTTAGATAATCACCCTTTTTTGAGCAAGAATCATCCCCCTTTCCTGAATGTACACCAGACTAGTGGAACCTCATTTTTAGAAGATATTGGAGGCCAGAAGTCATCCAGAATTTTATTTTTAAAAAAATATTCGGAATAATGAAGTCGCTTCTGGATAGTTGCAGCATTGCAGGCCGCCACCTATATCTTCCTTCTCCCTCAAAAAAACTTGCCTCTCACAAACTATCTTCATTTCTACACATTCACTGCTCCATTTTTATCGTACAGTAGTCTAACCTGGGAGGAATTTCAACCACCTAGTGCCCAACGTCTTATAGCAACCAGACTTCAAATTATTGGTCAATGCTTCCCTTTTATCTGGACTGAAAGATGCAAGATCGCAATATCCAGAACCAGTATCTAAACAATTTCAAGAACGCCAAAGCATGAATATTCATAATTAGCACTGATGCAGAATAATGGGAACATGTGCTTGAAGCATTGGGTAGGTGGAAAAGCGCATAGATGCACATGAGAGAGGAAGAAGGGGAGAAGTGGAGAAAAACCCAATTTTAAAATCTCAAATCTACATTTTAAATCAACCTCCAAGTCTCTTTACAGAGAGAGGGGGTTTACAAGACAAAGATAAAATAAAATAAAATCCTAACGAACCATAACTTGACTTCTAATAAAATCGCAACTTAAATAACCAAATTCTTAGAGATCTCATTTTTTATTTAAACATAATACATATTAAAATGGACTTAAATTAAACAGAAAAGGGAACCGACCAAACCTGATTTAAACCCTAATCTCCAATCTGAGCCTCTTCCTGCTTTGAATTAATATAATCCAATGAATTGCTTAATTCTCCAATGAAATGGAAGAATTTCATACGCTGCCTCTTCCACGTCGCGAGTTGCTTGATTGTCCGAAGCAACATGGGAATTTCATCTGGAGCCACCAGAAAATAAATTGTTGGATCCCCCACCCCCCACCACAAACATTTATATTATATTTTTTATGGGGTAGATGTAACTGCAAAATTTCTACTATTCAGTCAAATGTCTTACTTCTTCTTAGAGTCTCCCCAAGCTTAACCTTTTCGTAAAAAGGTTTTGAGTGGAAGACCTCTTCGAAAATTTTCCAAAGATGAATTCCTATTATATGGGCCATGAATCCTACATCAAAAATAGGTTCTACCCACCATCAGGGTTCATCTCCCTCTAAGCCATTTATGGCAATGGAACCCTGGCTTCAAGCTAAAGCTTCTGATGGATGTGTAGGGCCTATATCAGAGGATTGAATGGTAGAGGCATTAAATTGTTGACAGGTAGCCATAGCTGCAGACAATCGAATACCAGTAACTACTACATATCAACAACCTGCTCGACATCCACATAAAGAAATGCATCCTTCACATCCAACGATGTAAAAGACCAATGGCTATACACATCAACCTACAAGAAGGGCTCAAAGAGCCCAAAACCAAGCCGCAAGAGAGAAGGTATCAAAGGAATCTACCTCATATATAAATAGGAAAAGTCACTGGTGACGAGCAGCACCTTGTGTCTGGAAACTTTTCCAAATCAGTTTAGTTCACCTTGAACACTCATTTGAAACTAATTACTGTGAAACTCTTGAGTGATACACCATGGCCTAGGTACCCCTCAATATCAATGCAGACATTTATTCCTTCATAACCCCTTTAATTGAAGTTGAAAGAGGGATGAACATGTGATATTGGTATTTGTTCTACATATAAGCCTTTTAAAAATTGTATGGTGCTATCGGTGAGATGGGAAGAACAATACTTGGACAAAGAATGCAAGATGCAACTGTGAGGTTTCTTCTGAAAAGCAATCAAATGGCAAGGTCATCTAGATTATTATACCTCCTCACATGTACTTGTGTCACCATAAAAAATATCAACATGAAAAAGCTCGAGATTGAGAATGACTTCACGTGAAGACTCAAAAGGTCAAAGGGGGGAAGGTGCGACATTTATACTAACACATGAATCTATTATATGATGATAAACTTGGTAATTTCTCGAGATACTTATGCACGAGACATCAATAGTACTATCTCAAATGTAACCTGCATAGGACCTATTGAGGCACTCCCTATATTGGAGAAGAATGGGATAGCCTTGAAAAAGGTTAAATCTGCACTGATGTAATATCAATGGCGGTTGATATCAAAGCAACAATGCTATTTGTAATTTATAGCACAGTGTGGAGAAACACATTTAACTGTTTGTGCAGCAAGCTTGTCCCTCCAGGCTCGTGATATTGCATAAAGGCAACAAATCTAAAGATTCTAAACGTCTTAGAGATATAGCAAAGACTGGGTAAACAGGATATAAGACAAACAACAGTGTCTCTTTCAATCGTCAATGAAGGAAGGCATGTAATGAGATATGAACCTGGGACCAATGTGTCTCCCTAATAAGATCAGGAAAATTTCGTCCAAATGAAAAACAAATCATGGCAACATCAAGTGTATGGTGGTGTTTCCATTCAACAACATTTTGTTATGGGGTATGACATAGAACATCAGATGCACATTCCCTAAAGTTATATAAAAATCTTGCAATTGTATATAGAAAAACTCTTAGGCATTATCAGTCAAACAATATTTGTAGTGGCACCACCACAACAACAAAGCATTTCCCCACAATTAAGTAGGGTCAGCTACATGGATTTTTTGCCTCCATTCAGATCTATTTTGGGTTATTCTCGAGCTTAAATCAAATCACAAAAATCTTTTGAATATTCTCATTGCAACACATCTTGGGTCTTCCTCGTTCGCTCTTAATGGACTCAACATCCCAAATCTTGCATCTTCTAACCGGTGCATCAACCAACCTCCTTTGCAAATGATCAAACCATCATAAGCAGTTTTCTCTAATCTTATCCTCTATCGGAGCTAAACCAACTTTCTTCTGATTGCTTTATTCTAAATCTGATATTTTTCATTTATGGCCACACATCCACCCAAGGTTTAGGAAAACGATATGTGTATGCATTCGAATAGGTCATCGAATATTGAATAAGCAGTATGCGGGGGCATATGTGGGGTATATGTGGTTATGTGTGATTTTCTAATTAATTTAAAAATAAATAGATGTCTGTAAATAATATTTCTACTGAATTTATGCATAGAAGTGGAGTTAAAGAAGATCTAAAAAACGATTTATGTTAGATGATTGAGTAGATGCCATTCATTGCCTAATATCTAACCATAAAAAACTAGCCATAAAAACTTTAATAGATAACTCATAAAAACAAAACTTCAATACGCATACATGTAGATTTGCAATACACGAGCAAAACCTCAATCGACATATGCTAAAATATTAGATGATGCATTGCAAATACTCATGAATACAATACACTAGCAAAACATAAAACATTGCATATACATAATGTAATAATGCATTGCAATTATATACAAATGTATTACGTATTCTTACAGCTGAATGGAGGAAGAACCGTAACTATGAAGGTAGCACTCGAAAGAGAGGATTGGAGAGTTGACGCTATCCGAATATGAGCCTCTAAACTGTTGAAGCAATATATGGGGCACATGCGGGATATGCAACACATATGCAGGCCACATATGTGTTTAGAACGCATAATGCACCAATTCATATAACCGATTTAGTATGCATGCCGCATATACGGATTTCTTGAACATTGCATCCACCTTAACATTTTCATTTCTGCTACAGTCATTCCCTGCACATGTCTATGGTTTACATCAAAATATTCTGATACATAGAGCAAAGTAGGTCTCACGGTACTTTCCTTTAACTTTCAAAGGGATTTTCTTATCACAAAGAACAGTGGAGGCTCCTCTCCACTTTAGTCAACCTACATTTATTCTACGAATAACATCTTTATCAATTTCCCCATCATGTTGCAAAATAGATCCCAATTATCTAAAAGAGTCTTCCTTCTGAATGTTATCGTCTCTAATCTTCATCTCGAGTCCTTCATTGTCGTTTCCAACAAATGCGCACTCCATATATTAGTCTTAGCCTTACTTATACGAAATAATTTAGTCTCTCAGTCTTAGCCATATAATCAGGTATGTCTCCAACCACCTTTTTCTCCATTACTCCAACTCTTGTCTCATCAATCAATACAATACCATCGGCGAACAACATACACCAAGGTATCTCATCTAGAATGTGACTAGTCAACTCATCCATAATCATAGTAAAAAAGGAATGGACTCAAAGCTGAACCATGGAGCAGACTGATGTTGAAACTAAAACAGTCAGTCTTCCCGGATTTGATCCTTAGACAAGATAAAACCCCATCATACAAGTCCTTTATAAGGTTAATGTAAAGGAAAGGGTACTTCTCTTATCCGAAACTCTCAACAAAATCTCCCTTAGGACTGAATCATAAGCCTTCTGCAAATCAATAAAAATCATATGGAGATTTTTCTTTTTAGCTCTATAAATCTTCATTGTTCTCAACAAGTGGATAGCTTCAATAATTGAGCGAACTGGCATAAATCCGAATTGATTTTCAGTTACTTTGGAAACTAGCCTCGACCTTTTTTCAATCGCACATTCAAATTTTCATAGTAGGACTCATAAGTTTGATACATCTATAATTCGAACAATTTGAATGCCTCCTATGTCTACATAATATCCTATATTCTTATAGAGAGACAGCATAATACTTCTCCTCCATTCTTCAAGCATGTTCTTGCTTCATCAAATAACATTTAATAAATTTGTGAGCCAAGTTTAATCCCCTTCACCTAGAACTCTCCAAACTTCTATTAAAATGTCATCAGGTCCTACCCATTTCTCATGTTTCATAACCTTTAAAGCCTCCTCTACTTCCTTCTATTGTATCCATCTATAGCTTGCACGATTCGGGTAACATCCACTACCAATAAGACCTCCCAAAATAATCTCTTTATCCCCTACCCCAATGAAAAGCTTATGAAAATACCATTTCCATCTAATCTCTATATCCTTCGGAGTAACAAGCACATGTCCTTCCTCATCCTTGATGCATCTCACTTGAGAAAGATATTTGGTCTTTCTTTCTCTTGCTTTGGCCAATATGAATATATCCTTCTGGCCCTCTTTCGAGTCAAGCATTTTGTACAAAATTTCATAGGCTTTCGACTTAGCTTCATTTACAGCATTCTTTGCTTCCTTCTTCGCAATTTCGTAGTTTGTAATGGTTTCCTTTGATTTATCCTTACATAGCTATAAAGCAAGCTCTTTTAATTTTAAGCTTCTCTTGCACCCCTTCACTCCACCATCAAGCCTCCTTTAGAACTGGAACTCCTTCCTTAAACTCGCCTAGCATATCTTTGACCACCCTTCTGATACAAGATGTTGTTGCTTCCCACGTTTCGTTTGCACTTCCCTTACAATTCCAAGATAAATCCTCTAAAACATTCTCATTGATGCGTGATTGTTTCAATAAAAGATTCCACCATTTGGTTTTAATGGTCTTGCAAACCATCATCTTCATTGCCAACCGTTTTATTTGCAGATCCATGACTAACAAGCGATGTTGAGATGTCAAGCTCTCTTCTGGGATTACTTTGCAGTCTCTGCAACACAACTGATCTCCACACCTCATCGCAAAGTAATCTATGTGTTTTAGTTGAGCCACTCTTATAAGTAATTAAATGATCCTCCCTCGTCTTGACGAGAGTGTTTAATATGAAAAGTTCATAAGTCGTTACAAAATTCAGGATGGTTTTTCAACTCCATTTC
Organism: Ottelia alismoides; assembly: GCA_037367405.1. Taxonomy (NCBI): domain Eukaryota; kingdom Viridiplantae; phylum Streptophyta; class Magnoliopsida; order Alismatales; family Hydrocharitaceae; genus Ottelia; species Ottelia alismoides. Next base: position 205,102 of record JAZKJV010000481.1, read on the forward strand.
AAGCCCCGAAGCCATGGCCTCCATTATTACTAGCATACCCTGAAGCATCTTTTCCCACATGTCCATTCAGATCCACCTAGACAAATTATCTCTCTTGATGGGATTCATTGCATAATCTTAACCAAATCCTTCCAAGAAGCTTGTTTAATCCTTTCCTCTAAACCAACTTACGCAAATAAACTGAGATTATATTCATAACTTCTTCCAACAATAATTTTAGCAAAATAATCTAATCCCCAAACCCATGCACCTCGACCATACTATCCATCAAATACTTACGAGCAATCGCTCCAACACCATTTCTAACCATCTCTTTACCTGAATTCCATAATTTAAAACATACTTTCTTAATCTCCCTTGCTTTCTCTCCAACCCATTTTATCTCTTGGAGACATAGTATATGAATCTTCTTTCTTCCCATCGTATCTACTATCTCCATATATTTGCCAAACAAAGTGTCAATATCCCAACTTTCTATCATCAACTTCTTTTGGACTAACTTCTTTACTGGCATGCGTCCATCATGCGAGAACCCTTGCAAATTTTGGACTGCTTTCGGGGGCCGATGTAGCGGAACCTTCTTATTTACTCACATGTGTTCCTCATGTGAGAACCCTTTCAAATTTTAAACTGCATCCGTGCAACAATGTAGCGGCCCTTGATAATTTCTCATTGCTTTCGGGAAAATGCAACGTGTCGCAAGTAGGGAACGGTCTTGCCAATTTGTAGTAGCACTAAATTACATATTTTCTCATTGATAAATTGAATCATTCTTAAGCATACATTTGACTTTTCTTCATGTAAATACATTATAAAGTGATAAAACCATCCACAGTAACTACATAATACATATGACCAAGATGATCGAGAATCCAATTAGACCCTGTACATCCATGTGAACAAGATGAAATGTTGAGAAAGAATGTGGTTGGTTATAAGCAAGAAAATAACTTTAGTAATACTTCCTAAACCATAATATGCCTTGAAACTTGCCGACAAATGGAAGACCCGAATATTGATGCCACAAACAAGATGTAGTAGTCAAAGATAATGAATCGTAGTAGAGGCAGGTTGTAGAGACTAAAAAAGATAGTATACCCCAAATTCTTTAAAATCTTGATCAATCATCATTCATGTCATAATATCCTAAGATGCCAAAGGCACATCAAACAACTTTGCAGTGCATACATTTGAAAATCTGACTAACAACTGGCAACTTGATCAGAAAATCAGGAACAAGAAACACGTGTAATAGGAACAAGCAACGCATGTAATAGGCTGAGAATGGTGGTAACAGTAACCTCCTCATATTTCATCAGCGACATGCACAATCTTCCATGAAGGAATCTATCTGATCCTATCAAATTGTTACCTTACCTGTCACTATATGGGTGGTGAGAAGTTCCAAAATCTACCAACCAATCAACTCAATATAAGGATGAGTTGGTCATGTATACCCTAAACAAAGATGAATCGGATGTTGTACCTACATCGTTGTCTCAAGTAATGTATTGGTAAAAGTGGACAGAGTGAGAGAAAAAGTGGACAGAGTGAGAGAAACGCTTGAACATGTCCAAATCGACATAAAGGTTCACAATTTACCGCTCTATAGCTAATTGAGCAGTATATGGCCCCTCGTTCTTAATCTAGCACATCCTCGGTGTCTCTTGGCTAGCCATAGAATGCATACATGGATTGTTTGCAAAATTAATGGAACCAGTCTGAATAATGGGATCATTTTGAGTAAACCTGACGTGACCTATATCATGTGTTCATCCAGAAGCATTGTGCCCTCCAAGGCTACATGGCATAACCAAGGCAAAACTCTGACTATGATAATTATGGTTGCAAGGAGGCACTGAAGCAACTCAATCTGTTGTACGCCTCATCTAAATGTGTATGATAGTGTTTCTCATCATATGATCGTGTAATAAATATAGTAGGGCAATCCCAACTGATTAAGAAAGGCCATCATCGCTCACCCCTTTCAAGATACCTTATTAGTCGAGCATGTAAAAAGCATGCTTCGAGGAGTTCAACTTCTCATTGAGTGCTTTCGATTGCGAGTAGTATTGGGCAAGAGTCTACCCTCTTGCCTAAGCTGCATAAAAATAATATGTCAGGATCATGACTCACATTTATCTCAAGCGAATATGAGTCCGTCAGATGTCGTATTAATGCTTCACCTCGTCTGCAATCCAAGGACTGAATGCACTCAGAATTCAAGCATTGCTCATGTTATTGTCCACGTTCCACGTGACATTATTACATGTTCTTATGTCGCCTCCAGTATTATATATAGCTTCCTATGTCCTCTACCCGACATCAAAAAGATTCTTGACCATCAAGCATAGTTTGTTTTGTCTAACTTGATAATTTGTCCAAAAGGGGCTTCTTCATGCTACTCATGTCCATTGACACTTCCACCTCAAATTCCAAACTACCTTGCATCTCTTTCTATGCCAAAATTACAAAAAAATGCATATATATAATATGAGAACATGGTGTTATCATCTGCATTTGCACGTAGTATGTGTGGATGTAACTAGGCTAGGCCGCGGTGAGCCCAAAGACTGAGGAGGTAGCGACAAGCCTGAAGTGAGGGTGGTGGTGTTAGCCCTGCGAACTTGACGGTGGCAATTACAGACATATAAGTTGCAACAACCTTGGGCAGCAGCACTCGGTAGTTGCAACCATGAAACTAGGCAACAATAGAAATCGGGTCACGGCAGCAACCCTAGATGGTGGCAAGGCCCTAGCTATGAGCAAAATAGCGGTCAAGCCCAAAAATATTGAGCCTGACAATGCAGTCTGCATGGTGCAACATTGGAGCCTATTAACGTATCTATGTATGTTTATTTTCTTATTTCAACAACTTATGTGTTTTCTTATTCATGATCAAGGACTATTGTGTAATCTTCATTCCTATATGTTAGAGTTTCGTCTCTATAAAAGAAACCTTAACTCCTTCAATAGAATCCCATCTTATTCCACATGTTTTTCACACATGCTATCAGACCGATGGTCCTTTACTGGAGTACTCGTATCCACCATAACCCTAACATTAACCCACCACTGCCACAACAGCCACTAACGCCGCCTCCCCTCCTTGATGTCTATATAACAGCCAGCGGCGGCGGTGCGCGAGGAAGCTCTGGCAGTCCGACCAGTCATCTTTGACCCTCTTACATGCTCATGTGTGCTCCATTTTCTGTTGTATGAAGGTTGGAATTTTTAGATTTTTTATGAAAAAATATAGCAGTTAGATATTTTGGTGATTTCTTGGTTTTCTAATCCCGGGACTAGGTCTCTGGAGTTCTTTCTTCATCTCATGAGCGATCTATAAGGAGAAGTCTATCCTCATGATATTCTCTAATGCTTGAGTAGACCACTGTCTCTTGCCTCTTGTCTTTTATCTAACCGCAATGGCCATGAGTCCACTAGAGGTAAAGCCCTTAGTCCACACTTTTTGTAGTGGTACATAGGAAGACTTCTATCAAACTCAAGGACGCGATAATTGTGTGCACTACTCTCGGGCCTTCAAGGTTTTCTTTGGCAGTAAAGAACATGGCCTCAAATTTCAGCAAAATTCAGTCGAATTTCTATCGAATATCGATATGCAGTCGAAATCAAAATTCGACCGAAATGACCGAAAAGACCGAAATATGAGGGTCCTGGTACAAAAAATGACCGAAATTCCGGTCAAAATTCTGTTATGGTCAATACCGAAATGGTGACCGAAATCGACATTTAGGGCCTTGGTAAAGAAAACTAAACATCCTTACAAAGAAAGCTCTAAAGAAAACAGCTAAAGATTGAGTCGTAGCTGCAAGACAACTATCAAGTTAGGAATTTGCTGAAAAACAGTGTGCATCGGTCTATTACGACCAATCATATGTACAACAGTACAAGGACAAAACAAAAGAAATGTGGGAAGAATTATATGCCACTTGATCTCAATAACCAACCAAATCATGCCTTGCGGATATCTACGTACGTATTCGGTCAATCTCTCAAGGAGATTCTTCTCTAATTTAATATTATAAAAGTATTACACGATTTTATGAGGAACTTTCCGTCTTACATGCTCCTTGAACTGAACATGCCACTGAACATGCTCTAAGTGGCAAGCTTACAAGTTTCTTGTTAGCATGAGTCCTCACTACCAGATAGTTAAGAAATGATTTCTCACTTCTGACATGGTTCCCTCACTCAGTGTACTCTTTGCATGTCTTCAGCAGCTTGACTGTAAGCTTAGAAAGAGCCCCACATAGCTTTGCATTGCATTAAGAAAGCCTACTAAAACGTGTATCTTACACCATTTGTCACATTATATATTGGAGTATAAATGCCACATTATATGTCACATTATATGTTGATACATTAAGAATGAACCCTAAAACTCTATCTATGAGAAGAATCCATGACTATGGATAGAGTACACATGACTAGAAAAAATGTAAAACCTTCCTCGAGGGGTTGCAACTCTTATATACTCTAACACATTATGCATCAAATGAAAATAAGCATTGTGTACCTTACTTCGGTTTAAGAAGATGTGCACAGCGGACCCCGTTTTTTCAGATGGTGGAGGAACGCTAGAGGAGTGTTCAAGTACTAGTTAACTCGACAATGAAGAGGCAGACAAAGGGAAAGTATTGAGTAGAGCTTTCAAGCTCTACCATTTCTTGAGGCAGTTTATATTAGAATGACCCATTCTCTCAAGAGTTCATCAAAGAGAAACTCAATGTAGGATCCATTCTCCCGTGATCATGAACTCCAATACGAAATCCTCTCGAGATTCCTATTACAGAGAACCAACATCGATGTCCCTATGAGAGTGACCTACTTCTCACATCTACAATGGATATTCACACAGCTTTCTTTGTTATGCCCTTCAAAGAGATAGAGAAGTCTTCAGTCTTCCACATGTTGTCGGTCAGAGTACTCCACGAAGAGACTCACTGCAACACTACTGACTCTGATTGATGCAAATACAGAGCACACAAGCCAATTATCAAGAGTTCTTCATGGATCATCATTCACATTCCAACCATCTAGTTCCTCCTCATCAATAGGGCAAGAGAATAATACCATCATCAGTAACCAAGAAAGTATGTTGAGTCGATGTTGTCCATAGTTTTCATGCAAGGTTTTAAATTTTGATATCGGACATCGTATCGACACCAAGTCAAAACGAAATTTCACCATAATTTCGGTCACATTTCTCCCAAATCAGGCAACAATTGTGAAGGAAGGACCCATATCAGCATTTCGCTCAAAATTTCGATCCCATGTCGAAATCGAAAATTTGGCAAAATTCCGTCGATATTTCACAAAATCTAAAACAATGGTATCATTTAATCAGAGGTGAGTGAGTACTTTATTTTATTTGTCCAAGATAAGCATTGCATATTCTAGCTTAAGTTGGGAGGGGGTACTGAAGTAAGACTTAGCTAGGTAATTGCATCTATCAAGAATCCAATTACCACGCATATGTTTAGTCACACATCACCTATTGGTGGTACTTTGGTGTGTTAGTAGGACTATATAAAGAGTCATACACCCCATGTACTCATTGAGAAAAATATAAATAAAATATCTTGTCCTTTGAGGCTTTACCATGTGATTTCATCCCGCTCCTTAAGGAATATAGTTCCACTTAAAACTCTGAGCGTTCCTTATTTTATTTTCCTTGTTTGATTTGCTTTTGCATTTCTTATATTTCACATCTCTTTCATGTATACATACATTTGATGATATTTTGAAAGAAACTCTATCTCTATGTGTTTCCTCAAATGCATTGAAGCATTGTTATATCACGAGAACAACGTGTATGCCATTCTCTGATATCAACCGATGCAACAGAAAATTCAGATGGTAAAAAATAGAAAGGATACCTTCAAAAAATAGAAAGGATCGAAGGAAGAAGAAGACACACGGGTAGAATAAGGTTTTTGGAAGAAAAAGGTGGTGATGCGCACGAGGGAGAAGGTAAAAGGAGATAATAGTGACTACTATCCCTTTATATAGGAGGGTATGTAATTACAAAATAGAATTTAAAGAGAAATTACCTATTCTCACAAATCCTAATTTGACTCCCCGAATTACTCAACCAAATAGCCAATTATAAATCACATGAGATCACCTTATTTTAAATAAAAATCAAAATTACAATAGACTCAAATTGGTCAAAACTAATAATTAATCCTAACCCTAATTTAATTAGAAACTCTAATTAGATGAAATTAAATAGACAATAAATTCGAATTTAACTGATCCTTGTTTTTCCTCAATTCCCAAATTTGCAATGTAGCATCGACCCATGACAATTCTTTGGCAATACAGAACCAGAGAAATGTTACAATATTGAAAATTAGATGTATGATATTAATAATGTTGTTTATAACATGGTGTCAAATGTTGGATTCCAGATTCATTTCGCCAAAGCTCGAAAAGGGAGATTTTATGAACTTCCACTAATATTTCGCTAAATCCCCCTAAAATTCTGTAAATGACTTTAAAGATAGTTAAAAAATTAAGGTTCTCATTTCTTAATGTCCTCTAATCAATAAAAGGATAGAAATGTGCACTTGTTAGCTAAAAAAGAGGTGTAGAGTTTCTACTTATGCTACATCATATACGACATGTTGAAATATGGATGTCTTACAACATATTTATATGGATATTTTATATAGGATTACATGGTGTTATAGTCAATTATGATTACATATATACGACCAACCATATTTGTTTGTGTGTTTGACAGGGAACCGAGGTAATGTGAGGATGAGTACATATACTCTTAGAATTGCTATTGATGTTTTTTGAACCCTATGTTTGCTCCATGTAGGTGTAATTGGGTTCACGTCCAGGATGTCGCTCACTGTGCCCCCCCCCCAACCATTGGAAGCATGGGTCTCGTTAATAATTTATACATTAGAGATCATTCCCCTGTATATTTTGAGTTGGTATTTAGTCAAGGCTACTGTATCAGGATTTGCAGCAGTAAGATAATCACAAATAGCTGTCCTTAGTCTATCAATATTTGAAGCCATAAATATACCATGGATTTCATGCTTTTTTATAAGAGAAAGAACACTCGCCAAATAAGCAGCCAAAATAAACCTTTTCAAAGAAAACATCAAGACTGTGAAGTTATGAGAAAGGTCAACGAAATATCAGCAAAATTTGGGAAAATTCACCCATTTCACCGAGACTTCATTGACACAACGAAAAACCTTGGAAAGGGACAGCATTAGGGGTTTCAATCGGTGACGTGGGGAGGAATTTCGACTGAATTCACCTAATAATGCTGACCATGTATATGGCGTAGGTACGTTCTTGTGGTTGAGTGTGGTGTGGCGTGTTTTTTAATGTTTATTTTTATCTTTTTATAAAACTTGAGGGAATAATTCACATTGGATAGTAAAAAGACAAGCTTGGAACTGTTCCTTCACTCAACTTACAATCTGCATGTAAAAAACATAGTCCGAAAGTGTTGAATATATTACTAATTCAAAAGGTTTAAATTGAAGATGCGTGTACTGATATGAAAACTGTTTACCACTCAAATCTCAATCCCACAAGAAGATATAGACTACAGATAACTGTCAGATTATACAGTCAACGAGGCATTTATCAATTTTCTGAGTATTCTTTCTTCCTTTATGCTCGTTGCAGTTCCTACTTTCATTAAACAGAGGGTCAAATATCAGGCAGCATGGAGAGAATAGGCTCAGAGCTTCAACTAAGGTTATCCAAATACAATGGGTCCAATGTAGTTCATCAGAAACAAATTTTACAGTTTCATAGAAGAGGATCAGCTGGATGGACAAATTGCAAATATAAAACAAAACAAAAAATCTATACATACCTTAATGATGGAGCAACAAAAGAAGATGCAGCACTTTGAAGTACACTAACACCGATTAGACGAACAAAAGCTTCCCTATCTTGCTCCAAAACATATTTAACGCTTGTTCCTATTAATAATAAAAAGGTTCATTGCATGTAAGATTAATTGAAAATGATGGCATGGCACCATGGGAGAAGTGGTCATTTACCATTGAGAGAAGCAATGCGGTCAGAAATCCATGTTCTTGAGAAAACTAGCAAAGATACAGCAAACAGTTGAGCGCCTTGCTTATCTAAAAAGGTCGGAACCTGTAAAATCAAATCTTATAAAGGGTACCAAATGAAACATCATTGCCTAGTACCTAGTTTTCATGTGTATAAAGCATGATGCACGCAAACTGTTTCTTGAGATACTATCGCTGTGCTTACATATGAACGCAGGGATGACAACATGCATGTTTGTAGTTGAAGTCTGTGTGCATAGACACATGAATAGCAAAATCATAACTCACCAATATTTTAAACATCAAAGCAACTCTTAATGGCAATGCCTTCGAAGAGTTCCGTAATTGTGGAACAATAGGCAAGACAGACTCATTGTCAATATCAGGAGAGGATGCTACAACTTTGGAAGATTGAAAATGCATGTTTGGCTTTGATGTGCTTTCCTGTAAACATGTAGAAACACCGATCACCTCCCAAAGAATGCCATTAAATTTACCAATGTACGAAAAAAATTATAACTAAGAACCTTTCTGCTTGAAGTGAATGCTTTTTGGACAACAACTGCATCATTTTTCCTATCATTTTCCGAAGATCTAAAACTATTGCAGACATGGGAATCTGCATCTTCCCTGCAGTAAAAGTAATAGTGTTGAAAATAAGTATATCAGCATGTAAATTGAATAGCTCCTGTAATTTTGGCATCGCCATATTAACCTCTTATTTTGAACCCGCCACCCTCCTTCCCCATCCAGGGATAGAACCATATCGTGGAAGGCAACTAATGCAGGACGGTGCGATATAGTAATGCATGATGTTCCCATTGCCCGAACTTTTGAACAGAAACGTTCCTCCATGTCTGTTGTGACAGCACTGGTGCACTCATCAAGAATGGCAAATTTAGGTTTATGATAAAACAACCTGGCCATTCCAAGCCTCTGTTGCTCCCCAAGTGAAAGTTCATCACCCCAATTAACTTCCTTATCCAGTGGATAACGATCCAACAGGTAATCAAGGTCCACCTGCCAAATTAATATAATTCTTCTCAAAGACTCATTTGGCAAACTCAAGAAGCATGTCACAAAAAATAGTGGGAAGAAAGGAATTACATTTTTCAATAACTCGACCATTCCACTGTATGAAAGAGGTTCGATTTCTTCTGTTGTTGTCAAGGGATAAATCAACTGGTCACGCAGTGTTCCAAAAGCTGTATATGGTCGTTGTGGGACATAAAATATTTCCTTGTTAAGATCGGCTCCAATTCCAGGTTTCGCAATATGGCCTGAAACCAATGGCCATAAACCACCAAGAACCCTGAAAAGGGAGCTTTTACCACTACCGTTTGGACCTGCCAACATATAGAGAATGACTAAATGCAAATCTATATAAGCTATTGTTTTCGAGAAAATTAAAAATTGTCACAGCTCAATAAAAAAAATTGAGAAAAAAGAGGGTATGATGTCGAGAATACGCATATCAAGTAACTTCTATATATTCACAGCTCAATAAAATTGCATGGCCATAAAGATGTTAGGAGATTGTTGAATACAAGAACTTTGATATTGAAGAGAGCCTTCTCAATATTATGTTGCCAACATTACAAAAAGCAAGGAAGATGCAGATAAGATGAGGAGAAAAGAAAACACAAGACACAAAGAGAAGATGAGAGGTGAAGTCATTAGTGAAGATCATATTTTGTATTTCCCTAAAACCATGCAAAAGAACCCTTTCAAAGATCCTCATCATGTAAAAATTCATATGTGCAAAATCCCACTCAACATGGCAATAATTTAGATCCAAATCCTTAATTTCCAGAGGATAAATTGCTTTAAGACTCATAGGACCGGGTGGAAATAAGAGCTCTGATCAGATAAAACTCATTTTAGTAAGTACCAACATTTCAACCATCGACCAATCACTTTATTTTTTATATAAGAAAAAAAAGGGTCTATATCCAAAATGACGTACATCAAGACAATATATTTAATAATCACATTAAAATTTATAAGTTCCGAGCCTCAAAGAAAGCCTTGCCATGTCCTAGCACACTTTCAGCAAAGTAACTCCCCTGACATAATGTCCCCCCATTATATGATATCCAAATCGTCAAAGAAGAATGAGGGCCTGTGTATTCCCAGTATGCGATCTAGAGCGTGCTAACCCAAAGGACCTCCAAAACCCATCAGCACATGTGCAATCTAACCAATTCATTGTTGAACCAATCGGGACCTCCCAAGAGCATGTGCAAGTAATAAAGAGATGATTCACATCATTCAGATTGTTGAAGCATCTCGGGCACGTGGCATCAATTCCATTGATCTTGACCCTATGAACCTTCGTCAACACAAGCCATCTTAGCAACAAAAGGAACTTTTTCCCATGCATCAGTACCTTAGAACTTCAAATAGATATGCCGACTCGAGCTAAGTCTCCATGTTTACACACCATGGGAGTAGAGAAAGTCATGTATGCCTTCGTCGTCAAGAAAATTCCATCAAATCGTCCTCCACCCCATCAAGAGGTTTGGTCAAATTCAAGAATTCATGCATCCTCTACTCACAAAAACCATAAGTAAAATCAGGAGCACACCCCACCCCCCAAACCCCTGGTCCAGGCCTCTGCAACATATATGCTTGAATTGGCAACAAGAGTGAAAAACCTCAGAAAACAACTACAAAGAGCACCTTCCTACCCCTAGTTACTAATCTGAAAGATTCACCATTCTCCGCCACCATTCGCAGAGACTTGCATAATTTCAAGCAAAGCCAAACAAATCCCCTGCCAAAAGCATGAAGGTGATCAAGTATTGTTTCTTGCAACAGATTAAATTGCACTAAAATCAGTAGTACATCCAGATCTCTATCTTTTACTGGTTTAGTTATAGTCTCGCAATCCACTGAAGATAAGTCTCAACTCTCATGCCCAAAACCAGACCAAAAGGAATGCTTCACTAAGGACTCCAACAGCCTCCGTAGCCCAACCAGCACCAGTTGAGTGGATACGAAAAAAAGACTGCCTGCCAGAACAATATGAACAATATTAGATGGCCACCCCCTTGACACGATGAGGTCGTCCACCCAGTCGGCTTCTTCTCCAGCTTTTCCATCAATGACATCCAATTCGTGTCTTGGAGCCTACCATCAAACAAAGGTAAACCTAGAAACATGAGTGGTAGGTTTGCCCACAAATTAATCAGGGTCCTCCCACAATCCTGTGTCCTCCTATGAAAGACCAAATGCAACAAACACCGTTTTGTCCCTCTTTACACATGTCCTCAAGTGTCAGCCTCCACACGCCTTAATAAATAAGACCAAAAATATTGAATCACCAGGGTAGAAAGGTTTTTCTCATGTGTCATCCGAGCAATACCACCCATGCGTTGACTACCTAAACATCACAACTAACATGCCCCTCACAATGACAAACATGAGAGGTGCAAGGGAGCACACCTGTATAGTCATCATCTGTGGTTAAAAGAAACCACCCTACAGCTAACCTTCCAGCAAAATTGAGAAAGAGGCCATTGCAGTGTACCTCTCCATACATGCGATCCAAATCTTGAGGAAACCTGTCTCATGTAATGAGGCCCATATGAATCTCCAATTATCACGATCACACATTTCAGAGAACTCCACCTTCCACAGAAGCCTCTCATCTGCCTCCTTTTGTGACCCCTCTCCATTTCGGCGGCGCTCAACAAGCTGTCCATGGGTCAAGCTAGAACAAAAGTTATATGCTCCGGAGAGACGACGGCACAAAGAATTAGGAGAATATTGTTCACAAGTACCTAAGCTATAATGATATAAATAGCATTGGAGAGGAAAATAGGACTAAAACTCTCCACTTGCATGGAACATCCTCTTAGGTAGTAAAAAAGATTAGACCATTGCTTACTCATTTAAATCCAAGATTTTGCTCGTTCGGTAACTTCAAAAATACCCATCACATCACACACTACCACATCCAAGAATTACTTAAAGAGAAAAAGGAAAAACCATCCAAGTCAGAAAACCTGTGCACATTTAGGCCAAAAACTACAATACGAACCTCCTACACAACAGACTCTTGCATCAGTTCATTACCCTAAACCTGTGAAATCTTGTTCACCTCACGTCCCAGCCGTTGCCAACCACCACTACTAACTCAACTATTCAAAGCTTTGTCCAATAAAGCCCTACTACCCTCGTGATCACACTAAATATGTAGCTCGTCAATAGTAATAGCATAGAAATAGTTTCTACATGGTCAATCTCTAGCCATATCATGAGAAAACTTCGTCTGCAGCATCCTACTTCAGACATGTATATCTTGACCATTGCCTCCATCCCATTTTAATTTATTGTCCTCTAACATAGTCCTTTGGTGTGGCCTACAAGAAACGAGACCTTACCAACCAACCTAATACCAATATATTATGATATAAATACCATATCTTTCACCAGTCGATAGAAAACTATATGCTGCTTGACTCAAATGCTACATTTAACTTCAAATGCATATGGTACAATAATAATAGTAACATCACAGTGATGAAAGAGCACACCTGATTATATTTTATAGAGGTATACATATTCGATAAAAAAGTTTAGACCAACATCTGCATTTACAGTTCAAATGGAGTGGACTAGAATACGTGTTATTGTTCATAACGAAGAAATTTGTTCCAGTATATTTAGATATGTCAATCTGTTTTTTTATTATGTTCATGTCAACAACTAAGAACCTCTTCGGTTTATCCAATCTAATGGCAAGCTAACATCACCTTGCCAGCTTCTACAAAAAGAGCTAGATTTTTCTAATCAAAATTCAATGGCCATAATTTGGCAGTAACCAATGAACCCAGAATGGTATTCCAAAGAGAACCAAAAAAGGTGTATCCTACTTTACAAGCATATATCTTCAAATGCATATCATGATTCCTGATAGAGAACTTGCTTAGTAGCAGAATTAAAAAACAACCTTTGGTCAATCAAGACATATTAGTTGAAAAGGAAGCACTATAGCATTTAGGATTCGAAGATTCACTTTTAAAAAAAACTTGAAGCTCAAGGGAAAAATATAAGCACTTGAAGCTAAGGTAAAGAATGACAGAAATAGGTAAAACTAATAGTTAAAGTAATCGTAGTGTGGGATCAGCTATCTCTGTTACGAACACAAAAAAATAGATTTATTCAGGTCCACTATCTTTCTTGTATTGAAACACGAATTATTCCTTGTAGAAGAAGGCTTTACTTTACCATTAACATTTCACTAAATAAATGTCAAATACCTGTGATCAAAAGATTTGAACCAGATTCCAATTTGAGTGTCAGATTATCTACCAATACATTTCCAGTTGGCGTAACTACCTGATGGTATATTTAGCCAGCAATGGCATCAGTATATGAATTCCAAAGGAAAATCACATTATCCTAGAAATTAAATCAAGTACCTTGACATCATTAAATTCAATAAAGGTTGCCTCGCTAAAAGGGCTCTTGCTCAAATAGCCCTGAGATGAATCAGCATTAGAAGACAGCTCTCTCGATACCACCATTAATTCATGGATACGATCAGCATAGCCACTGCCACAAAGCCAGACAGAATAAACATTCCAGAAGAAGTGGCAGAAAAATAGACTACTGTCACTCGGTTATGTGACTGATTTACGTAATATACATGTCCCAAAACTAAGGAAAAATACGAAATCCATTCCAGATGAGGCTGGAACAAGTGTGATAGTATGGAAAAATACATCAAAGCACAAGATGCATCTTGCCTTCCTCGGCAGTTATATTCCTTAAACAATGTGGCCTATCTGAACTGCAGGATCTTGAAAGTATACAGTTTGTACATGAATAATAAAGTTCATCACAACTGACTCGTGAGATTATGAGACATGAATGATGAATCACAATGCAACGCTCAAAACACGCATGCATGGGGTAGCTAATAAGGGGTGAAACCATCAACCACTACCTCAAGGAAAAAATTAAAAACCATTCATTTAAAGGAAAAATAATAGATGACAAATCAACAGATAAAATCCATATATAAACATATATAAAATAGGATAAACAGAAGTAAAATAAAAATTATGAAGACAATAAATTATTACGTTTCCACATCAAAGTAAAATATAGTACTTAATTTTTTCTTTAATTTAATGCCCGTTGGTGTTCCAAAAGTACCTTTTCGGAGTCCTAGAGAGGAAGATGCGGTTTGGGTTGACGTATACTGCGACTTGTGAGACATATTGGATCATATGGAATTCACCCATTCTCTTTCCGACTGAGATATCTTATGTTTCGCCCAAGGAAAATGGATTGAACCATCAATAGTTTGGAGCGCGAAGTACAATTGGATCAATTTATTTTAATTCACCCCTTGTAGATAAAGTATTGATTTAAAAAATAAGTTGTAAGATGTAACGAAATATTAATCCTTCCTTTGATCTTTATGATAAAAGAATCAACAAGATATCTTATAATATAACCTCATGTCATTAAAAGATGTCATTATCTTCCATTTGGCCTCTTCAAGCCCTCTGTAAATAACGTCCATGGATAGGTCCTGATCAGCGTCAACCATGTGCAATAAACGAACCAAAATAGTAAAAACTTGAATTGCAAGTGCAGTGTGGTTCAAGAAAGAATGGCACAAGACCATGGATGTCGCACCCTCTCCCTTTTTAGTCCTCGATGATTTGCAATTCCTCCACCCATTCAAGAAGAACATCAATCTGACTTGCCTTTTCTGTAAAATGCTTTCAAACGTGAGGAAAGTTGTTACGAACCTCGTCTGACGAGTCTAATAATCTCTTTTGTTAGTGAACTTCTATATCAAGCTCAAAGTTTTTGTAGGTGCACAAATGTAAACAGTGGGTGTTTTTACCTTTGTAATTACACTCTTTGCCTTTGACTCTTTATGTGACTCTTCTGAAGACAGACCAATCGAATGAGCAACACACAGAGTCCACAATACAACAACAAAGCCTTTTCCCACAATTAAGTAGGGTCGGCACATAGATTATTTGCCTCCATTCAGATCTATCTTGGGTCAATCTCGAGCTTATATCCAAAAAAACTAAGATCATTCGTATAGTCTCATTCCAACACTTCTTGGGACGTCCTCACCCTCTCTTAGCCAGCTCAACATCCCAAAACTCGCATGGTGCATCAGTTGACCTTTTTTGCAAATGATCAAACCATCTTAAGCGATTTTCTCGCATCTTATCCTCGATCGAAGCTACATCAACTTTCTTTCTGATTACATCATTCCGAATTCGATCATTACGCGTGTGTCCACACATCCACCCTAGCATTTTCATTTCTGCTAAAGTCATTCTCTGCACATGTCGGTGATTCGCATGCCAACATTCAGATCCATAGAGCATAACAGGTCTCACGGCTGCTTTGTAAAATTTTCCTTTGATTTTTAAAGAAATTTTCTTATCACAGAGAACAACAGAGGTTCCTCTCCACTTTAACCAGCCTGCATTTATTCTAGTAGTAACATCTCCATCAATTTCCCCATCATGTTGCAAAAAAGATCCCAAGTATTTAAAAGAATCTCTCTTCCGAATGCTATCGTCACCAATCTTCACCTCGATTCCTTCACCATTGCTTCCATCAAAGGTGCACTCTATATATTCAGTCTTACCCAGCTTATATGAAAACCTTTAGTCTCCATTGCAAGTCTCCAGACCTCAAGCTTCTCATTTACTCCATTTCTAGTTTCATCAATCAACACAATATCATCAGCAAATAACATACACTAAGGTATCCCATCCTTAATGTGACTTATCGACTCATCCACAATCAAAGTAAAAAGAAATGGACTCAAAGTTGAACCTTGATGTAAACTAATATTGATGTTAGCCAGTCTTCTCGGATCCTTACACAAGATAAAGACATGTCTTACATATCCTTTATGAGGTTAATGTATAGGACAGGTACTTGTCTCTTCTCCAAGACTCTCCGCAATATCTCCCGTGAGACAAAATCATAAGCCTTCTCCAAATCAATAAAAATCATATGGAGGTTCTTCCTTTAAGCTCTATAATTCTCCATTGTTCTCCTTGGCAAATGGATGGCTTCAATAGTTGAGCGACATGGCATGAACCCGAATTTCTTTTCTTTTACTTTGGAAACTTGCCTCAACATTCTTTCTGTCACGTATTCCCAAATTTTCATAGTTGGACTCATCGGCTTGATACCTCCGTAATTCGAACAATTTTGAATGTCTCCTTTGTTCTGATAAAGAGGCACTATGATACTCATCCACCAATCTTCAGGCATTTTATTGCTTCGCCAAATAACATTGAAGCCAAACCACGCTCATCTAAAACTCTCCATACTTCAACAAGGATGTCATCCGATCCTACATCTTTCCCAGGTCTCATAAACTTCAAAGCCTCATTTACATCCTTTCTTTGTATTCATCTATAGTTGTACGATTCAAGTAACTTTCACTACTAGCTAGAACACCCAAAGTGATCTCTATATTTCCTTCCCTAATGAAAAGTTTATGGAAATATTGCTTCCATGTAGTCTCTATATAGTAACAAGCATGTGACCTTCCTCATCCTTAATGCATCTCACTTGAGAAAGGTCTTTAGTCTTTCTTTCTTTTTCGTCAATTTGAATATATCCTTATGGCCTTCCTTAGAGTTGAGATTTTTATACAAAACTTCATAAGCTTTTGACTTATCTTCGCTTGCAGCCTTCTTTACTTCCTTCTTCACTATTTTGTGGTTTGTGACAGTTTCCTTTGTTCTATCCTTAGACATAGCTTTAAAGCATGCTCTTTTAATTTTTAGCTTCTCTTACACCCCTTTACTCAACTACTAAGCCTCCTTTTGACCTAGAGATCCACCTTTTTACTCACCTAGCATCTCTTTGGCTATCTTTTGGATACAAGATGCTACTACCTCCCACATCTCGTTTGCACTTCCGCTACAATCCCAAGATAAGTCTTCTAAAACCTTCTCCATGAAGCTCGATTGCTTAAGTTGAAGATTCCACCATCTAGTTCTCTTGATCTTGGGAATCCTCCTTTCCTTTACCAGCCCTTTTATTTGCACATTCATGACTAACAAGCAATGTTAGTCCACTATATTTGTGAATATTTTGTGAGCAACGATCTTCCCGCTGCTACATTTGTCCAAGAATTATCCACCACAATTTGAATAAAGTTTCCCATTCCAACATCATTAATGCAATCATCAACCAATTAGAATGTATACTATGTAGTGTGCATCTCCTTGTATACATCTATGGAATTAAAAAAAGTTCCCAAAGAGAAATTGTACATATAATTCATGATGCTCCTTTCTTATGTGTCCTTCCATGCATCAGTCATTATGGAATATCGCATTGGCTTCCACATTTCTCAATGGCATAGCAAGTCATCGAAATCCAATGCTTCTGATGTGTTTTTGAGGGATTCCTTGATATGTTTTTGAGGGATTCCACCTCCCAATTCGATGTGTTTTTAAGGGATTCCTTGATCACTAGAAAGAGTAAGACATGTCAAGTTGTATCGAAATCCAATGCTGAAACAAAATACATAGCGATGGCTGAAGTCGCTACAGAAATGGTGTGGGATCAACTCTATTTTGAAATATCTACACATAGATCTGTCTAACTATACAATTATGGGGAGATGATCAAGTTGTCTTATTCACAGCAAACAATCGTGTTAAATGATGCCCCTTCCTTTTTTACCATTACCTTTTTCCATGATTATCATGTGTGCCCTTTCGTTAGTTTAGCCATCAATAAATTGAACTAAACTACGGTCCATTCAATGCAAGGTGCAGCTAAGAGGGGCAGAATTATCCAAACACACATTCCCCCCGCCTCCCTCCCCCACCCTTCACTATATAGGATGTAGCCAAAGCAGGCTACAAAGAATCTGATTCCGATCAGCATAGCAAGAATGCTCCTTGAGAGGTTATTGCAGCAAAGGTGATGTTCGAAGGGGTCTCAATCCTAACAACCTAGGTTGTTGCCTATCTACTCCGAGAGATAAATGGTGGAGAAACCAAGATTGGGTTTGTGGTCCGGTACTGTTGCGAGAGGGTACATGTGAAGAGAGAGGGGAATGATGCAATTGGCGATCGAACAATAGACGGTTGATGATGGCTATCGAGGGCTGCAAAGAAGCCTGTTGTGACAATTAGAGGAGCATATTGTGAAGCGCTTCGATGGCAGTTATCTTTAGCAGCGGTGTACAACGCGTCGTTATTTGATTTGCTGGAGGTAGAGGGAGAGAAGCCCCAATAGTGGGTTCCTCTTCGATCTTTGGGGAAGAAGCCCCAAATTTCGTTACTATTCTGGTTCACAAAGGAGTTCTCATTTTCAAGTGATTCATCGACGCAAAGTCAAGGATATCCCAATCAATAAACTCCAAGGTAGCATCCATCCACCCCATTTAGCATCTTTAACTATAATGGGTTAACCCAAATGTGGTGCTTTACTGACCTCTTCCATCAGTGCGGCATAACTAACCCATCCATCCTAAAGGCTTTTCAGCCTTAATCAAAGTTCCTTCCAGAGATCACTGATCCTCCTCTTCTTAGCCTCTTACTACACTAACCTATGCATAAATTTGACAATCCGTAACCTGAAAAATGGCAAAGTTAGAAATATATCACAATATAACATGTCGTTTCTTCTTCCATACGCAAGGATCCAATTCCTCCATAACATGAAATGAAGAAACAGAACCAAAATCATTTGGCGGTCAGCACAACTATCTCACTCAGAAAATGCCGAAGGTTATGCAAACAAGTAGCTAGTCATGTCATTTGAAAGCGTAATATCGCGCATGAGAAACAATCTCTGTTGATTTCGACGAGAGAAACCAATCTAGGCAATCACAAGTTAAAGCACACCTCTGATGTAAATCAACACAAAGATGAGAAAAAATGACTTTGGCTATAACAAGAAAAACAATTTCATATGAAATCATCCATCAGATCTTGGAAAGCATCGTTGCAAACTGGTCATCAAGAATGACCACTATATGGCCTTCGCAAGGCGGGTAGCCAGCTAGTGCTTACAACAAAGTTGTTCCCTACTGTTCATGATGTCGTAGGAGGAATATGAGCAGTTGTGCTCCAGAAAGCATATGTACTCCTCTTTCCGCTTGGAATCACCCACGACATGCGCAATCATCTAGATAATCTTAGC
This sequence comes from Ottelia alismoides, assembly GCA_037367405.1. Taxonomy (NCBI): domain Eukaryota; kingdom Viridiplantae; phylum Streptophyta; class Magnoliopsida; order Alismatales; family Hydrocharitaceae; genus Ottelia; species Ottelia alismoides. The sequence continues at coordinate 224,358 of JAZKJV010000481.1, forward strand.
TACCACATGAAGTAAACAATGGGGTGAGGATAAACAAAAATATGGGAGGAGGCCACCGAGAAGAGAGAGTTGTGGTTGTCGGTGATCATGAACTTCCCGAAGGTGCCCTGATCGACAATGTAAGTGGCGTCGAGCTGGAGGAGGTGGGGGCACAGGAGGGAACCGAAGGTAGGAGGCGGAGGAGGAAGAAGAAGAGAAAGATGATTTTTAGATAAAATATATATGCCCTAACTATTGAATTTTATTACCCTTGTGTCCCAAAAGTTAACGTCTGTTTAGGATGCAAATGGACGGCAACTAACCCGATGGTACAAGTGACAAAACTGTAAGAAGGCAAGAGTACAACTGATATTCCAAAAAAGGGAGGGGTATAACTGAAATTGTAGAAGTTAAGAGGGGATGAAGTGATAAAATTCCTTAATTAAACACGATGCATTTTAGGAGAAAATTTTAAAACATTAACAATTTCACTGAATGTATATGAAATGCGAGAACTAACCTCAAGCGGTTCAACCTCCGAGAGCTACTAGACAGTGTTCCAAGGGACTGGAAAAGAGAGATAATCACACTAGTATGGTATCTGAGATTGCTCAACATTTCAGCTCTTCCTAGTGTTGAACTATCAGGTTTCAGATTGCCAGCAAAAAAGGGCTCCATTATAAGAATTACTCCAAAAGTGGCACCGAGATATTTCAAGAGAAAATCTTGAATCATTCCAAACCACCAAGTATCAAAAAGAACATGCTTCATATGCTTCACAAGTTGCTTAAACTGCTCGTGAATGTGAAATGCTTCCCTTTTTTCTCCTCCATAAAATGCTATACTTTCAGCATTCGTTCTCAGTCTAGAATGCAGCTGGCGGTACTCCCCTTCTAGTTGTTGTTCCTGAGACATGAGCTTTCCAAATGCAGGTGAAAAATTTCTTATTGCAGCTCCTGCCCCCAATACGTAAGCCTGGAAGGAATAGATCCCACACAAAAGACATGACGGATATGAATGCAACAAATATTTTGGCATGCAATGCTTCTATGACGAAGTAGGAATTCTTTTTACAGTCTCTTCTAAAAATAGAAGAGAATAATACAATCAAGCTATTTAAAGAAGGGCAGTTGATGTTATAGATCCCGATATATGGGGGATTTGGAGTATGATAACTTTCGATATAAAGTGTACAAACCTTCCAAGCATTTTGAGGTAGACCCCCCACCCCCTCCAATCCATAAAGCATCATATTGACATCATGTGATGAAAATTCTTACTACTACATCAAGGGTATGCAATGATTTCTGGTGCCGATCGTTAAACAGTTAATTATAGATATGTAAAAAAGTCTGAAATTAAGATGAAGATGCTATGGTTGAAAATATGATGACACAAGAATAAGGACCTGAGCGTACAAAATAGAAAGTTGGTAATGCTAATAGAATGATGGAAACGCATTTTAACACGAACTGGACATGAGCAAACAAGGCCACTAGATGCTCTGGTTCAAAGGTGCATTTTTTTAAAAGAATCTCACTTGCAGAGGAAAAATGATTGGTTGTTGTAGCAAGGCATACCCTAAACTCCTTATAGACAATAAACCCCACTCACTAAGCAGTTTTCATGATTAATGTATGAAATATAAGAACGAACCTACCATCATCCAAACTACATATTTCGGACTAGCATAGGAACAAAGCCGCCAGGTATACAACAAAGCATCAGCAACAGCAGTGAGGTCCTCTTGAACAAGCTCACTTAATTCTGAACAGAACCTTGGAACATCACTAGCTATCCGTTGTTCAGGATTGGTAATTCGCCCATCGACATGCGATATTTTGTAGTATGCCATATTCTGTAGATAAAATTAGAAAAGAACATGATAGAGATAGCATATAGCATGTAATTTATGTGGATCATATCTGATAACCCACACACCTCCCAAAAAGACGATGAAGTTGAGAAAAACAAATCATGAAAGATTTATTACAAAAGCAGATAGAGCTAAAAATCTCCAAAATTTGGTCCAGTTATGGTGGATGTTTTCACTAACATCAACCACTTTTTAGTGCTGACTAATGAATGGAAAAAGAAAACCAATAGGCGACAACACGCAGATTGATATCACTAGCCATGAGGCACTGCCTTTTGCAGGACAAATGCCGGATAAACTGAAGAGAACTAGCAAGGAAATCAAAATCACGCCAATAACAATTGAAAGAAAGAAGCAGTGATGCATACGGCAAAGCTAGATGCAAGCTAAAATTACCCATATCAAAGATATTGAGCAACATAAAAATGCATTTTAGGCATCACGAAGGCAGTACCATGCAAACAATAAGTAGTTGCAGAATAGGAATATTGTAGAAATTTAGAGAGATATTTCACACAGCAGCTATGAAACAAAAACTGCCCAATGTGGACAAAAATCCATACAGAATCTCGGCACTCGGCAACCTTAAAAAAACGATCGAACTTCAAGAGTACATACTCGTGCAGGGGACCTACCTCAAAATAATCTGCATGAATGAGATCTGTCAATATCTTTCTAAACCTCCACGATAATGACCCAGTTATATATTTTGATGTAGAAAACAATGTCGACTGAATAAAACAAAGAATGAGGTTTTCTATAATTAGACGTGAAAAAGTTGGGAAGCGACGAAGAAAAGCAGCACGAAATAGGAAGCCCTGCACTTTTGCTAATCGATTGCTTAAAGCAGTTCGCAGTACCTGTACAATTCAAAAGGAATTAGTTCTTGTTACTGCAGTAAATAAAACAAGCTTATATGGCAATAATAACATAATTTGCACAAAATTTAGGACAAAAAATATAAATAATATCAGACAAGGGTGCATTAGTATAATTTTCACATAAGAGAAATTTAGCATGCAGAAAAGGTGCTCACAGAACTGAAAAGAGAGACTGCCACATATCCATTTGTAAGTAGTAGTTACTATTGGGGTATTTGGTTATGCGTCATTTATATGGGAGATGGGTAAATGGATCCCTCCAGGTCCATTTACCGCATCCAAGTCTTTAGTCCCACATCTACCAATTGGGAGATGTGGGGACTCAGTGGGGGCTATATAAAGACCCCCACACCCATTGTTTTCAGATGAGAAAAGAAGACTATCAGCCCTTTGAGGCATTCTCCCGTGACTTCATCTCGCTCCTTGTAGAGTAGGGTTCCACGTTAAAATCCTGAGTTCTTCGTTTTCTTTATAATTTATTCCGATACGCTTCTGCACTCCTATTTTCTAACATGGTATCAGAGCGGGTTCGATTCTCGAGGAATCATGTTATGTTTTTGATTTAGTCGAGTTTCAATTCATTTATAATTCGTGGATTTGTTCTAGGAAAATGTTCAAGTTTCGATTCAATTTAAGGTTTCATTCTGAAACCCTAGTTCATGGATTCAAGGTTGATTCTGTCCAGATCAACATCGTTATCGATCAAGCCAACAACATAATAGCCATTGGCAAGAAAGTTCTGCATAGGGTTTTGTTGAAACCCTATTTTCACATCTCCAAGTGCATACAGGCCGCAAGCATATCTTCAGGGAGATGCTCTCGTGTTCAGACCTAATATCCCATCTCATAAGGAGACCGTGATACGCAGATCTCTGAAGATGCGGGCAACAGTATCCCATCTCATCGATACACCAGGCGGCGACGATGCACTCATTGCCTCGAAGCCCTTCTCCAGGTGGTGGATCTCCTCAAGAGGCGGCGCTCCAGTCTGCTCCCCCATTCTGATACCTCCATCACCCCGTTACCAGGAGGGAACCCTAAACCCTACCGTACCTCGTTGCTCCAGGCGACAACCCTCCTTCGACGAAACAACTCATCCCACGACGACACGATCCATTCGCAACTCCCTCCAAGCGGAGTCGCCTTCGATTTCAGACTCCAGGCTTCGCGCCTCCAAGCGTCCATGCAACATCGTGCAGATCGATGACACCCAAGTCGCGCGACTCCAAATCGTCGCCTCCATAAAGCTCCTCCCTCGCAAAGACTCAGGCGACGAGCCTCTTCCCTCCACGCATTAGGCGCGCATCGCACGAACCCCAGGCGCCAATACCCCTCTCCTCCGAACTCCCATCTACATGCGGCAGCCCCATCAGTGGCAGCAGCGGCGGAAAACGAAGAAACCCCTATCAGAGGGGGTCGTCTCCTAGGGGTCTCTATCGAGTTCAACGAGCCGAGTTGGCCTCAACTCGGACTCGAACTCGATAAGAAACATAAGGCTCGAACTCAGGCTTGATAAGGGTCAAGCCTTCGATCACCAACTCGAACTCGAACTCGTCGAGTTCGAGCTGACTCACGAGCCTCTTATCGAGCCACAAGTTTCTGAGCTGGCTCACGAGCCTCAAAATGAAATGGCGCACGAGCATCTTATCAAGTCATGAGTTTCTGAGCTGGCTCATGAGCCTCAAAATGAGCATGCTCATGAACCTCTTAACGAGTCATTGTTCCAATTTATACATTAAATTATGCAAATGCCATTTGTAACTTTTTTATACTCTTTTATACATTAAATTATGGAAATAGGAATCATCGGTCTAGTGAATCGGTATTTATGTTTTTCAATTTTTTATTAAGAGGGGAATCGAGTTATCGAGTCGAGTTTCCGAGTTGAACAACACCCAACTCAAACTCGATAAGCTAACGAGCCATAATACCCAACTCGAGCTCGAGCTCGTTAAGGTTTCGAGTCAGGCTCGTGAGCCCTTAACGAGCCAAGCCCGAGTTAAACTCATCGAGCTCGAACTTTCTTAACAACCCTATCGACTCATGCATGTAAAGGAATCCCCTGTCAGCGGGGGGGGGGGGGGTCGACTCTTGCGTGGAAAGGGGTTCCCCGTTGGAACCCTAGTAATTGTGCATGTAGGGGTAGCCCAATAGGGCCCCATGGTTGATTTTAAAAAATGAGTGGAGGGATGGGTTCAAGGGCCCCAATGATGTTGTGTGTCATTTTCAAAAAAAAAAACAGTAAAGAGAGAGAGAGAAAGGAAGAGAGGTCCAAGCAATTTTGTGAGCCTAATTGGGTTGAGGTATGATTGGGCCCAATTGGACCACATTTATTTGTCAAGAAAAAGGCCAAAAAATGAACGGTTTATTTGAAAAGAGGGGACCGTACAAAAAAACCATAAGTAAAACAAAAAAAGGAAGAAGAATGGAACGTCGTAAAAAAATTGAAACAGATTCATGGAATGAAATTTCGCGAAATTTCGATGAAATTTCGCCGAAATTTCGGTTTCGACGAGTCCAGGCTTTCGAAACTACTCTATATATCGATTTCCAGGGTTTCGGGCGAAATATCGCAAGATATCGGCGATATTTCGGCTTGACTCGATATCTCGGCCGACATATGGAATCTTTGAATAAAAAATACACGGAAATGTCAAGATATGCCGAAATTTCGGCCGAAACTTCCCCATTTCGACCGACTTCGTGCAGAACCAGCTCCTTCCTCTTCCAAGGTCTTCTTCCTTCGAGGTAAGCGAAATTAGGCTAAATCTTCTTCAAATTCATAAATTTTTTTAGGAGTTTCACTGTTAGGATGTTGATATAGCTTGCCATAGTGTTTAATTTGAGAGATTTCCCCAAAAATAAGTATAAATTTGGAGAAGAAAATTGGGGCTTTTGTGTTTTTTTTTGCACAATAGTGCTAGCTATGATCATTGTATCTCAGATCTGAAGTTAACATGAAGTAAAACATAGTTGGAGAACATTTTGTTGGATCTATGTTAGAGGAAATTGGGGCTTTTGAGGTTTAATGTGAAACGATAATGAGTTGGGGTATTATACATTCGGATCTTGAGTTTTGGAAGAAGAAATCATAATCAGGAATTTTTTTTGGATTAATAAAAATTAAAAATATAGAAAATCCGATAATCATTTGTTAAATATTTACATTTTGTTCATATTTTGTGTCACTTAGGTATTCTTTCTTGAAAATGGTCCCCTAATTTGTAGAACTAAGATCCTAATGTATAGATCCAAGGTCTTTTTTTTGTAAATCGGAAAAGTAGGTGTTCGAAAAATTAAATATATAATAATTGCGAAATTAAAAACATAAAATAATTTGCATATTCATAAGCAGTTGCATTGTATGCCAACTTAATGTTCTTGAATTTCCTCGCAGATTTCGACGTTCATCACCATGGCACATTCTGGTTCTGGATCTGACAGTTCTGATGATCAGAGGGGCGAATTCAGTGGGGACATTGGCTGGAGGTATGCCTCCGCTCTTGATGGAAATAAGGCGAAGCCGCAATGCAATTTCTGTGGGAAGAAGTTGGGAGGAGGCGGGATCACAAGGATGAAGCAACATCTTGTTGGCAACAACAAGAATGTTGCCAAGTGCACGCGTTGTCCCAATAATGTGAGGGACAAGGTCAAGGCGAGCTTGGACGGAAAGAATAAAAAGGAGACGGGGACAGTAAGAAGGGAAGAACAAATAAAGGAGTTCATGTTCGAGAAAGAATTCAACGTCATTTCTGATTCAGACGACGATGATTTTGTGTACCCCGCCGACATTCAGACTGCAGCAGAGAGGAGGGCATACAAAAGGGCTACACAAGAATCATTCAGGAGCGAGTTCGAGAGGAGAGAACTCGGTGGTGCACGAGGCGGCTTCTATGGTGCAGGTGGGAGTGGGAATGGTTCTGGAGGCGCACCAGTACCACCACCCACCAAGAAACACAAGGGGAAGGGAATTGAGCCTTTCTTGATGAGGAGCAGATCCATGCAATACAAGGCAAGCAAGGATCCGAGGCAGAAAACGGTGAAGGGAATGTTCACCAATGCACAAGAAAGGGTGGGAAAAGCCATCAGCAAGCTCTTCTTTGGGGAGAGCATTCCTACCAACATTGCAGGCGGGCCATTCTTGCAACATGCCATTGATGAGATCGTAGCAGCGGGAACGGGAGTGAAGTCTCCTACATCCTACGAGATCATGAACAAATATGTGGGGATGGAGAAATAGGAGATGAATGAGTACATCGCCGAGTTGAGGAGGAGATGGCCAGAGTACGAGGTGACATTGATGTGCGATGGGTGGACGAGCTACACAAGGAAGCAGATCATCAACTTCCTTATCTACTGCGATGGGAAGACAATCTTCTTGAAATCTGTTGATGAATCTGAGCATGGGAAGGCTCACAAGTACCTTCTGAAGTTGATGAAGGATGTTATAAAGGAGGTTGGTAAAGAGCACATAGTGCAAATTGTGACGGATAACGGCAGCAACTTCAAGAAGGCTGGTGAAACAATAATGAAGTCCAGCAGCTAAGGAATTTTTTGGACACCATGTGCTGCGCATTGCATTGATTTGATCCTTAAGGATTTCAGCAAGAGGAAGCTCGTCTCAAGGGTGGTGGAGAAAGCACGAATGATCACCACATTCATCTACAACCACGACAAAGTATTGGCACTGATGAGGCGGATGTGCAATGGGGAGTTGGTGAGGCCTGGCATCACACGCTTTGCAACCAATTTTATATCGTTGCAAAGCCTCAAGCAACATAAGACGGGTTTGAAAACCATGTGTTGCCAGGGTGAGTGGTTCAAGATACCTGAAGCTCAGACTGAAGGAGGACGGAAGGTGGAGATATTGATCAATGATATCTCCTTTTAAGATGACGTGACTCGGGTCACGAGGATCATGGATCCAGTTGTTTCTGTGTTGCGGATCGTGGATGGCCACAAGAAGCCCACCATGGGAGTCATCTACGAGGCAATGCGCTGCATGAGAGAGAAGGTCAGAGAAGCGGTTGGAAAGGGATCGAAAGCATGGTTGGACATCATAGACGAGCGATGGTCCAAGATGCTCTCACATCCTCTTCACAAAACCGGTATGTATTATGTAAAAATGGATTTTTTTCAATTTTTTAAATTCCTATAGTTGGACATCATAAATGAGCTTGTTCGTAACTTTGTGTGCAGCTTATTACTTCAATCCTAAGTACCGGTACAAGAATGGACTTGGTACAAATGCTGACCTTCTTACAGATTGTGGTGGAGAAGCTCGTCAAGGACGAGAAGTTACAGATTATGTGCATGAACGAGGTAATCCTCAATTTCTACCTAAATTTGGGGTCACAAGAAATTTCGTAAAGATGTAGTACGACTCTACGACTTAAACCTATGTGTGTGTTGTGCAGGTTAAGTATTTCCGAGATGCGTTGGGTTCCTTCGGTCGGATTACTGCGGTCAACGGACGGGGCAATACTCTTCTTGGTAGGGACGAAGGCAAATAAAACCATTACTTGTGTGTTCATTTATTCCTACTTTTGATTTCTCCCTTTTTCTTTTTTTGCAGCCGAATGGTGGTTGTTATACGGGATGGAAGCTCCCAACCTTCGAAGTGTGGCAGTGAAAGTGTTGTCTCAAACCCCATCTGCTGGCGGTTGTGAGAGGAACTGGAGCACGTTCAATTTGATCCATTCCAAGAGACGGAACAGGTTGGGAGAAAAGAAGCTCAATGACCTTGTCTACGTGCATTACAACTTGAGGCTGAAATTGAAACATGCAAGGGAGGGACAAGACAAAGATGACTACACGGACCCTATTGATCTTGCATATATTTTCAAGATGCACGATGACGATGCTGATGAAGACGTTCTCCAGAGGTGGATGGATTCCAATGGTGCCCCCGTTCTCGATCAGCCAGGTGGAAGACCAAATGAGAACATAAGCCAGCAAATGGGAGCAGATGTTGATGACTATTTCGCAAGATCCGGGCGGATTACATACCCTGTTGGAGGGTTGGAGGGCGAGATTGATGCAGTTGTTGATGAAATTCTCTCGAGTAGCTCCAAATCCAAGTCAAAGTCAAAGGATGACAGTAGATGATGATGATGATGACGATGTTGGTCGTGGTGGACCTGGTGGTGTGGGGAGTCAAACTCAGGTGGGTCAGGAGGGAGTGATCGTGGACCACAAGATACCAGACTTGAGGAAGGCCTACAAGCAGGATGTGAATATATGGAGAGACAGCGGAACACACACGGACAATTTGTTCCAAGTCCGAGTCCAGGGCCTACGGATTACGAGTACGGTCGAGGCCATCGTCCAACCGACAGCTACATGGAAGATTTGACATCATCTGTAGGTTCTTTGAGCTTCATGGACATTGACAGCCCATATCGCGGAGGAGCACCAAGTCCTTTAGGCGGATATGGATCGTCGCACGATGAGAGATCATTTGACGTCTTCCCGAAATACTTTCAAGCTCCTCCTCCAGGACCTCCTCCTCAGTATGCACCTCCATCATATTCATATGGTTACAGTGGGTATGGGGGATACAGTAATGGAGACAACTACCAAGGTAGCCAACCTGAGCAGAGTCAGGGCAGCTTCTTTGCGGATGATAGCTACGGTTTCTTCCCTGAGTACACGCCAGTTCCTCCTCCTCCGCAGAGATCTTCTCCTACTCCGTCTTCGTCGTCCCAAGGATCTCAGGGCAGTAGTTCGCAGCGTCGTCGTACCACTCGTGATACCGGATCCAGTGCTCCTTATCCTCGTCTCGGGATACTCATAGGCATCGATGACCACCAATACAGACCCTATGCGATGGATTACAAGGCCATGTACTCGTACATGACATGGGAGAACTACTGCGAGTTCATTGAATCTGCGATGCGTTATGAGAGACAACAAGGAAGGGGGGCATTCAGATCCACCACAGAACTCTTGATTCTGAATAAAACATGTCACCAGGTACTATATTTTAATCTTTTATTGCATTGATCAGAAATATGCATGTTCTTAATAATTTTCACTTGTTGTAACTTGTACTGTATTTGTAAGACTAGACCGTTACTCTGTTTTATTATGTATTAACAATGTTACAACAATATCACCGATATGACCGATATGGCCGATATGACCAATATGATCGATATGGCTATATAAAGGGTATACATGACCAATATGTGTGAAATAATTGTGTATTTGTATGTTATTTATTGTTCTAATAACTTGGAATATCGAAATTTTCAATAAAATTGGGGAAAAATCGGATTTTTGAGCCCTTTCCGACTCTTCCACCGAAATCGTCGAAATTTCCTGAAATTTCGGGGAAATTTCGGTATTACAGGTCACCGAAACGAGATTGAAATCGAGATTTTGAACCATGAACAGATTCAAAAAATGTTTTAAAAAGGAGATTTTTACCCGGCAGACCCTATAATCTTTGCCAATTACCTCTACGACCTTTGAAACAACCTAATTCCTCCCTCAACCCCGTAAACTTGCTAACCCTTACCCCACAGACCTTGTGGTTAACCTCCATCCATTTGTCCGTTAAATATAACCAGATTCTTTTAAAGGTGCACATTAACCTCTTTGTTTAGCAAATTTACAAAAGATACCATCCCTCCCCTTCCACCTCTCATGTGTCGTCCCCGACCTCTCTTGCATCGCCCTCAACCTCCCCTGTACCTTCGCCGACCTCCCCTACACCGTCGCCGACCTCCCTTGCACCGTCGCCGACCAGCACCTCCTTCAGGCCGCCCCGTCACACAGCCGCCTGACGTCTCCAGGTTCCACCCCTGCCTAACGGCATCGCACGTCACTCAAGGACTCCAAGCCCTCCAACCCATCTCAGATCCCATGTCCCCTTCAGATATGATCTTCCCCCCTCCCGTCATCGCCCCACCACTACCTCCAACCCTCTCGCCCGATCCACCACCCTCCATCCCTCACCCCTGATTTATGGCCCTTCCGCACTCTGATCTTCTTCCTCCCGTCCAATATGTCGCCCGAGGCCGCCCTCCTGTCAAAGCCCCCCGCTGTCAACGCCCCCAACCCATCCTGTCGCCGCCCCACCATCGCCCTCCCGCTCGATCTGCTTCCCTCCAGCCCTCCCGCCCGATCCGCCGCTCTCCAACCCTCCCGCATGATTTGCCACCTCCCGTACTGTTATCTTCCTCCTCCCGCCCGACCTGCCATCCGAGGTTGCCCTCCTGTCAAAGCACCCCGCTGCCAGCACCCCCAACCCCTCCTACAGCTAGCCCCTCCCGCCCCTCCCGTCGCCAGTGCACCCCAACCTCTCCCATCAGCACTGCTTCTCCCACCAACACCGCCCTGGGTGCAACATCCACCGTTGGATGATCTTTGGGAAAGAACATGGATGTGAATTATCCAACGTTGGATTTTCATTGGTTATATTAACTCAAGACTAATCCAAGCAATTGACTCAAAAAAGTTAAAATTGACAGCAGGGATTGTGGGGTAAGACGGAGCAAGTTTACATGGTCAAAGGAGGAATTAGGTTGTTTCAAAGGTCGTGGAGGGAATTGGCAAAGATTATAAGGTATGTCAGGTAAAAATCCCTTTAAAAATGTCAGAAGAAAAAAAATAATTCATGATTCATGTTTTGTTTGCACCCATTTTATTATCTTCTTCCAACCTGGTCGACGATTATCATTCCGACCTATATGCGAGAAAGATGGAGTATTATGTAGAGTCATAGGTCTGTTGCAGATTCAGGTCAGATTCCAAACCAGTCAGATTTTCCAGACTCTACAGATGATCAGATATTCAGACTCGACATCATATTCCGAGTCTTCAATTTTAGACATGCAGATGTATATGGTCTACTTTTCAGAAATGCACATGTATGCCATAATTTGTAGTGGTCCCCATCATCTTTTGTTGTTACGGACAGGGTTTTCGTGTGATCCATAAGGATTCCATAGTAGAGCACCATTCCCTATGCCCATGTTGGCTAGGGTTTTCATGTGGTTTCATAGGTACTCCAAAATAGAGTACCATTCTCTGTGCCAAATGGAGAGACACAGTTCTTCGTTGAGGAGACTTTTTCAGACTCTGTTCTAAAGCGATCGTGAACTCTCACTATGAGATCCTTCTGAAGTTCCTATGAGAGAGAACCCACTTCGAGGTCCCTTTGAGAGAGACCCATCTTCAGAGATCTACGTGTAGATAATTAGCGATGCTCTTTTCGGCCCTTTTCTGAGATGGAGCAATTGTCTACATGTTGTGGCGGGTCAGAGTACTCGGATGAGACTCATTTTCAGTTGCAGTGACTCTGGAAGGCGCAGTACAAAACACAAGCTCCCCGAAAAGGAGATTCAGTTGACTAACACTCCATCACGTTCGTCCTTCTCACATGCACGACATGAGAAGCAACATCCTCGACAGCAGTCGACAGTTGTGCGTGTTAGGTTGATATTATCTGTAGTGTTAAGTAGCGTGAGTTGAGTTTTCTTTCTATTTGTCCAAGTTGAGCATTGCATGCTCCAGCTCATGGAAGGACATATCGATATCGGTATCGATATCGGTACCATGTCGATACCGATATATCGTCGATATATCGGCGATATATCGACGCCATATCGTCGACATCAGGATTCAGCTTGCCTTTTTTGCCTGTCGATACCCAATATCGGACATATCGGCGATATATCGGTGACCTGTCGATACCGATATATCGCCGATATATCGGGATATGGCCTTCCATGCTCCAGCTTAAGGGGGAGTGTTGCAATATTTGGTTATGTGTCATTTATATGGGAGATGGGCACATCCAAGTCTTTAGTTCCACATCTATCTTGGGAGATGTGGAGAGTCGGTAGGGCTATATATAGACCTCTATACCCATTGTATTCAGATGAGAAAAGCAATAAACTATCAGTCCTTTAAGACGTTCTCCCGTGGTTTCATCTCGCTCCTTAGGGAGTAGGATTACAAGCAAAAATCTCGAGTTCTTCATTTTCTTTATCATTTATTCTGATACGCATCGGCATTCCTATTTTCTAATAGTTATCACAGAGAAATGTAAATCCAGGGAGGTACTGAAACAATTGCAATAAAGGTTGGAACAATTCCGAAGGCAAATTAGTGACAGGATACACAACATCGAAAGACAAATCAAGTTGTGCAACATTGTTTTCTCAAAATATCACAGAGTGTGTGTGAACGCGAGTTTGTGCGTTCGTGCACAGTATGTTGTATGTTATGGAACATCTGTCGCTCCATCCGACTCTTTTTCGAAAAATGAATAAATGATGACACGCAATCAACATTCTACCATTGTTTTATTTTTTAAAGCCAAAAGACGGAGTTACAAATGTAATATCTACACTCTGACAATACAGATGACCACCACCACCTAAAATGCATAGCCTCACTTACCACATTTTCCTTAGAAGAACTCTTCCTACAAAAAAACATCATTTCTTCTTTTTTCTTGCACGTCCCTCCCCCGACATGTGCACTCGAAAACCCATATTGCAGACTTGGATGGAGGCCATGGTGAAATAGATGTGAATCTTCTGGGAGGCATTTTGTTAGGGCAGAGGAAATGGTGACCCACATGCGAAAAGGGAGGGTACACGATGGGACTTGGGGGCGCAGAAACAAGGCGACAACGAGGAGAGAAGTTGTGTCTCGGCTCATGCCTCTCAGCACCTCTTGTGCGTGTGTGTAGAGGAAAGCTATAGGGGATCACTGACAATGGGTTCAGGTCACCGAGAAGAGAGAGAGTATCACTGAGAAGAGGGATGAGGAAGAAGGCAGAGATGGCTGGAAGTTGGTTTCTTACCACCGTGAGCGATAGAAGTAGGAGAGGTGCTTCATATGTGGTATATTTGGTCATCTAGAGGCCTCATGTGTTGATATCCGACCTTGCTTTATCTGCGAGGGAGGTAGCCATCAAAGGGAATCGTGTCAGGAGTAGCAATAGCATAAGGAGATGGTCCGTGGGGAAGTAGTAGCAACACCACATCGTCAATGATCATGTGGAAGGGTCTCGCGGTGCTCTGAGAAGGTCAGGGAGCCTCTCCGCAATTGTTGTTCATGGACCTCCTTTCAATCCGAAGATCGTGGCTAGGTAGGGATCATGGCGGAGGGTTTCCAGACAGATAGGCATGACATTGAAGGTGCGTCGAAGACTGTGTTCGAGTTTCTAGAAGAGAAGTTTGTTGATGACCTGGTGGTGTTGCAAGAGGGTGGTCTTTACATGAGAGGGTAGATTGGGGGTACATGAGTGAGACTCTGTGGTTGGAGGGGTTCAGTATCCTTGGAGCTGATACGGTGGAGAGAGCCATACTTTACTGACGAAGGCAGCAGGACGGAGAGCGCTCAGTTCCTTGTGTGTCCGAGATACCACTGTTATCCAAGGACTTGGAATCTCTGAAACGTGCTCTCGTTGACCTTGAAGAGGTGATGAAGGTCCTCTCTAACGATTGCACGCCAAAGGTTGACGTTGATGCGATCGTGGTGGAACTTGTGGGTCCGAACCCTGGACTTGCGAAGTTTTCATGCCGCATGGTGGTGGGATCGAGCCACCTTTTGGATCACCATCAAGGGGATGGAACCACCTCCACCGTCGGCGGTCTCCGCAGAGGAGTCGGTGGACCTTGTTGTGGAAGAGCCACGTGGTCGTCGCTCTAGTGAGATGGTCGAGGCAAACATGAAGAGGTCATACGTTGAAGTGAGGGTTGTTTTTCATCTGAACTTTTGAAAGACCATGCCGGAGTGCTTGATTGTCGACTCAAACCCAACAGGAGTGTCCTTTGAACTGAAATTTCCCCTCATGATTCCCAATGGTGCTCTCAGGCCTTGATGTGACCTTGATGACCCTTGTAGGCATGTAGCGATTTCATTTCGTTGCCGATGGTCGAACCCGTTGATGAACTCACGGCCTCCACCGCTGCTTACCTTGAATATGGAGAACCTCATGCTTATCTTTTTGGGGAAGCAAGACTGCAGCCAAGTCTCATGGTTGGAGTTAATTAGGCTGGGGTTAGAACTCATTGAAGATTCTCCGACATCTCTCCAAGATCAAACGTGTCCACGTAGGAGGGTGGGTCCTCATGCACATCTGAGGACACACTGATCGTTGAGAAGGATGGTCTGAGATGCGACTTCAGAAAGGAGCTCAGGTTGTCGGCACCTACGACATCCACCTTGCTTACTAAGATGGTGGTTGTCTCTTCGTCTCAAAGTACGATTCGGATTGATGATATTGCCAGAGATGCAAGGATGCTCCACAAAACGAGGAAATTTGTGGTTCTCAGTGAAGGTGATCACAATGAACGTCAAAGGGTTGGGTGACCCTAAGAAGTGGAGTGCAGTCAAATGGATGCTATCAGAGTGGTGTGGGGAAGTCATCTTTCTCCAGGAGACGTAGATCCAAGAGTGGTCGACACAATTGTGGTCCTCGATCGGGGTAGTACGGAGGGATTGCTAGTGGTGTAGAATGGGAATCTCTTTGATTGAGAGACCAAACTTATGGGGGCTCACACTGTTCTGTTTTGCTTAAGAATAAGAGGTCACGGATAAGCATGGTCTCCATCTCTAGTTATGGTTCGAATGATTCTGTTGTTCATTGGCAGTTGAGGGCAAGCTTAAGGACGGTTAAGTTTTTTATCCATATAAAGCTTTACTTTGATTAAGGACGAGTTGAGAAGTCATATTCAGGATAAGATACCTTGGTGTATGTTATTTGCTGATGATATTGTGTTGATTAATGAGACTAGAAATAGAGTAAATGAGAAGCTTGAGGTTTGGAGACTTGCATTGGAGACTAAAGGATTTCGTATAAGTAGGTCTAAGACTGAATATATGGAGTGCACTTTTGATGGAAGCAATGATGAAGGAATCGAGGTGAAGATTGTTGACGATAATATTCGGCAGAGGTTATTTTAGATACATGGGATCTATTTGAAACATGATGGGGAAATTAATGGAGATGTTACTAATAGAATAAATGCAAGCAGGTTAAAGTGGAGAGGAGCCTCTGTTGTTCTCTGTGATAAGAAAATTTCTTTAAAATCAAAGAAAAGTTCTATAAAGCCATCGTAAGTCCTGCTATGCTCTATGGATCTGAATGTTAGCATGTGAACCATAAACATGTGCAGAGAATGACAATAGCAGACATGAAAATGCTAAGGTGGATGTGTGGGCACACACGTAAAGATTGGATCCGGATTGATGCAATCCGAAGGAAAGTTGGCACAGCTTCGATCGAGGATAAGATGCGAGAAAATTGCTTAAGGTGATTTAGCCATTTGCAAAAGAGGTCAGCTAATGCAACAATTATGCGAGTTTTGGGATGTTGAGCCGACTAAGAGAGGGTGAGGATAGTCCATGAAGTATTGGATTGAGACTATACGAAGGGCTCTGAGATTTTTTGATATAAGCTCAAGATTGACCTAAGATAGATCTGAATGGAGGCAAAGAATCCATGTAGCCAACCCTACTTAATTGTGGGAAAAGGCTTCGTTGTTGTCGTTGTTATTGTTGTTCTCTGAAGCTTGGCTTGTTGGAGGAGATTACAACGTTACTGTTTTTTCCTCCAGGCGCCCTCACCTGCGGGATAGGCAAAACGGTAGTTCTCCTGAGTTTGTAGAGGCAGTGAGTGACTAGCACTCATTCCAGATCTGGAATTGACTGATTCCTTGGCTCGATGGACCTTCAAGCGCGATTCCCCTTGGGTCGTGTTTCGACCTTGCTACAGTCGAGATCAGACTACACCCTATCTTATGGACCTCTAAGGAGACCTTGATAGCGCATGCCTTATTTAGATTCAAAGGCTCCTAGCTTCTGGCGGAGGGTTCAAGGAGATGATGAGAGCTTTTTGGGGATCAGTGAAGGTGGATGGCACGGCCACGGTGCATTTCTTTCGCAAACTAGTGGTCTTGCGGCAGAAAATCTGTAGTTATAAGGAGGTACATGAGGAAAGTTTAGAACGGTATTCTACAACCCCAGGCAGTCGTCTCTGACTTTGATCATTGGGAGGATGTTCAGGATCTTTCACCGTTTAAGCTGGCGGAATGGGAAGCTAATCAACAAACTCTTCTAAAGGAGAGCAAGAAGTGGGAGGAGCAAATATCCAAGCAGCGTTGGATTAAAGGGATGCTAACATGAAGTTTTTCCATGTGGTGGCTAGTGGGAGGCGCCACCGCAATTACATTCAAAACCTCTTGGTTGGCGGGATTCGAGCTGAGGGTGATCGGGATATCGGTTTGCAATTGTTGGATAGTTCTATCATGTGTCCCATAGATCTCGAAGCGGGGGATGGTGCTAGCTAGAAAGGGGGGCATTTTCCCTCACACAGCCAGCAGTCTGCTCTCACCAGTGCCTTTCGCATGGACGAGATGAAGACAATTGTTTGGGAGCTGAACATTGATGGGGTGTCGAGTTCTACTTGGTTTCCGATTTTGTTCTTTAAGGACCTATGGGATATGGTCCAATCTAATTTCCTTACAGTGAGGGATTGATATACTGCAGCGAACCATGGCTTTGATAGAATAACTAGGGCACCACTCTTCTCCTCCATAAGAAAAAGGGGCCTGTAAGAATTGGGGACTTCCATCCGATAGCCATTTTGGATGTGATTTACCTTATTGTAGAAAGGTGTTGAGGAATCGTCTAAGCCACATCCTCGGAGATCTAATTGTCATGATTTAGATTGCATTCATCTTTGAACGTTAGATGATGGATGGTGTGATCATAACCTCCGATATGGTTAGCGATTGAAAGAATGGAGGTGTAAAAGGGTTGCAGAAGGTGGACTTCTCTAAGGCTTACGATTGTACTGATTTATAATTCCTTTGGCCAATCACAAGTGATGTGGGGCTTTTCCAAGACTTAGATTACTTGGATGAAGAGATGTGTGATTACATCTTCCCTCGTGATCCTGATTAATGGGAGACTGGAGGGAGTATTCTTCCAGCCACAGCGAGGATTT
Organism: Ottelia alismoides; assembly: GCA_037367405.1. Taxonomy (NCBI): domain Eukaryota; kingdom Viridiplantae; phylum Streptophyta; class Magnoliopsida; order Alismatales; family Hydrocharitaceae; genus Ottelia; species Ottelia alismoides. Next base: position 242,068 of record JAZKJV010000481.1, read on the forward strand.
CATCAGGGATGCTCTCAAGCACCATTGTTCTTTGTTATTGCTTCTGATGTCAACGACATTATGACCAGCCAAGTGTTGCTTCATGAGAGGACATCTGGATACTCAAGGGAGGAGATCTCAATCTCATTGTTCTAGTATGCAGACAATATCACTTCCTTCATTAGAAGGGGGTTGATGAGGCTAGGGCCACGAGTACCATGGTCAACATTTTTGGGGAGCTTTCCGGGTTGGTAAAAAATAAAGCCAATACTATTTTTGTGTCATCCGGATTCTCTGATTCTGAAATTGAGGAGTGCATGAGGATCTTGGATACTCAGCAGGTTTCTCTCCCCAACAACTACCTCCAATTATCCTAGACTAGTGGCCACATGAGGCAATCGAATTTGCTATTAGTGACTGAGAGAATGGAGCGGGAGTTGACAGGGTGGAAGGCCTCAGGTCTCTCACATGGAGGAGACTTGTCATGCTTAAGACGGTGTTGGCAGCAATCCACATCTTCTTTATTTCTATGCAAAACCTCCCTATTAGGATTAGCAACTGCCTGAAGTCTTGCATGCTTTGCTTCTTCTGGAGTCCTTCGAATGGTCAATCCAAAGGGCTTCACCTAGTTAACTAGGAGGTGGTCACTTCGCCTAAGGACCAGGGTAGTTTGGGCGTTCTCAGACAGGAGGAGATAATAAAAGCCTTGTTGTTGAAGTGGATGGCGAGGCTTTGGGATCAAGGTGAGGACCTCACATGTAGGTTTCCTAGTAATGTTTACGATATCCAGGCACAACCGCGTACGGATGACTCACCTTAGCGTCAATCCTAGGCTTTTTGGACAGGGAACCGCTTAGTGCTACATGAGATACCCAAACAAATGAGCCCGATGGTTGGGGACAGGGAGTCCTTTCTATTTTTAAAAGACAATTGGACCGAGTGTGAGCCGTTGCAGGGGCACTTCCCTAGTCGATTTGAACTCGTGGAGTACCAAGAGATGCATGTGAAGGACACGTGGATGGATGGACAGTGGATGCCTTGCTTCTCCCCACCCCTATCTGAATAGCGCTTTGGACATTTTAAGCAACTGATGGGGGAGATTATGAGTAATCCAGGACTGACTAGGGGCAGGACCATTGGACTTGATGGGATGGCTTCTTCTCCGTGAATAAAGCCTACAAGGCCCTCATGCTCGATAATGGAGCTAGTATTGGGGGATAGGGAGAGGGATTGCAACTTTTTTTGAAGTCTAGAAAATAGGGGGATACACTCAGTGGTGCTCGCCCCTGCTTTATATAAAAAGAAACAAAGAAAAAAAGGAACTTTACAAGGTATCAACCGCGATATCTATCAGGGAACTAAACCAAAGACCAGTCATCAACTAAAGGTTTTGTTGTGGCTTCACAAACTTGAGTGAGGGCACTAATGAAGAACAAGGTTTTGTTGTGGCTTCACAAACTTGAGCATTTACTAAGGAGAGAAGATTTACCATCAATCAAAAGATGGCACCTCGTATTCCATGTGTGTCGTCACGATGGAAGACTTAGACCACTTGTTTTCTTCATGTGCTCAAGTTCGAGAGATCTTCCAGGTGGATATCTGTTGGGCGGATCTTTCTTCTCACAACAACTTCTGGAGCTCCCTTTTGGCCAACCAGTTCAAGAATATGGCAAAGTTATTGCACTTGCTAGCCACAATCTGGGTAATCTGGCTCTCGTGCCACACGATCGTTTTATGTCCTAATAGATTCTATGTTGATAATGTACTTCATCTTGCTAGATCTCTTCTTGAGACATGGTTGTTGTAAGTTTTTCTTGTTAGCATTTGCATTTTAATATAATTTGGGGCAGACACCTTCTTAGTGTTTCTCCTTTTTTCGACTTAAAAAATGCACATTTTCCATACATGATCTATATTCACAAAAAACAATCAAAATTCTTTTATTTATTTATTTTCAAGTCATGTGGCTGCATCGGATTAATATTGTTGAGATTAAGTAGAGTTTGGTGCTTATTTATTTCTTTATTATCTTCTTCTTTTTTCAATTATATGTATGGGTGAGTAAAAAAAATATCATTATGAGTTCTCCTACATAAGGAGATATAGGCCTCTCATAATAGAACATGCTTTCCATTTTTTCCAACATGTGGTATCAAAGCAATGATCCTACACCAATGATCACGTACCCACCCTAATAATCGTACTTCCATCTACCGAAATCCTAAACCCAATTCCTCCTCATCTAACACCATCGAGTCGAATTTTTTTTTTGACACTCATAAAAGGGGGATACACTCGGAGGTGTTCGCCCCACTTTATTAAATAAAATGATGAAAATACTTACAGCGGGGAAACCAAAAAAAACAAAAGTCAAGGAAGATGGTACAAGATATACCATCCGCCACCCACAAAAATTACATGGAAAGCCAATCGGAACAGAAGTTATTTGCAGCGATACATATATTCTCCTTATAGAAGCGCTGCCCAGCAAAAATCAGCTTGTTTCTTCCCAACCAAATGCTCCAAATACGCGCAAAGGGAATGATTCTGTCCGATCGAGGCCGAGAACAAACAGCAGCAAGGCTCTCCCAGAATTCAGGCAAAGAAGAACGATTCACCCATCCCACGCCATCCCAGATGGCCTGCACGAAGGGGCAGAGCAAGAAGAGGTGGTCGGAGGTTTCAATGTCGATGCCGCACAGAGCACATGTAGGGGGGATGTTCGGAATAATGGAAGAGCAACGGGCTCGCGTAAGTAATCTATCACGTCTGAGAATCCAAAGGAAGACGTTGATCCTCTCCGGAAGCTTGAGATCCCAGATGAGCTTGCAGTGCCGAAGGAGAGAATCATCCGCAATCAAAACAGGTGGAAGAATGGAGAGGTAAGCCTTGCGTGTGGAGAAGGTCCCATCCAACCAGGCAAAGTGATCACGGCCCGAAGAAGGCGAAGGAGCATCCGTCAGAAGAGTCATCAAATTTGTGAAGTCAGAGAGTCGCTGATCGGAGAGCGTGCCCAAAAAGGTAGGGCACCAGACACCATCGGCCCAGCAAGAGGCCACCGAAGCCATTTTATCCCCGGCCATCGCAAAAAGACGGGGAAAAAGATTCATGAGACTGCCCCTCCCGGACCAGTCCACAGTCCAAAATCGAAACGATCTCCCATCGCCAATAACCGGGGCGACCAGCGAGCGGTTGGAATTGAAGACGTCCAAGATATCGCGCCAGAAAGAATTGGAGGGACCCGGGGAATGGATGCCAAAAATAGATGCAAATGCATTCCCAGCTGCCACGCGAATGCATTGCAACAAGAAATTCTCATCCCGGCCAAGAATCCTCATCGCCCACTTGAGGAGCCAAGCGTCACGAACCACCTCCAAGCGCCTAACGCCAAGGCCCCCGTCTCTTTTCGGCCTAGAGATGTCGTCCCATCGAACCAAATGTAAACCTCTAGTGGCCGAACCATTCTTGCCCCACATGAAACGCCTCATAGCTTTCTCCAGATGGAGGCGGATTCCTTTTGGTAGACCACGAGCCGAGAAGAAGTATATGGGAATAGCCGATAGGACCGATTTGATAAGCACTAATCGACCGCCTTTGGATAGCAATGCCGAACGCCAGCCAGCTAATCTGCCATCCACCTTTTCAATCACTCGGCGATAATCCCGCAAACGAGGCCGACCAAGAGAGAGAGGCAAGCCCAAGTATTCAAGCGGAAGTTCTCCAAGGGGAGCCCCCAAGATCGAGGCGCAATCCCTGGCCTCGAGAGCCGATAATCCAAAAGGCACCACATTGGACTTAGAGCCGTTGATGTGGAGACCCGATATCTCGCAAAAAAGTTGAATCGTTGTGGCCATCCCCAAGACCTGAGATTGATCTCCCTCAATAAAGCAAAGGGTGTCATCCGCGAATTGAATTAAAGGGATGTGAAGGTCATCCAAATAACAGCCACGAGTAAGACCAGCACTTGCCACGCCGTGGATCATGCGAGGCATAACGTCAGCGGCCAGAACGAAGAGGAGGGGGGCGAGGGGGCATCCCTGACGAACCCCTCTCCGAGGCTGAACGAGCCCCCCGGACGGGCGGCCGTTAATAGAGAGGGAGAACGAGACAGTAGTAACGCATCGCCTAACCCATGAGATCCACAGAGGAGGGAAGCCCCGAGCCTTTAGAACCCTCCAAATGAAGCGCCAATCCAAGGAGTCGTAGGCCTTAGCAAAGTCAATCTTCCATAGAATCCCCTTCGTGCCATTCCTATGCCATCCGTCAATGATTGCAGACGCCAGCGCGTAGCAATCGGAGATCTTTCTCCCTTGAATAAAGGCGGCTTGAGCGGGAGATACAAGAGAATCCAGAAAGGGAGCGAGCCTAGTAGCCAATGCCTTTGCAATGATCAAGTATATTCCGTTTGAAATAGCGATAGGGCGAAATTCCTCAATACGAGAGGCCCCATGAGACTTAGGAATAAGAACCAAGGTGGCCCGGTTAATCCTGTCAAACCCCCGATTACCATTGCAGAAATCGAGGGCGACCTCGAGGACGTCAGCAGAGATCACATCCCAGAAGTCCCTATAAAAAGAGATGGGAAAACCGTCGGGGCCAGGGGATGCGTCATCGTTAAGGTTCCAAGCCGCCCTCTTAAGTTCCTCCAGCGAGAAGGGTCGAGTTAAAATATTTGCATCAGAAGGGGCAAGAGAGGGGACTCCGATAGCAGACCATCGCCATGGAGAGGAAGGTTGACGATCAAAGAAATTCTTAAAATGATCAACCAATGCAGAGCCGATTTCGCGAGATCCCTGGAAGGTGACACCCCCAATATCAATGGAGGAAATATGATTGGCGCGCTTGTGCGCACTGGCGACCCGGTGAAAAAACGCAGTGTTAGCGTCGCCACTCTTAATCCAACGAATACGAGAACGTTGCCTCCATTCAATCGCCTTCTTCCTGTCGTCGTCCACAATTATAGAAGAAGCCGAGGAACGCTCAGCTAATTCAATAGAAGAAAGTTCTCTATCGCTCTCCAAACGATCAAGTCGAAGAATGATTTCCTCCGCGTTGTTACGAGCCGCAAGCTTAGCCTGACGAGTGGAAAATTTAAAGGCAGCGAGAGCACGGCGAAGCGAAGAGAGCTTCAGATCAAAGCGGCGAGCCGCGGGCCCGGGGAAAGATAGCTGAGACCAGTGATTGCGGACCAAATCCATAAAGTCTGATTCCATGAGCCAGCTCCTCTCATAACGGAAAATACCATGGGGACGGGGCGATTCATCAGCCTCCCAAATAATAGGCGAGTGATAAGAGAAGGATCGCGGCCTAGAAGAAACGGAGCACAGAGGGAATTTTTGCATCCATCCATTATTAGCAAAGAATCTGTCAAGGCGTGAGCGCGAGGATGAGTTACGCCACGTGAAGGAAATATCATTTGCCACCAAGTCTTCAAGCGCCAAGCCATGAACGAAGTCCCAAAAGTCACTCGAGTCGGGGTCCCGGCCCCCTCTGCCACGCGGGCGGTCGCAAGCGATAAGAGTGACATTAAAGTCCCCCCCCATAATCCAGGGGATGCCCCCCAGGGCTGCAGCATCAGCATTCAAATCCTCCCATAAGAATCTTCGATCGATGTGATTCACAGGCGCATAAACGCATGAGAAAGCCAAAGTAGAATTCGAGTCGACATGAATAAGTGTGACAGTGATAGAGTGTCTTCCCAATCGAGCACAAACAAGTGAGAATCTCGAAGAGCGCCAGGCAATGATCGCCCCGCCCGAAGCGCCAACCGCATCCAAGGAACAAAAAGCATCTAAAGGACCTGCCCCAAAAGATTTCCATATGGCGTCGTCGACTCCCGCAAGCTTAGTTTCCTGAATAAATACAACGTCACAATCCCACTCGCGCATGCGCGAGCCCAAAGCCTGACGGCGGATCGGGTCTCCCAATCCACGAACGTTCCATGATAGTAGCTTCATTAATATTACAAAAATTGGCCCCAAAAACAAACCCAAAAAGGCCAGCCGACAACCGACTACTGCTGGGAGCGATGCTGGCCCGCCCGACGAAGCCCCGCCGCTTCAGCAACAAGCTCGCGAATCGGAGATAACGAATCGATCGAGAGTACGTCCAGGCGACGAGAATAAACGAGGCCAAATCTCGCCGGAGACACACAAAAATCATTCCACGCGCTCCAGGAAGAGGTGACGCAGGGCGATGAAGTCGATGAAACCGTCGAAGAAGGGTCCATAGCGTCGCCATCAAACAAAGACCTTCGAATAGAGAAAGAAGGCAGAGCTTCACCGTGAGAAAACATACCAGCCATGATAGAGGAGGCAGCCTCCGAGGAAGCCGAGTCCATCGAAATGAGAAAAGTCGTCGAAGCGGTTGAGTTCCGGACGTCTGATGATAGCGTGTGGCAGAAGGGATAAGAAGAAACCGGGCAAGGGCACGGATAGCCCGAATAGCACAGACTTGGATCATCGGAAATAATCGGGTCGGGCGACACCCGAGAAGAGCTTGGGCTGCAATTAAGGTCCGACCCAATTGATGGAATGGGAATCGCCATCGAAATAGAGGGTATCATTCCCTTGGCCAGAAGATCGGGACAACCAGAATAATTACTCTGAAACGAATCGTCCTCGAACGGGCTCCCATGCTCAAACGGGGGCGACCTTCCCGCTTCCCAAGAAAAGAGACGCCCAGGCGACAAGTCGTAAGGAGAGCCATGCAGCGGCGGCGCACGGATCATATCATTGCAGTAAGACACGTGGCCAAAGGAAGATGAATCGCCCTGGGCATCAACAGATGAACCGCCGTTGCCGGAAGAAGGAGGAGGCTGAGGACGACCGTCCGGCGACGGGAAGAAAAACTCCAGTTTGAAAGTCCATCTGCCGATGGAAAGCATCTCGGAAAGAACCTTGCCCCTCATGGAGAGACAAAACGTAGAAGAGCATTCCACCAAAATCGTCGTGCAAGTCCAGTCCGAACCGGGCGTCAGGCCGTCGTCCAAAACCGACACGACCTGACCCCAGGAGGAAATAATCTTCGAGAGACAATGAACAGATCGGGAAAGAAAAGGTACGCCGCGTACCTCTATCACACATCGCACAGTGGCCACGGCCGCACCATCAGCGACCCTCGGCCGCCTCCACTTGATCAAAGAAGAGTCGGCATGTCGGAAGAGGAGCTCCCGTTGCTCCGGGGAGAGGCCTCTAGCACAGCAACGGAAATTATCCAGGGCGAGAAGGTCCCCCGAGAAAGATGCGCCCAGAATAGATAGAATATCAGAACGAATCATCTCAGGTGCAATATCCCTGCGTTGAAGCACTCCAACCGCCATGACACGCTTCACGTCGTCCGGCTTGGAGTGACACCTTCCCGGGAAACGTAGCCCTGGGGATTCGCCTTCGTCGAAACCCACCGCAGGAGAAGGATGACGGCTCGAGGACGGCTGGTTCTGGCGTTGAGAGGCCAGCCTTTCGGGAGGATGAGAGTGTCGAGAGTCGTCCTGGGCGAGTGTAAGAGGAAGATCATCACGGTTATCCAAGATATCCTGAGGAGCCCCGGACACCACCTGAGCGAAGGATCGGGAGTCCAAGCGAGCGGATGAAGGGCGACGATGCTGAGAGGCCCCCGCGAGAGACGAAAGCGAGTGGCGGCGAGGTTCCTTGGCCCCCGCGAACGACTGGCGGTGCGAATCCCTGGCCCTTGACCAGCAAGAGAAGGAGCGGTGACCGAGCTTCCCGCACCGAAAGCAGCGAGGAGGAGAGCTGCATGCAGACGCCATATGCCCACGTATCCCGCAGCGGAAGCACCGTTTGCCCGGTTTTGAATGAGAGACCGTCTTCCATTCCTTTGTGGGATCATCACCGAAAGCAAACCCTTGCTTCTCCGCGTGACGAGTGTCACCGAAGGAATCTCCGCGAACATCACGAGGACGAAGAGAAGCCTCCCTCTTCGGAATCCAAACCCCTTTGAAGCGCCGCTTCACACCCTCCGATCGGAGCTTTCCCTTCACTGTTTGGTGGCACTCTCTCACTGTTCGGTGGCACTCTCCCATTGAGGACCAGTCCATCGAGTCGAATTGATGAGCAACTAAACGTGCTAGGGCATTGTTGTGAAGGTCGATCTATCTGTTATGAGTTTGTTGGAGAATAGTCATAGGCATACATCATTATTCTCTAGCCTCCTACTTGCTATCCATACCAAGGTAGATTAGGGCTCTTTTGATCCTAGTCTCAATGTAGAAAAAGTAGCCGATAATCATGGGAAAGACTAGTTATCAAGAGTAGGTTGATATTATATATTCTAGCTTGAGATTCCAGGTACACCAATTTATATACTATACCTATTTATGTGTCCCACTGGGGGTCGTACCCTTGGGACCTTAACCCCCTCAATCCTTTGACTACGCCCACTCTATCACCTTGATTTTTTTGAAGTCAAACAAGGGGGAAACACTCAGAGGTGTTCGCCCCGGAAATGCATTGAATGAAATGAAAAACTAATACATCATGAACAAGCAGTGGTCCAGGAATCTAACAAACCCGACACCTGGATACAAACATTCTTCCTATAAAACTGAGAACCAGAGAAGATCAGGGCATTCCTACCCAACCAGATGGCCCAAACAATGGCCACCGACCGATGCAGACTCCCCCTCAACCGATGCCGAGCCACCACCAAAGGCCCGCAAAAAGAAGCCAGGGAACCTTCATCATCGCTTCTTCGGTAGCCTCGCCATGCATTGCATCGTTGGTCATTCGTAGCCCCTCCTCTGACTCGTTCTCTCTCTCTCTCTCTCTCTGTCTGTCATAGCCAATGCCACCAAGCCTTCCTCACATCTTTAAGTTCTTCATTGCTCTCACTTAGGAGACGAATCCTCACCACCTGCAGTATTGGACCCCAAATCCACACTATTAGATCTGTCGGATATAATTTAAGCTTAGAACGAAGTATGACTAGGTCCAATCCAAGTAAAGCCCACTCAAGCTTGATTTCTTGATATTTCTCTCATATGAGTCATGTTTTGTACAAAAGTATTGTGTAACCAGCATTACCGATTTTTTTATACTTCGGTGGAACGATTAAATTAATGGGTGTGCACCCAAAAACTTCTCCATATAATTCACAAGATTACGACTAAAAGTCAACCAAAATAAAAGAAACTAAGGTCATGATTTTCTTCAATTATTTAATCATTGAGTGGGCCCTTCTTTGTAACTATGGCTTCTAATTCCAAGAGTTTGGTCATAAACCTCAAATTATCACTAGAAAAAATGGGATCCCTTTCTATGAACCAATCACCAAGTTCAATGAGGAAAACTATGACTTGTAGGCACCGAGCATCATGGTACTAGTCAAAGCACATGAAAAGGAGCAGATTTTGGAATCCAGTGACAAAAAGGATAAGAATCTATCGTGGAAGGGTAATAACAAACTTGGCAAGTCATAGATCTGATCTGGTCTTGTCTCCTTGATAAAAATGAAGAATTGTATCATCCCACAGCCATAGGGTTGTGGTACTCCCTGCTGACCACATAGTCACCGGTTAACAATGCGTCGAAGATGCTACAGTTGTCATTGCACTTGTTATATAGACAGAATGGAAGTCCATGTCATAGTACAACTCATGATGAAAGGAGCCTCTGAAAGACTATATGGTAATACTCCATTGTGCACATGCCCTTCCCAAATTCAAATGTTGATGCCTCCAAAACCATAGAGTGGGTCAAATGTCTCTCTCCGGCTCCATCTTATGTCCTGCATACTACCTATTTTATGGATATCTCTCCCAGCCACTGATATGATTGAGGATGAGACACTATGATTGCTGTCCAAGTGTTCGACAATAGAGCACACACACAAGCCAAGCCACACTTAGGTCAATTGTTGGTGGAAACATAGACGTCCAAATTCTGTTGAGGAGCTCAATCAAACTCTGATGTTTGTCGATCAGGTTATGATGAGTTGGTCACGAGTCACAACACTTAATAAATTAACCCACCCACTATCAGGAGCTTCCTTGCCTTCTACACCTTCCATTAATGATAGTGTTACTTCTGTTGTGTTCTCAATTACTTAAACTGATGAGACTGATTTGTTGATTGGTGCAACATGCCACCTTTATGGTTATGAACAATAGTTCTCCATAATTCTGTCCATCCCAAGGACCAGACACCTAGACTAGTTGATGGATGTCATTCATCCATTACTAGTTAGAGCCTTAGGGGGAGCTCTCTTACAATCTTAAACTCCGATATGTTCACTTAACCCTTGATTTTTCATTGTGCTAGATTTTGTTAGTCGAATTACCAAGGATCTTAACTGCTGGAATATGCTTTAAATTATATACTTCATCCAAGATATTCTCAATGGACATGGAGAATGGCATCTTATCACTTGGTGTACTCTACCTATATTGACACGCCGCTGCCCCATTATTATTCAACTATTTATGGCACCTTTGCTTTAGTCATCTCCTTTCAAAAGCTCAAACAGGCTCTTTACCCTCAATCGCAATCTAAGTATGCATCATGTCAACGTGTGAAGCATCACCGTAGTTCCTTTCTAACAAATGAATCTTTCATTTTTTTGAATAAGAAAATGAATCTTTCATCTCGCATAGCTTGATTTAACTTCTTTACCTGGATATTTTGGGGCTTGACTTTTCTCAAATTTCTTGTCTTAATGTTAAATGACAAGTTAGAGGTTCATGGAGTTGAACTAATTAATTAAAGTTCCATTTCATTTAAAAAAATCAACTTCTATAAGAATTAAGCAAACAGGCAGTACTCTTGAGTTCACACTTTCTGTCAAGGTCGTCGCATTATTCATCAAATTACTTTCTCTTACAACTCTTAACAAGATGTTGTAACAGAGAGGAAGAATAAACACATTATTGAGGTTCCTCCCATACTTCTTGTGCATAGAAATGCTCACATGACTTGTTTGGGGGATGCGGTGTGTGTTATCTTAATCGCATGTCTTCCTCTCTGTTTCAGGAGCAAATCCATTACTCCGTGTCTTTCTCGACAGGTTTCATGCCCCTCTGTACATCTTTGGCGAGGGTGTCTTTGTACATAACTTTTGGCTTGGTCGCAATAAGATATCCCCTAAGGCTGCAAAGTGTCTTTGATGGGTTTTCTAAGACTCGGAAGCGATACAGGCATTTTGGCCATGATTATTTTGACAAAAAAGGGTGTCCACCAGTTGTAGTACCAAATATTTTAAAATAAGTTTGTTTAGAAGGGAGAGGGTGGTGTCCAAAGATGGGAGCCACCATGACTTATATTAATAATAAAAAGAAAGAAAGGAGATTACATCATGTTACAAATTTCAGGATACAGAAAGAGCCCTACAATGCGCAACTACATTTTCCGAGTAGAACGTTTGCCCACCAAAGATGGCATCATTTCTGCAACACCAAATTGCCCACACTAATTGCAAAAGGATAGGAGTTGTCCTCATGATCATTGCCACAAACTGATCTAATGCATCTCCATAAGGTGAAGCAATCATCGTTGGTAGCTACAGAATGTTGGCCATGCTCCAAACATGTGCCAAATGAGGACAGGAGAAAAACAAATCCTACCAAGTCCTCCCACACATGTCACAAGTACAGTTTTCAATACATAGCAATTGTCCCCGACAGCTCTTGGTAAGAACACTACCAAGTCTAAACAGCCACAGAATAACCTTGACTCTGTTCAGCACCCTGCTCCTCCAGATCATTCCCGTGTTGATTCTCAAATTATCATGCATCATAGTCACATCCTCGACAAAGAAGCAGTATGCTTTCTTCATTGCGAATCTCCCATCTCCTCGTAGAAAATGGTCCCTGCCAGTTGGCAGTCCCTCAATCTATGCCAACTCGATCTGCAATGTTAGGAGATCCTCCAGCCTCTGATCAGACAGGTCTGAAGAGAACACATGAGGCCATGTCCCTTGCTCCCACATTTGACGAACCTACCCCTCTCTATTGCGAGCTAGTCTCAAGAGACATGGGAAGCACTCCCCTAGGATCCCATCACCCATCAAGTCGTGAAGCCACATCAAAACTTCTCTTTGTTCCCAAGTACTGATCTCAGCTTAACTGCCATCTCCGGAAAGATTCCGGAAATACCTTGCCACAAAGAGGATGGAGCACACCCCTGGACGACCTCCAGCAACATAAAAAGCACATAGATTCTCCTCAGTAGACGACATACCAGGTCCTCAAATTTCCCTCAAAGTTGTACCACCCACTTCGCCATAAATGCTTTATTCATTTCTTCCATCTACAACACCTCTAATCCTCCTTTCTTCTTTGCATTTGAAGAGTTTTATATTGTGCTACTATTTCACAGTTATTTATTTTGTCCGTAGTATGTAATTTACCCATTAGGGTTTCTCTCTTCTACATAATAGAATCCTTGGGATCTATGAATGAACAATAAAATACTCTTTCACAGTGGCCAATGGACATAGGAGGTAGAACTTCATACACTCGATTGCGGTGGAGGATGAGGCTCTTGTTGATGATTGTGCTAACAGGAAGGATGTGAGGAATCCACCATCCACCTTCCATAAGAGGGGGCTTATTCCAGCCGCGGCAGGACGTGAGCCAAGGGTGTCTACTGGCACCCTTGTTGTTTGTGGTGGTGGCAAATGCCCTGGTTAGGATGGTGGGGAGGGTTGGTGCGGTGGGATTTCTTTCGGGTTTCTGTGTTAATGAGATTACAATCCCTACTCTACAGTATGCGGACGACGCCATTTTTGTGGAGAGTGGCATGGTCGAGGCATAGGTTTATCCATAGTTCTTGAGCTTTTTGGGGTGGACTCCGGTTTGAAGATCAATCATGCAAAGTCTGCTTTCGTGCCTTTTGAGTTAAATAGGGGGAGGTGGCAGGCTATGAGAGTGCCTTGCAGACATGTAAAGGGACCTTCCCAATCACAAACCTTGGCTTTCTCTTGGTGTGCGGAAGGATACAATGGTCATAGTAGCAGAGTGCCATTGAGAAGCTGGAGAAAAAGATAGCGAGGTGGCGTGTTGCATGTCTGTTTCAAGGTGATCGCCTTGTATTGTTGAAGGCGATCCTCTCTGTTATTCAAGTATTTTTCATCTCATCTTGTCTCCAATCCGCCCAGTTAAAGGGGAAACTTGAGGCGATCAATAGATGTTTTTTTTTAATTCTCGAAGGGAGACTTGCACGAGATGCCTCAGGTTAATTGGAAGGATGTAATGCTGGCAAGGGAGGATGGAGTGTTGGGGATCCGCGATCTAGAGATGATGAATCAAGCAATGCTCGTGAAGAGGGAGATATGAATTTAGGGAGGATGGACTGATTTGCTATGTAGAATTTTGCCAACTATTTACAAGATTCTGATTGATTCCTCAGAGCCACGTGAGGGTGTTTTGTTGCCGTCCAACTTCTGGATGGGGACTCGCTCTGTGCTACCAGATGTTGTGCTGTTTATGAAGCCTATTCTAGGATATCGACGTCATCTCGGATTTCGGAGAGATGACTAGACTGGTCAGGGTCCCTTGAGGGGGCATTTTCCCTGCCTTTATGCGTTGGCAACTGACATAGAAGTAGATATTGTTGGGAAAGCGGTAATAGGATACCTCCATTTCGTATTGAATTATCGGAACAGTGATTCAAAAACTTCATGTTGATGCTTGAGGCCCTGCCAACTGGTGGAGGGATGGAAGGATATCTTGACCATCAGTTCTGGGAGGATGGGAGGTTCACTGTGTGGAAGGCCTATAGATCTCTCTATCTACAGGAGAGTCGAGATCAGGTAGAGATCTCGAATCGATTCACTAACTTATGGTGACGAATGTTCCATTGCAAATCAGGATTTTCATTTGGTTGATGCGACTAAAGCGTCTTATGATGGGGAATAGAAGAGTGTGATTCTTTCCTGGTTGTGAAGGCATTTTGACCGATGTGAAGGCTCGGAGGAGATTGTTGAGCATGTTTTCTTTGTCTGCATTGTTACTAGGGAGGTACAGGCTAAGGAAAACTTGGAAAGAGTTGTGACAGTGGTGTGGGGTGATTTCCTGGACTCCATGGACATACATAACCATGGGGACAATGTAGATGATATCATTATCATTAGTAGTGTTATATGCGACATCAATATTTTTTTGAGGCCATATGTGGTATTTATACAACAAAGGGTTCCTCAAAAAATCTATATGATAAAGGAGGTGACGAGTAAACTATCACCATGGATCTTGTAAACTTGCACTATGGCTTCGTATTGTGGTGACGTAAAGAGCTGGTTTTCTCAAAACATAGTATGTATATGACTTATTTGCCAAGATTAGGATGCTTTTTTGATAAAAATAGGGTGAACTAGCGCTGGGAATCACCGCAAAGCTGCTTCATTAAAAGATTTAGAAATACATTACCTGGCGACCCAGAAGTTATATACAAAGCTTTACAGTGCGCTACAACATTTTCTGAGTAAAAACTTTGATTCTTGAACACCACATCATTCCTTAATAACCATATCATCTAGAGGCCTGAACAGGTTCAGAGCAGTCATCCGAAGATACGCTCCCCATCGCTTGAATAGACCTCCAAAAAGCATATGCTCCGTCCATCGCCACCCACTGGATCCCCACCTCCTGCCAAACCTGAGCCGACACCGGGCACCTGAAGAACAGGTGATCCAGGTCCGCATCCACCATATGGCATCTATCGCATAGGGTGTCTTCAATACCCAAGATCCTTCCCCTCCTCACTTTATCGCACAAGCGATCCCTTCTCAAGCACCACAAGAAGATGGTGATCATGCACAGCAGCTTGGCTGCCCAAACTATCTTCATATCCTGACACATGTCTGGATCCTGGGCATCATCCACGGTCATCATTTCTTGATACGTGTGTTTAACTTAGAACCGCTTGCCCACCGACACAAAATGGTCCAAACCCTATTCCAGGTCGCCTAGCGAAGGCAAATCCTCCTGCAATCTGACAAACTCCTCTAGTCGTTGATGCGACAAAACAGATAGGAAGGTTGGCGACCACGTGTCTGAATCTGTCACCTACGTAATGGAGCTCTCCTTGGACGCCACCAAAGCAAACTATCTCGGATACCTATCTCCCAGCACACCCTCTCCCATCCAGTCGTCGTGCCAGAATCTGAAAAAATGCCCATCCCCCACTTTTTGGCACAGCTTATGAGAAACCAACGACAGCACCACCCGGATCCCGGTCAAGAGAGAGGACTCATAGCGAGCTCTCCTAGCCACCAGTTCCCCCCTAACACCATATATCCTCCTCACTGGCTTGACGGTCAGCGAGCCAGAAGGGCCCCATATTAGGATAACCCACTTTGACAAAAGTGCCTTTTTCATAGCCTCAACGTAGTGCACCCCTAGGCCTCCGTCCCTACGCCCCTTCGTCACTTCTGCCCACTTCACGAGGTGTATTCCCAAACTTTGTTGCTTACCATCTGACCACAGGAACCTTCTCATTAGTGCCCTCACCTTTTTTTGTATCCCTATTGGCATCAAACAAACGGAGAAGAAGAAAATTGGGATGGCCGATAGAACATACTTAAGAAGAATCAATTTCCCTCACCTCGAGAGAGTGAGAGCCTTCCACCCAGCCAGCCTTTGCTCCGTCCTCTGAAGTACCACTTCCCAGTCAGAGTTATTCAGCTTACCAGCCACTAACGGGAGTCCCGAATACTGGAGAGGAAAGCTCCCTAAAGGGCAGCCAGTCAGTCCAGAGATTTTTTCGCTATCATCATCCTCCATCCCGAATGAAATGATCGCCGACTTTTGTCTGTTAATCTCCAAACCAGAGAGGTTGCTGAAAATATTGAAAAGCTGAGCCTGAGCCGCATTACCGATCTGCTCCTCCAAGCCATCTAGAAAGAGTATTATGTCATCTGCATATTGCAGTACAGGAATAGATATGTCCTCCATCCTGAAACCAACATACCAATTGAACTCCACCGCATGTCTGAACAGGACCGCCAAAGCGTTCGCTACCAGTACAAAGAGCAAAGGGGCCAACGGACAACTTTGTCGGACTTCTCGTCGTGGATGAAAAAAAAACTCCCTCCGAATTTCCGTTCACCAAGACTGAGTAGGAGGAGGTGATAATACATCGCTTCATCGACGCCACCCAATAGTCTGGGAAGCCTCTCCTCTGCATGGAAACCCACACGAAGTTTCACTCAACGTTGTCATATGCTTTGCGTAGTCGATCTTCCATAGAAGCCCCTTCTTCTTGGATCGCTTCCACTCAAAACAAATCTCCATTGCCATGACCAGGCCATCCACCATCTGACATCCTGGGATGAACGTCGACTATCCCTGAAGAATTTTCGAGCCCATAGCCACCTTCAAACGATTTGCGAGAACCATAGACATGATCAAGTACAACGCATTGGACAGTGCGATAGGTTTGAGGTCTTCAACCCTTGTCGGAGTCTCCTTCGGGAGAAGGAACAACAGAGCCCGATTTACCTTTTCAAAGCCTTTATTTCCTTCCCTGGATTCAATACGCACATCCATAATCTTCCCCTTCAGCAAATCCCAGAACTCCCGGTAGAAGAACACCGGGAAACCGTCCGGACCAGGTGAGCCATCCGCATTCAACCCCCAAACCGCGGCCTTTACATCTTCCAGACAGAAAGGTGTCACCAGAGCCTCAGCCTGTGCATCAGAAATGGTCTCCACCCCTCTCCCTGACCACCCCCAGCCATCCCCTCTTCTCTTTCGCGACGCCCTAAGGAAATGAAAAAAATCAGGTATTTGCATCCCCCTCTTCAACCATTTTTGTCTAGATCTTTGTCTCTAATACATCTAGTGCTTTCTGCCTTCCATCAAAATCTCCTCTAACAATCTGAGTCTCTACCATTTCCTCCTTCCTCAGATCTCTCTCATCATCCAATCCGTCTAGCTGTGCAACCCTCGCATGTGCCTCCTCCCTTTATTTCCTTCCCTGAATTCAATACGCGCATCCATAATCTTCCCCTTCAGCAAATCCCAGAACTCCCGGTAGAAGAACACCGGGAAACCGTCCGGACCAGGTGAGCCATCCGCAATCAACCCCCAAACCGCAGCCTTTACATCTTCCAGACAGAAAGGTGCCACCAGAGCCTCAGCCTGTGCATTAAAAATGGTCTCCACCACTCTCCCTGACCACCCCCAGCCATCCCCACTTCTCTTTCGCGATGCCCTATGGAAATGATCCCACAGGGTCCTTGAAATTGCGACACCACTAAAGACCACAGAATGAAAAAATCAGGTATTTGCATCCCCCTCCTTCAACCATTTTTGTCTAGATCTTTGTCTCCAATCCATCTAGTGCTTTCTGTCTTCCATCAAAATCTCCTCTAACAGTTTGAGTCTCTACCATTTCCTCCTTCCTCAGATCTTTCTCATCATTCAATCCGTCTAGCCGTGCAACCCTCACATGTGCCTCCTCCATTTTCACCCTTAGCCTTGCTTTAACGCCTCTCCCAAAAATTGTCAGGAAAGATCTCCTTAATCTCAACATGCCGTGAACCAAGAAACGGTCAAGCCCTCAGGATGCCAGCCACCCCATAGCCCAGCAACTGTATCTCTGAATCCCTCCTCTAAGAGCCATCTCCGCTCAAAACGAAAGTGGAATCTATTTCCACTCGGATCGCCAGATGTCCACAGGATGGGTGTATGGTCAGAATGAGACATTGGCAATGCCCATGCATGTGACAGTGGAAAAACCTCTGCAGTCTGGGCAAAAGCAAGAACATGTCCAACCGCGACTGAGACCTCACATTTCGTCACGTATAAGAGCAGCCCGCAGCATCCACAAAGATTAGGATGCTTAGACACAGCATCTATTTTTCTTTATGAACTACATTGTCAAGTTTTTTCAAAAGGAAAAAGGATGTGATGTCGCAAAGATAGGCACACAAAAAAAATTTATATTCACACGTTATGTTTTGAAGTTACAAAGACCAAGATCCATGTGCAGGATCTTGACATGTTTCAGAACATTTTCTACATAGAATGCCTCCCACCCCCATATCAAGTTATATAATAAAAAACAAAGGAGGTCCATGAGAGACTATACATGGTCCTGGTAGACAAGCTTATAAGCAATCTGAAAATATTAAATCAGGACTAGGGAAGCAGGTGACCCATATTTAGGAGGAGTTGTTGACTTGTGCAAATCTGTGCGCTCTATCTATGGGGTTTCCTTTGATCCCTCTGTGCCAGATGTTGTCCTCTTGTTGCCTTTCAACTTCCATAAGGGGATTTTCTCGGTGCTTCCGAGAAACGCATAGGGTGCTACTTATGAGGCATGTTATAGGTGATGGATACGTGTTCAAATCTTGGAGAGAAGACTAGATTGGGCAAGGCCCCTTGAGGGGTCGTTTACCTTCCTTTTACACTTTGGCTATTGACATAGAGGTTTCTGTTAAGGATTGCTGGGAGAGTGGAAGATGGATATCTCCATTTCGTATGGAGTTATCAGATCAGTGGTTCATAGAGTTCTTATTACTGCTTGAGGCGCTGCCATACGGAGGAGATGGATGGATCTATTAACCGTTGGTCATGTGTTGATGGACGATTCACTGTGTGGAAGGCCTATATGGCTTTCTATCGGCTAGAGGGGCGAGATCAAGCATTGTCTCGGATCAGTTCACTGGTATGTAGGATTAGAGTGTACTGTTACACGTCCGGATTTTCATTTGGCTACTACGAAGGAAGCTTCTTATGACGAGGGATAGAAGAACGAGGTTCTTACCTGAGTGTGATGACATGTGTTTGTGTTGCACATCGGCAGAGGAGAATGTAGAAATCTAAAATGCGAAAGCATATCAAAGCAAGAATAAGATAAAAAGAAGAATTTGATTTAGCATGGAACCCTACTCCCAAAGAAGCAGGTTGAAACCACGAGAGCACCATCTCAAAGGGTTAATGTTGTATTCAACTTTGTCAAAGGTAACATGGGTGTGGAGCTCTTTAGTTTATATAGCCCCACCAATTTGATCAAAAGCCACCACTCCAAGATGTGGGAATAAATACCCACATAAGATCATTCTTCAACATCCCCCTCAACCTAAGCATGCAATGGTGAGCTTGGACGAACGAAAAGAATGCACTCACTCACATACAAAATACATGACACTATGATAATATTAACTCAACGCACGACGTCGGTTACAGCCGAGGAAGTTGCTTCTCATTCATACTGGTAAGGAGGAACTGAATACTAGGGTGTGAATAGTGATCTGCAGAGATATCCGATCAACAAAATGAGTCTCCCTCAATGAGTACCCTGGCCTACAATGTGTCTTTACCAAAGACTACGCCATCTCTCTGAAGGGCCAACAAGAACCTCGTGGGAATATTCATATATAAGGGAGTTCACGACAATGAAAATATGTTGTGGGAATATCCACGCATATTGGAGTTCACGATCAGAGAGGATGGTGCCAACAATGAGTCTCTCACTAGAGAACTCCACAAAAAATAGGATACTCAATCAGAGTTCCCCAACCAATGGTAAGGCTCGAAAACCATTACCTAATTAATCAAATAATGGTAGGACTTGAC
This sequence comes from Ottelia alismoides, assembly GCA_037367405.1. NCBI lineage: Eukaryota > Viridiplantae > Streptophyta > Magnoliopsida > Alismatales > Hydrocharitaceae > Ottelia > Ottelia alismoides. The sequence continues at coordinate 261,584 of JAZKJV010000481.1, forward strand.
ACCACTACCCAATAGTCGTAGAGCATGAAATGCTCTACCATCACTCCCCCTTTCTCCAAAATTTGTCGAAAATGATAAAGTTGGGAGAAAAATGAATGATCAACAAGAAATTTTTCTTCCTTTTTTTTGCAAATCGAACACATTCTTTTTACTGTAATTTTTCACATTCTTCTCTTTTTCGATCATTTTTTTACATCCATCGTTTTTTTCACCAAAGGCATCACTAACTCTCTTTCAAAAAAACTCACTGGGCTCATTGTTTGATTGAACCCAAACAAAAAACTTCCTCTCTTTTTTTGTTGTAGCAGTCGTAGCCCACTCGAGCCATTATCACCTTCCCTTCTTTTTTTAAAGGAGGGGGGAAAAACAATATTTTCTTCTAAATTTTTTTATTTTGTTCCATCTTTTTTTTCAATCCATCTCCCTCTTTCTTTCCTTTTTTTAATCATTTTCAATGTCTGGCCTTTTCTTCCTGGCCATTCAAGTTTTTTTTTACGTCGGCCATCATTTCCCCTCCCATTTGGTGTAGCACAACAGCCTTCCTTGGGCCTAAAGGTTACAGCAGCCCACTTGGCCAAAACAGCTTTAAAAGGGGGGCTGGAATTGAAAAGACCAATATTGGGGAAAGAGGGCATCGAGACCCTTTTTCTATCATCAAATAGGATTCAATGTGTTAGCGTCCCATCGCATGGAAGCCCCCCTTTGAGAAGATGTGCCGCCAACCGTGCATGAAGGACCTAGAGACACGCAAGATGGAGGATGCTGGTGATTCTCTTCTCCTCAAGTACCAAGACTGATGGCGGCGCAACCCACGAACTACAAAAATGTGGGTGTGGCGTGGAACTGGCTTGACGTCTCCTAGATGCTTGGAAGCCTCGATCTGATGCATGAGATCACCAATGATGTTGACCGGAGGAAGGTGGAGGCAACGTCGTTGGAGGCTCCATGGTCCGCCTCATAATCAAAACATGGGCCATTGCCGTTGTGGGCTACCACTGAAGTTATCTTCACTTTCTCCACTCGAATATGGCAAGTCAGGGGGCGATCTTGTGGCTTCATCGTTGATGGTCGATGCACATAGGTTTTGAAAGAACCCAAGTGTCGTCGCCCCTCGTCTTGTTCCCCCATCACTGTGTTTGGATATGCGGCCATCGCCCGCCGCCCGGAGAGGGTGCGCAATAGAGGAATCACTAGGGGAGATCATGTCTTTATCAGGGTTCTCCAATGCTCCACGCGCAAATCATCTTCGGGAAACAAAAAGTCAGAAAAGAAAACTGGAACACATAACTTCGATTAATCGAATTCAAAATAAATTTCTCAAAGAGTGAATCTCAAAAACAAACTTGCTCTGATACCATGTAGAAATCTGAAATGTGGAAGCAAATCAAAGCAAGAATAAAATAAAAAGAACACTTCGATTTTATGTGGAACCCTACTCCCTAATGAGTGGGATGAAACCACTAGAGAACCGCCTCAAAAGGCTAACGTTATATTCAATTTTCTCAAATGTTACAATGGGTGTGGAGCTCTTTATATAGCCCCATCAATGTAACCAAAAGCCACTACTCCAAGATGGGGGACTAAATATAACCCACATAAGACCATTCTTCAGTAAAGAGTACAAAACATTTATTCTTCGATTCACCTATTGCTAGGGATGTGTGGACTGAGACGAGCGTGGAGAGGGTTGTGGCGGTGGATTGGGACGATTTTGGGGATTCTATAGACGCTCTTGGAGGCAGGGATGATCCAATCAAGGTATGGATGGCTACTATCCTTTGGTCTTTGTGGCTTGCTCAAAATGGTTCTGTCTTCGAAGGGAAGTGGATGTATATGAAAAATGTAATTGAGCATGCAATGATATTAGGGACATTTTGAGTCCTTGCAACTTTTCATTTATTATCAATATATAGATTTTACATGATAGACGTATTGTCGACATTATATCCTCTTTTTCCTAAAAAAAATTAAGTACATTAAGCATCTTAGATTACATTTGTTGTAAAATTGCAGAAAAAGTAGTCCTAAAAAACACGACCGACTAATCAGCCTAGTCGACTGATTAAACATGTTTTTTAGATGGTTGGCCTACTATGGGTCGATTAGCCTTAGTCAAAGCGGTCATCCCACCTTGTAGACTAACGGACCTACTAAACAACTTAGTCGGTCATTTTTTACAAGCTTGCCTGGATCTGCACATTTTTTCGAGGCAATCTTGTCAAATTGCGTAGCAAGAACAGAACTTCAATACTCGTTCAAGTGCATAATCAAAATAATGAGTTACAGCTCAAACTACGACGGAGAAGGTGTGGGTTAGATCGGCTCAATGAGACATGAGTGTTGAGATCACATGATCCATGGACATGCGATAAAATAATTATGTTCCCATATTTAATGCTAATAATTTGATTTTTCATGAGAGAACCAAACATGTGGAGATTGATGGTCACTGCAAATGTCATCATCAAGCTCTAGTAAGGACCCATTTTGATCGATGTTCAATGGTCTGTTGGTAGTGCAATGTGCCTATCACCCAAAAGACCAGGGTTCAAATCCCTCCTTGTGGGGGTTGCGTTAGGTAGTCGACAGCATAAAAAATAGTCGGATCTTTCAACATGGATTTGAGCAAGAATCCATGTAGCTGACCCTACTTAAAGTGGGAAAAAAACACCATTTTTTGCTTCCAAACTGGCGTGCATGGCTTTGGTGCTTAAATTTGAGAGGGAATGTTAAGATAAATTGGAGTTTGGTACTTATTTTCATTATTATTATCTTGTTTTCTCATCCATGTTTACAGATCCTTATGATTGTGTCATCATATATTCTCATATATAAGGACACGGCAGTCCACTTAAATGAAACAGCTTTTTAAATTTTCCCAGCACATATATTACAAAGCAAACAAGTAAACCTTTTTTTCCTCCATCACTTGTGAGAAACCCGGTTAGAACATAAAATATATTTTTAGTACAAGAAAAGGAACTGAACTCCTTTAGTTAAAAGGAACATGTATATAAACTCACAACTGTAGCTGCCAGTGCCAACAGGTTCTGCATCCCTGTTGTCCCCATCCTTGAAAGCAAAATAGCAGTTATGACTTGTAATGACCTTAAACTCCCTTTTCTTTGCTTCAGTTTTCCTGCGTGTCTCTCTTTTACACCAATCTGTTTGGTTGTCATTTTGCTTTCAGGACTTGGCTGATGATCAGATACATTTTTATGGCTTCCACCTTTTCGCGACTGCATGTAGGCAGCAGCACCACCAGCCACAAGTACACTAGTCACAACCACCAGGGTTTTCCTATCAAAACAATAAGATAAAGGAGAAATCGGTAATGCAACGTATATTATCATAACATAAACAGGGAAATTTTCACAGTTTTCCAAATTAAATGCTATATTGAAATTAAAAGGTTTAAGAAATAAGTAATTAAAAAATGGCATCTTGAGCGTTGGAAGCAAAGAATTTCTCTAGAGGAATATTCAAGGATAGATACATTGGATCCAATGCCCTTCCAAGTCATCCTGAGAATTGGAAGCCAGGTGTTTTTCGTGAAATATTCAAGAGAAATACAAAATGAGTACTGTGTTCTTCGTACATGATCCCCTGTTAGTTGAAGCAGCTGCGAAAGAGTTTTTCCAGGCTTACAGGAAAATCAATTGCTGGAAGACATTCTTTACCAAGATGACATAGAAATCATTTCAGTCTCCCTACTGTTGTCATGAAAATGTATCCATGTAATTGAAAGAGACATCAAGAGACTTCGGTGCCCACGCACATGCACCTCACCAACCTCAATGCTTCAAATGTAGTTCTGGCACCTTCTGCCACTGGCCAAGGAGTGGAAAAAATGAGTGTTGTTGTCTGCCTACCTCAACCATTTCTGCCTCAACCTCTGCCTCCATTCGATCTCCTTCTTTATGTCTTCCAACTGCACCGGCTGCAGACATCTGAACCTCTCCTCTTCCATGTTGCCGACAGATTACGCTCATCTTCAAGAGAATCCAACCGAGAGATCATATCATGTGATGAAATTCTCGCATTGTAACGTCGGGTCCGATTTCATCTATTAATTTCAATCGGGTTCTTTCGCAGCAAAGTCAGCTTCATAGCCAGTCTAGCCGTGGCCATCAGATAGACTCTCTTGCCAAAACGACGTAACCATCTTGTGAAACCCGTCCTCAAGAAGCCACTATCACTCGAATCTGAAGAAGGATCTCGGTCGCACGTCCTCTCCAGAAAACCAAAGGAGATGGGAATGGTTGAAATGTGACCTACGGAGTGCCCAAGCGTCAGCCAAGGGAAAGAGCATCGCCGCCTCATGAGAAATCAAAAACCTATCAATGTGATACCTCGATCTCGAGTTTCTCCAGGTATATCAACAGCCACCAGCATCCATAATATGCCGACCATACTCATTAATAAACTGCAAAAGTGCCTCAGAACCGCCACTGTCCCCGCCGCACAAGCGAGCTCTGTCCTCCAGATGAAGCGTCACATTAGAATCCCCACAACAATCCAAGCCTCCTCAGGATACTTCAATTGAATCAAACAGAGGTCATCAAGCAAGCTAGAAATGCTGGCTCCATTAAGGGGACCATATACATTGATCACCACCATCTTCAAGTCGTCTGCCCTATGAAGCAACACCGAAATAGAGTGCCCTCCCCTGTTTCCATCTTCTATAAGGCCAAATTTGTCCCTGTCCACCCCACAACCAAGCTGCCAAATCCTCTTCTTCGGCCTCCACATGCACATGACATTCCAGAAAATGGCATTCACGAGGAACTAGTTCTAGCTCCCGTTGGCGGCACCATGCCCATGCAATCTGCCAAAACCTCATCAATCCCTAGGTCTTGCTGCCCCCCGCTACTACCGACAGACATGGTTGTACCTGTCATGGCCCTAAATGTCGGTTTTGATCACCATTTCGGTATCAACCAAAATAGAATTTCGGTGGAATTTCGGTGGAATTTCGACCAGAACTTCGATCGTTTCGGTCATTTTTTGTACTAGGACCCCCATATTTCGGTCATTTCGGTCGAATTTCAATTTCGACTGGATATCGATATTCGAGAGAAATTCGACAGAATTTCGCTTAAATGTGAGCCAACTGATTAGGATCACGGCTCATTAAGAGGCTCGTGATCCAGCTCAAACTCGATGAGTTCGAGCTTGAGTCAGCTTTACAGGGCTCGAACCCTATCGAGCCTGAGCTCAACTTTTCTTAACGAGTGTGAGCTGGAGTTGGGGGGACTCGACTCGTTGGGCTAAATAGACACACTAACTGCCACACACCTCAACCTCTTATTCTTCGTGCCACTCCAATCTGCCCCAATTGAGCACCAAAAGCTAGAAACACTGCCAGTATCCATCGCTTGATTCCTGAAACGGTTCCAAACATTCACTGAGCTACTACATTGAAGAACAAGTTATCAGCATCATTCACAACATCCAGGCATCTGGGGCATACCGAGCCCGCCCACTGAACGAACCACACCAATCTTTCCCTCGTCATCAGCCTTCCCCTCCCGAGGATCCACATGAATACCTTCACGCGAGTTGGGATCTTCCACTTCCATATCCGCTTGCAATATGAGTACACACTCCATGGTCAAAGATCGTCGGTCCACTCAACACCTTGTAGGTCTTCCCTGCAGAAAAAGAGCCATCTTGCGAAATCCAACAATCTACTCTATTTGTGGGACCAGCCACCCCATCAAGCTCCACAAACAAAGCCAGGAGCTCCTCCATACGTTAATCTAAGAGCTCAGCTCGAGATTGTGGAAAGAAAGAGTGCCCATCCCATACCTCGGCCACTGAGGAGTCCAGATGCTGGCCATTTCCATTAACCTTTGGAATCTTACAGCTAAACTTCTTCCCTTACTCCAGTCATTAGTCCGGAAGCAGAAGCTCGTGCAATCCCCAACCACTGGCCTAAAAACGGGCATATCTCATGTGATACGCTACAGATGCTCCTCCAAAAGTACGAGGGTGCCAAACCTAGATCATCGTACGCAGGGAACGTAAGTCATGGCTCATTAATACTCCGAATATGTTGCACACTAAACTGTCACAATCTCCTCAAATACGTGTGACCCACCTGCAAAGCAAGGCTTTGTCATCTCCTTCAAAACTCCTCACCCCAAGACCCCCTTCCTCCTTCTAGCACGATACCGATTTCCAATCCACCAGATGGAAACCACTTGACTACCTAGATGACGACCAGAAAAAATGCTTCATGAAGGTCTATAGCCTCTTCCTCACCCACAGGCACCAGTCTAGACGATAAAAAGAAGATAGGGATCGCTGACATAATCGAACGTAGCAACACCAGCATGCCACCCTTGGATAGTCAAACAGACTTCTACCTAGCCAACTTCTGCTCCAGCTTCTCAATAATCGGTAAGTCGGTAACCAACCAACACCAAGCATCTGACCAGCCACCAGTGGCATGCCAAGACAACGCAAAGTAGGTCCCTGCATGGGGATATCAACCAAGTCATGCATAAGTCAATCTTTGCATCCCGCAGCCCAAAAGGGACGAACTCCGACTTGTCCATATTCAGTCTCAACCCTGATACAGCTCCAAATAGGTCCAAAACCGATGAAAATCCTTTGCAACTGTCAAAATCACCCTTTGCGAAGAGTATCGTGCCTTTCGCATACTGGAGGATGGGTATAGAAATGTCATTCTTTGAGTACATACTGCAGAAGCCCCTCATAACCGTCCTGTCAACCATAATAGTCAAAGCATCAATCAAAGGTACAACAAGTAAGGGCGTCAACGGGCAACCCTAGTGAACACCTCGTTGAGGTTGGAAGAAACCACCCTTTGGCTGCTCATTCACAAGAACCACGCAGGACGTGGTTGTGACACACCTCTTCATTTGTGATATCCATCTATCAGGGAACCCCCTCCTGTACAAATAGGCCGAGATGAAACACAAGTTCACACCATCATAAGCCTTTGAGAAGTCCACCTTCCACATAACATCCTCTACTTTCCTTCTGCGTCAATCTACCACAATCTTCGAAGCTGAGACCAAGGTTTGAAAAAACGAAAGGCGGAACGAGGCGTTTTCCCTGAAAGCGAGGCGAGGCGTAGCCTCGAGGCGGTCGAGGCGTAAGCCTCAGTTTTGTATAGAAAAATAAATATAAAATATATAATACATATATTTATTGATGAAATAATATAATCTTACAAACATATAGTATATAACAATGTAATATATGATGATACTATGAAGATAAGAACATGAAAAAAGGATATATCAATGACTCAATGCCATAAACCTTTCTAAATTTCTACCTAATCAAACGAAAATCATTGGTTATAACTTATAAATATCACTAAATAATTATCTAAAAGGGATTGGCTATAGTTGTCATTATAAATATCCAAGGTGTTGATATGAATCATATGATTTGAATCCTAACTATATGGTCTACTATACCCAAGTGAAGAACGATTGTATGCATCCCCCCTGTTGCACCATACCCTACCAGAACGGGGGTCTCGCTGTTAATGGTAAGCGTAGTCTCCCTGTAATAGTAAGCGTCACTAAAATAATTTGGCATGTTAATGGTAAATATGAATATGAAATAGGTCAAATTCAAGCATATGAATATGAAAGAGATCAACTTTAAGCATACATTTTGCATAAATTAATAGTTAGATATAATTAATAGTAAATATGAAGTAGTTTGCTGAAATAGTTACACGTAATTAATAGTAAATGTGGAGTTATGAGTACGAAAGAAACATCAGATTTAGGCATTTAACTTGTATAATCATTATCCTAAACAAGTATATATTTATAAGCTTCTCAAACCACCATGTAACTATCAAAATCATACAATAAATCTTCAAAAAAAACAAAAACGCCTCGGAAAACGCCTCGACCGCCTCGAGGCGGAACGCCTCGAGGCTACGCCTCAGCCAGTCGAGGCGCACGCCTCACTGGACAAGGCCGAGGCGCACGCCTCGAGGCTAAAAAGGCCCGCCTCGCCTCGAGGCGTACGCCTCGACCGCCTCGAGGCGCGCCTTTTAATACGATGGCTGAGACAGCACTATACATAAACTATCGACTAGGTAAGAAGGGACTTTGAACCAGCAAGATGATCTTGTTCGGTACTGTTGGAAGAAATGAGCGAATTGATTATTCAAGGGAACCCTAGCCTCTCTTATATAGAGAGAGGCCTCATGGGTAAATTACATAGTAGTCCAGACAGAAATAAGAAACTATGAAAAGGTACATAGAACATAATAATAATAACACTCTCTACACTCCCCCTCAAGGTGGAGCATAGATATCGATCATGCTCAACTTGGAAGAACATTTCTGGAAGGGTCCTCTGAGCAACGGCTTGGTGAGAATGTCGGCAGTCTGATCCCCTGATCTCACATGAGATGTAGATATCAAGCCTCTCTGAATCAAATCTCTAGTATAGTGACAGTCAACTTCTATATGTTTGATCTCTCATGGAAAGCTGGATTGTTATCAATAAACAATGCTGCTTGATTGTCACACTGAAGCTGCTTGATTGTTAACAATAAGTAATGCCCTCATCTCTTCTTCCATAGCCATTCGCCAGACATCACTTTGCATAGCATCCTGATAGTTCCGTGGTATCTCCACGGATGACAAAGCTGTGGTAAATCTCTAAAAATCTCCTGTGAAACGATGAAAAGATACCTGAGAAGCAAAGGGATAAGATGCACACATCCTCTTTTGCTTCTGGATAGCAATAGGAATTTCCAGGTCATCGTCCAGTGTACTCGAAGGTGTAGTGTCCTCCTATAATGAAGAATCCTGCACATGTACCATATCTGACCCGTCAGTTGTAATGCTATCAGAACATACCAGAGGCGTGATGGATGTTGGACGTGTAGCCTGAGCAGGACCTGACCGACGTGTATAAAATTTTGTTAACAGTGGAATAGGAGGTTGCGAAGGTGGTGGTTGTGGAGGTAATGGTGGTAAAGCAGACGTAGTACCTGGTTCAGTAGTGGACTCCGGTGAACCTCACCTAGGAGGTGGAGGGACATAAACATCATCATTGGTAGTGGATGGTACCAACCTGTCACCTGTAGGAGAGACGTACATAACAGACTCATAGAATGTGACGTCAGCACTCACAAAGTATTTCTTGTTTATTGGGTCATAACAACGATAGCCCTTCTGAGTCCGAGAGTAACCAACAAAGACACACTTGACAGCTCTAGGAGAGAGTTTGTCAAGTCCTGGATATAGAAAATGAACAAATGCAACAGTACCAAAGACACGAGGTGTAAGTGAGAATAAATCTCTATCAGGAAAAAGGATAGACGTAGGGATTTTCTCACCTAGGACAGATGACAGCATACGATTGACCAGGTAACAAGCTGTAAGAACAGCATCCCCCCAGAAAGAGAGAGGAGCACAACTCTGAATAAGAAGGGTTCGAGTAATGTCAAGGAGATGTCGATGTTTTCTTTCTGCTACTCCATTTTGCTGTGATGTATATGCACAAGTAGTTTGATGAATAATGCCCTTTGACGAAAGAAACTGAGAGAGAGATCGTGTACAGAATTCAAGAGCATTATCTGTACGAACATATTTGACAGTAGAAGAAAAAACATTCTGCACTCCATTAATCAATTTTTTAATCACATCTCCTGCTTCAGATTTATACTTTAAAAGAAAGACCCAAGACACACGAGAGAAATCATCCACGACAACTAGATAAAACATGTGTCCCTGATGATCGGGAACACAACTAGGACCCCAAATATCAATATGAAACAACTCGTACGGGGAGCAACTGCTCCGACTCTGACGACCTGGGAAGCTGGACCTATGATGCTTTCCCAACTGACATGCTTCACATCGAAAGGAAGAACTGGGAGATATCTGAGGCAGAAGGCGGCGCATTTTCTGGAGCGGGAGATGACCAAAGCAAAGATGCCAGATGTAGGAAAACACTGATCCGGCAGAGTAAGAAGAGGTGGCAGCATAAGAATTCCGGACCAGCCGATACAGACCATTTTGCTCAGAGCCACAGTCAATCACCCTGCCCGTTAGTATATCCTGAAAAATAAGAGAAGATGGGTCAAATATGGCACGACAGTGCAAATCCTTTGTAATTTGACTAATAGATAACAGATTCATGGAGAACTCAGGAGCATGCAGAACATTCTGTAGATGCATGGAAGAGGATAGAACGACCTCCCCCTGACTAATAAGAGGGGAATGGGTACCATCTGCGATCTGTACTGAACGGCCATGGGGAATGTCCCTGTAGGACTCAAGTCTCTCTCGATCGCGGCAGATGTGATGTGTGGCACCAGAATCTATAATCCAATCAGATATTATGACAGGATGTAAATGCAGTAGCACTACCTGAGGTACTAGCGATAGCAGAGGAGCTAGCAGAGGCAGAGGCAGCAACATCAGAAGGTCCATCAGAAGAGTCTGCGGAGGATGGTGGCATGATATCTCCTAAACGTGCCACAAGCTCCTCAAAACGGTTATCTGCAGTGGAAGTTGGCTGGGGCAGAACATGCTCCGCTACACGTGCCGATGCTGGAAACCCATGCTTAGAGTAGCATGTATCCTCCGAGTGCCCTGTGCGGTGACAGTACGAGCAAGGGTGACGAAAGGGACCACCCCTACCACCTCCACGTCCACGTCCACGACCATATGACTGACCACCTCTCCCACGCGATACTGCCATCGCCAATGGGGGAGGAGTAGATGAGCTGGAAGCCAAGGATATGCGACTGAGCCTCCGGTAGACATCCTCTATTGGAGGAATAACAGCATCAGCCAAGATCTGAGAGCGGACATCCTCATACTCAGGATCTAGGGCTGCAAGGAGAACGCCCATCATGGTGGCGTTCCTAAACGTCTTCTGTTGCTCAGGGGTTGTTGTAAGTGGAATGATACTATATAGCTTCTCAAACATCCCTCTCAGGGACGTGTACAAGGAGTGAAGTGGTCTGTCGTTCTGCTTCGTTGTAATATATCATGCTGAAGCTGTAACATCTTGGTCTCGTTCCGCACTTGTGAATATGTTGCAGCCAGAATGTCCCACATTGCCTTAGCAGTGGGTTGATAGATGACATCATTGGCAATCTCCATCGATAGTGGACCTGACAGCCAAACCTTGGCATATGAATCATCAGCCTCCCACGAGACATATATCCATGTCTTCTCAGCAAGCTCATCCTCGGTAAGAATGTGCTTCTTACCGTTCGACTTCATGAGGCTCATGAACTGCATCGCCCAGAGCTCATAGTTCGACCCGTCCATTTTGACGATTGGCGCAGGACCTTTAAACGCGTCTGTGGAGGGCATATCAACTTTTGATTCTGACATATCGCCGCTTGAGAAGAACTAGGGTTTGTAGACAAGATGACAGACGTCTAGACAAACTGCATAGGATTCGAGTGTGTATGTAGACATTACGCACTCAAATCCATAAATCCGGAGAAAGAAGCCTAGCCGTGGATGGCTACGGCACGACCGGAGATGAGGATTGTGGCCCCTCTACGCACTGGCGGCGCCCCTACGAGCTTGTGGTCGGCAACTGGGTGCCGCTAGGGCTGGGGTCGGTGCCGCTAGGGCTGGCGGCGGCGAGAATAGGGGTTGGCGGCGCCCCTACGGCAGGTGAGAGGGGCTGGCAGCGGCGAGAATAGGGGCTGGCGGCACCCCTACGGCGGGTGGGAGGGGTTGGCGGCGAGTGGGGCCGGCGAGAGACCCGAGAGAGGAGGAGGGGGTGGGTGGCGGCTAGGGTTGAGAGCCTAGGGTTGAGGCTCTGATACCATGTTGGAAGAAATGAGCGAATTGATTATTCAAGGAAACCCTAGCCTCTCTTATATAGAAAGAGGCCTCATGGGTAAATTACATAGTAGTCCAGACAGAAATAAGAAACTATGAAAAGGTACATATAACATAATAATAATAACACTCTCTACAGGTACACCTCTCATACGATTAGTCGACACATTGTCTACAATGAGATAGATAGCATTGGATAGAGCAATAGGCATGTGGCCCTCAATTCTTGTTGCCACATCCTTCTTTGGGAGTAGAAAAATAAACGAGCGGTTGAGTCAATCAAAATCAGAACTGTCCTCATCAAACTCAGCCACGACCTTCATCACTGCAATCGCAATCAGATCCCAAAACTCCCTGTAAAAAAAAACTAGGAAGCCATCCGGTCCTGAACAACCGTCCGCATTCAACCCAAAGACAGCCTCTCATACATCAAACATCCCAAATCACCTTGTCAAAGCCTCAGCATCAACTTCCGCAACATGGTTCACCCCTTACCCAACCAACACGAATTGCAGTGTAGGTGTGTCCACTAATACCCTTGAAATAATTTGTGACCGCCCTAACTACATCCCCATCACCAAGAAATTCTGATCTCCCCACTTCCACTGAATGTATCACATTTCTCTGCCTTCGACCACTTGCAACCATGTGGAAGAATCTTATGTTAGCATCGCCCTCCTTCAAGCACTTCTACCATGATCTATGCCTCCACTTAAGCTCGCGCTTCCGATCCTCCTCCCCCAAGATCTTCTTACTCACCCCTCGGCTCACCAATACCTCAACGTCCAATTCCCTAGCATCTTCCACCATATCCAACCTACCCAACTTTTCATGCGCCTGACTCCTCCTCAACTCACGCACATACCAAGTCTCCTCCTTGAACACCTACAATCTGTACCTCAGAGCCGCAAGCTTCAAAGCAAACCTCACCTTGGTCGACCCCTCCACTACCAGCTCTGCCCAGAATGTACTGACCATGTCACGAAAACCCTCCTCCAAAAACCAACATCTCTCAAACCTGAAATACGATGAAGAACCTCTCCAGTTGCACGAATCGAGGCACAAAGGCGTATGGTCTGATATGGACCTTGGAAGGGAGCTGACATATGCCAGGTTAAACATCTCCAATGCTCCAACCGAAAGAAGGAATCCGTCAATGTGCGACTGAAAGGAAGAACTCCTCCACATCTATCTATTGGTGGCAACATCCAAAACTTCCAAAGCAAGCTCCTCCACTAACTCCCCAAACAGGTCGGAGCCGGGGTCATGCGCACCCCCCAGCCTATCCTTGGCATAAAGCGTGACATTAAAGTCATTGCCAATAAACCAAGCCATTCCCGAAAATCGAGCTTTAGTAAAGTGCATCTCATCCCATAAAACTGAATTTGTGGAGCTTCTTGCGATGTCATACATCGACGTAACCACAAATCATGATTACCCCCCACCCCAACCTCGTGGAAGCCCTACCCCCTGCCCTGACCCCCCCTCAAGCCTCCACCTACGGTCAGCCTCCATCGTCGTCAAAACCCAACACCGTCACCGCCTGCAAGCCCCCGTCAAAGCCCCCCACCCCTCGTGGAAGCTGAACCTCGACACCAACCCCCACTGGTGCCAGCCTCCACCATCTTCAAAGCCCCCTAGCTCGGAACCCGGAGAGAGGGAGTACTCGGATCTTGTAGAAAGGGAGAGAGGGCGGTGGTGGCGGCGGGAGGAGTGAAGGGAGGAGAGATGGAAAAAGTGTTGGCATTAGAGGGGTTGTTGGAGGAGGAAGGGGAGGGAGGTTTTCTTTTTTTTTTTACTTTTGGTTAATCCCAGATGTCAGATCATGGATTGGTTAGATTAACCTGATTGAGATAATAAACAAAACTAACGAAGGGTTATGGGTGTAAGACGGCGCACTTATTCATGGTCCTGACCATACGCAGAGTTATATACATAATTATGGAATTACTCAAGGTTATGGGAGGATACTAGTTATAAAGGAGCTCCTTCATCAATTGACATGGGGAACTGTAATACTGATGCGGATTGAAAACCGGCGTCGACAAAATAATAATTTTTATGGTGGTTTTTTGGTAGAAGAAAAGAGAGGGTTGAGAAGAAGAACTCGTCTGGAATACGAGAGGTTGAAGAAGAAGAACCGTGAAGACCACGTTGAGAGATGAGAGAAAATAGAAAGGGAGATAAAAATCTCAACTTTTCATTAATTCTTGACTGCATAAAACATTGGACTACCATCTCTTTATATAGGAGAGATGGGGTTACAAAAATAGAAATCAATTTAAATTGGACAACTAACTATCCTAATTTGACTAATTTAAAATTCAAATTTGAAATTGACTACTAATTGGAGATCACAGGCGATCCCTTTTATTTAATTAGAAAATTACGACAACTTAAAAAACGTAAATAAAAATAACGGTTAGAATGAATTAAACATGTGGCCCTATAATTTAGGTCCACGCTGCATCAACTCTCCTCCGCTTTAAAAATTCGTCTCCCGACGAATTGCTGGATCTGCAAGCTTGGAAGACGAGTCGGCGTGCTCTTTTATCTTCTGGAAGAATTGGTGTGGAGCGAACGACGGAGTCCATACGCAAGCGTGGGTGACGCGGCCTTCATGGTTGAAGAACATGTGTGGCGCGAATGGCGGCGCCTGCTGGAATTTTGCCTCTTCATTGTTATGATGGAAAAATTGATGAGGCATGAAAAATATGGCTCTTGGAGAATCCATAGTGAAGCAATGGCACAATGAGAGGAGAAGAGGAGATGTGTCCAAAGAATGAAGCCATGGGGTCCTTAAATAGGAAAAACCCCAAGGTCCTAGGCCTATTTGGATAAGGAAGGTCCTCAAATCCCTGATTTGCAGCATGTTTTTTTAAATATTTGTGCAGCCAGGGGCCTGGGCGTAATTTTCGTACCCCTTCATTCTTCTTTTCTTTCCTATTGCTTTTGGCCTTTCTGCAATTAGGGGATTCTTGGGATTTTTCTTTGCAATTTTTCCCATTCAATCTCAAATCCCTATAATGGAGGGATTCGGTTCCTTTGGTTGAGATATCACCCGATAGGGTTTCCTTCTTCCCCACCAAGAGTCGGCACGGCGCGGAATGGGAGAGGTGGCGGGGAAGGCGCTCTGCGGTTGCGGGGAGGGCGCGGCGATGGAGATTGCGCGGGGAGGAGAGGAGGGCTGCAAGGTTTCGCGCGGGAGGCGCTGGCACTGGAGGGGGCGAGATCAGGCGGCGGGGCTGCGCTGGGTGTCGCCGAGTTGGGGCGGCGTCAACTGAGAACGAGGGGTGGCGCAGGTGAGGTCTTGGATGCGCGGCGGCGGTGCGGGTTGGAGCCGGGAGGAAGCGGGAGCGAGGCCGGCTGCGAGGGGAGGGTGGCGAGCGGCTGGCGGAGGCGAGGAGGGGTCTGGCGAGGGGAAGGAGCGGCGAGGATTGGGGTTGGGGAGACTGTCGTCGAGGTTATCTGGGGTGATTGGGGTCGTGCCGGGACGGTCGAAGGGACCAACGGGTCTGATTCCGGTGGTAAAATCGGATCTGGAAGGTGCTGGACAGCGGGCAAATCGTCTTCCACGGCGAGTTTTTCGTCGTTAAAACTTGCGGCAGCGGCTTCGGGATTGGAGGCTTTGATTGGGCCGCGCGGAAGGCCTCAAAGTTAGCCATTAGATCTCGAAACATGGAGTGGAAGTTGGTTTGCAAATCACGTAGCATGTGCTCCGTCTCCTTGTTGTAGGCGGCGATGGTGGAGATGGCTCGTCGTGTTTGTTCGGATGAATGATGATCCCTTGATGCATGCCGGTGCGAGCGCCTGAACGGATCGTTAGATCGTGAGGACGACCTAGATGCCATGCTCTGATACCAAATGATGCGGATTGAAAACCGACGTCGACAAAATAATAATTTTTTTATGGTGGTTTTTTGGTAGAAGAAAAGAGAGGGGTTGAGAAGAAGAACTCGTCTGGAATACGAGAGGCGAAAAGAAGAACCGTGAAGACCACGTTGAGAGAGGAGAGAAAATAGAGAGGGAGATAAAAATCACAACTTTTCATTAATTCTTGACTGCATAAAACATTGGACTACCATCTCTTTATATAGGAGAGATGGGGTTACAAAAATAGAAATCAATTTAAATTGGACAACTAACTATCCTTATTTGACTAATTTAAAATTCAAATTTGAAATTGACTACTAATTGGAGATCACATGTGATCCCCTTTATTTAATTAGAAAATTACGACAACTTAAAAAACGTAAATAAAAATAACGGTTAGAATAAATTAAACATGTGGCCCTATAATTTGGGTCCGCGCTGCATCAAATACCCATGTCTCTACGTCTTTACTGTCACAAAAAGTTCATCTTATGAGTAAAATGAACAAGTCAAAAACTCCGGGAAATTACAGAGTGCACCAATTCCATCAACAAGTTCGTCTGTTTTTGGATTTTTCCTACCTAAATGCTTTGCTTATTTATTTATTTATTTTGAAGAAAATGCTCCGGAATTTTATAGAGGTATGCCGATCCAATCAACAAGTTCACCTATTTTCAAGTTTCTTTCTTATTCTCGTGATTTCTTATGAGCAAATATAAAGTGGCAACAGCTGTTGTAGAAATCCATTATACAAAGGCTAACACTAAAACAGTTCAACTTGTAGCATGACATGAAAAAGAGATATAAACAGCATAGTTGATACTGCTGAGAAGCATACGACGAACAGTACCAGCAAATAGATGATAAAAATAAAGGCCATAGAGATAATACCTTCGTGAAGCCAAGAATCTTCGACCGGATTCTGTTATCGGAAACAACTGAAGAGAAGGCATGGTTCCAAAAAAAATCTACACCAAGTATAAACAAAGACAAATAGATGATTTTATTGACGGCAGCTTCGAAAGAATTAATGCTGTATCCACTGGGACTGTGCAACTGCCGGCAGACGGGTCCCCAAAGAACAAATAAAGCTGTTCAGAAAAACAAAACATTAAGTTCTGCAAGACAAAACAGACGGCAAAGACGGACAGGAGCAACTTGTTATCAAGCAAAACCTGGACTTTAAGGTTTAAAAAGCTACTATGGTCATTCCAAATCAAACGAAAACAAATAACCTTCAAAGACTTGCCGTAATTTGTTCTCAAGCAAAAACTGGACTTTAAGATTCGAAAACCTCGTGGAGCCCATGGTAGTTCATGATTCACTACTTCCTGCATTGCAAGTAAAGCCACGGCCTAATACAGAATCACATGGGAAGATCGGCTTTGAAATATCGGTTCGATTGGTCAATTTTACAACTAATCTCCGATACATAGAACCTAATTTTAGTAAAATTACTAGTCGAAATCGAGACCCCCAGCCCTAAATTGGTGTGAAGCCCAGGACTTCGGATCCACCGCTCGGCTCCACCGGTGCCCTAGTAATCGCAACCTAACATCGTAGGAGAAGAGCGGGAATTGGAAGGGGAAGTACCTGATGCGATTGCCAATCGCCGCGAGGGGACTTGAGTGCTCGATCGAGAAGATAGGGAGAGCGCGGGTTGATGGCGACGGGGGCTGTGGGGAGTTGGCGAACGAGGGAGTGAGCGAGAGATAGAGAGAGAGCGGCCGAACTTAAATGAGAGAGAGAGAGCAGAGAGTCGTGAGATAGTGTGATATTGGGCTTTTCTTGGTTTATGTTTGACTGGATCTGCTGAGAAGGGACGTGCTGATGATATATGTAGTTTCCCTGTGCACATCCTCATCACCCAAATAACATGTTAGAGCATCCGATTTCAATATTTTCAGTAGGGGTAATGATCAGCGAACGATGTAGGGGTATCGACCGATGAACTATTAACCGATTACATAATATTATTTTTGAAAACTTTTATATTTTATATTATTAAAAATAATATGTATAAATATTTGAAATTGAGAATCAGCAAATGGTTTGACAAATATTTTTATATATTATTTTTAATAATATAAAATCGATCGGTAACGGTTTGTCCTAACAAGAAAATACTAAGGTCGGATGCGGTGACAGAGCATTTGGGTGATGGGGATGCGCCATGAAAAATACTCTTTTTCAGGCAGACGTCGGGTTTGGCATGGGGGATCGCGCGGGATTAGACTGGCGTCTCCCTATTCTATCACGATCGTCTTATGGATGAAGTCCTATTAACACGATGAAGTCAACAAGCATGAAAAATAACACGATGGTCCGAAAAACATGTTAAAGCATGCCACATCAAAATGCCAAAAGGTTAACTCCTTAAATTGTCAAAATGTTAGAATCAGCTCCTTTAAAAGGCAACTCTCGATCCACCTTTAGGTCCTTTACCACCAAGAACGCCACTTCAAAAACCACTTTCCTCCTATCTCAATCATAAATCACAACAACCTCCAACCTTCCATCTCTCGATGCCGTGAGGCTCTATCCCTTCCCCCGGTCATCTCCTTTCTTGTCACGTGATATCCTTGGTGTGTTTTCCCTCCATGCAATTCCTGCATGCAATTTTAAATCAATAATTCTCATCTTGATCACGGTAACCATGAGCCCTTGCTCCGCTTCGATGTTCTCATATGTGTTCTATGCACCTTCCCACTGTTGCTGTAATATCTCAAATTTCGGGGGTTGTTTTGAAAATAATATTATGGCATAATATATATATATATATAATAACTATGTTGTATCATGAAAAAAAATAAACAAAAAAAATAGCAGCGAGATTAAAAAACAAAACCAACGGCAAGCAATGAAAATTGACCAAGTTTATATGTTATATAAGATAATCAAATGTACTCAAACAACCTTGCAGCTAATTAACTAAATAACTATTATTTATTATTATTCCTCCTAACAACCCCCCTACTTCCGTGGATCCTAACATCTTCTAATGTTATCTTTAATTTATCCATGAGTGCCATTATCGTGAGAAGTTGTTTTAAAAGAGGTGGTCCTCATCGTAGCGTCATTCATCCCCATCTCGAGAGTTGAGTTTCTATTTCTCGCCGAAAAAAAAAATATTGTGTGAGGGCGTTGCAGCGTCTGGTTGCATCTCGAGTCGGGCGTTGAAGCTTTGCCGGCATCTAGAATCGTAGAGAACATTGGCGTCAAGGTAAACTATTGATTGTTTTTCTAAGATTTTTCTCACTAGAGGGTTTTTTTTCACATATTAGTTTAAGGGTACCGTTAATCATACACGATTCAATATTATATTAACATGTTTTCAAATTATATAGCTGAATTATTCAAGAGGAAAAAAAATCAAATCATATAGCTACTCAGATACTTACCCCGTATTTTTTTTATCGATACAAGAAGTTTTAGTTTAAGGTTGGAGTTTACCCTCTGATTCATGAATATATTGTAGGATAATAGGAACTTTTAGGTTGTAACATCTGTTTTACTAGTAGGGGGTGTTGTGTAAAAGTTAAAATATTTTGAATATAGGGAATAAAATAGAATGCTTATATAAGGTATATTATATAAATATAGGAGTTAAAAAAAGGGGAGAGATGAAACGGCATGACCACCTTGCCGTTCAAAAATTGGAAATAAAGTAAGTTATAAGTTATTGATAAAAAAATCAAATAATATCACATAGTATAAGACATTAAAAAAATTCAAAAAAATAATTAAAAAAAACCCTGAATGGCTGAAACGGCATAGCCGTTCAAAGGAAAAAAACGATTTAATATTAGATAAGAAATTGGTTACAATCCATAACCGTCCAAAGTAAAAAAAATAAAAATAAAAAAATAACAATCGTATTAATTAGATGAGTATATTTATAAAAAAAGGGGGTACTGCAATTGTTGGGATTTCGGATATTAGGATGTGATGTATTACGGATTGCACATAACATTGAAATACATCTCTTTTATTTAGGTGATAACTGATTTCCATCCACGGAGTAGCGATCTATCCCTATCGTTTTGAAAGAAAAAAAAAGAGAGGTATGTACATTAATCTATGTTTCATACCATTGTCATTTATACCCCACGTTTGATTTTATTAGTTGTTGCATTGTAGTTTTTATGATATCTCGTTAAACTTCTTTGATTATATCTATGTGTTACAACTTTATATAATTAGGTGTCAAGTTGATATTTAGCCATAATGCTTATTCATGTATTAGTTGTTAAATGTAAAGATATAGATACATTATTGCCTTTTAATATATAGGTTAAATAGCATTTTTTATTCAAATATTTTTATTGAAAAAATAGTTATTGTTTTTAACACCATCATTGTGGGGGAGTAGACATTGTTCATTGTTTGCCCATTAGAGGCTTTGACCTGGCCGGGTGCCGCGCGGACGGTTAATTCCGCCAATTGACCGTTGTAGGCGGGTAAACCTACACTACTTCCAAACAATTTACCGCTACGGCGGTTGACTCAGTACTGATGTCCATTGTATTGGGGTTTGGATAGGAGGCCTCGTATTGATATTTGTTTTAGTTTAAAATTTTGATTTAAGGGAACGGGGTGGCTTCTATCCAAGCTCGGGCTGCCCGGTGTCGGCAGATGGTATTGATTTATATTTGATATAGATATTGATATTATGGTCACAAAATTTGTGATATTCAAGGAAATTGATTGAATTGCCATTGTTATCCCATAACGAGGGGCATACATGAAAAAGTCTTTTATAGTTCATTATTTATTGATTTATAGTCCTTATTATATGGAATTGTCATCGCAATTTCTTTTACTCATTGTGTATAGTTATGATGGTATGCCTCATAAATTATTGGTGCATACTTAGTCAAATTCTTTTGACTAATATTGATTTATAACATTGCAGCTTAACGGAGGACGAGGTTGGGCTGCTCAGCTAAATTAATGACTCACTGCTTTATCCTAGTTCGTTAAGATTAATGTACGGGAGTTATTGATAGAGTTATTTATTTTCATTTTGTAATTCAGACTTAATAAGTCTTTTATTTATTGGTTAATTTCCTTTATTCTTTCATTATGTATGGCACTCTGAATGTTAGTTATGAATTATTGAATTTCGTCTCGCTCCTGGACTCGAAAAAAAAAATTCATCGCTTTGGGATGCTTCCGCAATTTGCCCCATGTTTCGATGTCCGGGACGTGACAGTTGCATTGTGCCTTTTTTGTATTCCTCGTGTATGTGATGTGAGGGAGAGAGTGAGAGTGATTAATAAAGGAAGTGAGCAAATGAGTAGATGATGTTCACTCTGCAACGTCCCGGGCTTAAGTATCTGGTCTGTTATCGAGGAAAACTTGTCACGACAAGTTGTTGGGTTCGGACCTAATTGAAGTTGTTGGCAACCACCCAAAATGCTTAAACTCAAGTTGTCAAGTAGTAATCCCCACTACTTATAACTCACTCTCACACTTTGTGGGTTTTCAGATGTAGGATTGTGTTTGGAGTTAGGGTGTTACAACTTACAACATCTCCTGCTTATATTCGCAACGTCCTCGTCATGACATGGTCCATCACTTATTCCAAGTGATAGTGGTGGTTGCACGTTCCTAGCCTAGGTCCCTTCTTGTAGCCTTTTCGACTATCAAAGGGAACTCGCTCTAATCCTATTTGTAATGTCACGGGCTTAGGTCCCAAGTTCGTTATCGGGGAAAATCGACCCTGACAACTTGTTGGGCTCGGACCTAATTGAACCCATTGGCAACCACCCAAAATACTTAAGCTAATATTGTCAAGCAGTAATATCCACCACTTATAGCTCACTCTCACATTTTACGAGTTTTAGATGCAGAGCTATGTTTGGGGTTGGAGTGTTACACACTCTTATGCATGGTAGAAAGTAAAGGTTTGAAAGGATTTTTTAATTCCACGAAATCTTAGCCTGTGACATTGTTCCTTTTTTTTATTTACTAAACTCTAGACCGTCAAATTAAGAAACTTACGAGTAACCTATTTAGACCTAAAGTCCCAACTACCGAAGAATACTATGAGATACATATTAAGGTGCCTTAGGGCCATAAATTATAGTGTGATATTGACATGTCTTGTTCTGTAATATGCCTATAGACTTCAATCTTTTTCCAAATTAGAGGGATCGGTTACATTGCTTCCAAATAGATTTATTTCGAGTTAAATCGAGTTTAAATCCAGACTGTTTTATCATATATAATATTTTATGGGATAATTACACCCATAACCCTCAGTAATTCCTCAATCTCAATCATAACCCTGCATAATCGCGAATTACATGGGAAACCCCGGATAGTTACTCCATTTCACACACATAACCCTCCGTTAGTTTAATATGTTAACTCGACCATATGAGTGGGTTTATCTACCCAAACTATGATCTAACGGCTAGGATTAGCCAAATAAAAAAATAAAAGGAAAAAAATAAATGTCGGTTGGCTGACATGGGATAATGTCCCCAGGTCTGACTTGCATGCGGTGGGAGGAACTCCGTTGCAGGCCGAGGCGGGCGGGGGTGCTTCGAGCTTGGCTGGGAGGCTTCGATCAGGGGAGGGATCGGTGCGGCCAAGGGGATGAGCTCGGAGGGATGGGAGAGGGTTTCGAGGGGGGTGCGGGTCGTTAGGTGTACGCGAGGAAGGGGAAGGCGCGCATGGGTTGTGCGTCGATCTCTCGCGCGGGGGGGGGGGGGGGGGGGGGGGTCGCGAGGAGGGTGCGGGGGATTACTGGTCGGTCGCCGAGGGGGGGTCGCGAGGAGGGTGCGGGGGGTTGCTGGTCGGTCGCCGTTGGTCGCTGGGGGGGAGTGCGAGTCCCAGCGCCGCTCCTACGACGTCCGCGCCCACAATAACCTCTCCTCCCTCTTCCAACGTTTTAATGAGGAGGAGGAGGAGTCCCACGAGGTACCCACAAACCAACAACGCGATATCGGCGTGTCCATCATGGTAGAAGATGTTCGACCCATGGAGGAGCATATAGATCTCGACGCCCAGGCGAGGCGACCCGTCAGGGAGATCGCAGGATGCTTCTAGCTCGCCGCCTCCGTCTTCAGAAGAAAGCTTAGGAGCTGGAGGAGCAAGCAGAAGCTCAAGAAACAGAGCTCCAAGACCCATGCTCCCGGCAAGCCCGCCGTCGGGAGGCTCGGAGCTCCAAGACCCATGCTCCCGGTAAGTCCGCCGTCGGGAGGCTCCGGGAAACACAGTCCGAGGTCGCCGATGATGCCTTAGGGCGGCGATCCTGCGACACTGTCCCCAGGTTCTCCCTTGACGCTGGCCGTTTCTCATTCGATGACCCACACTATTCCATAGACGAGCCCCGTGTCTCATGGGACGGCTACCTCCACAACCGCTCAGTATTCTCACGGATGCCATCAATGCTCTCTTTCGTAGAGGATGATCACACTGAGGTCGTGCAGAGGTCAGACGGGCTAATCCCCGTTGAGGAAGATCAGAGCATCCCTGGTGGGAATTTGCAGACAAGAGAGTACTACTCTGATGCACGCAGGAGGCGGAGTATGGATCGGTCGGGATCAGTGCGAAAACCGCCAACTGTAGTGGAGCATGAAGAATTCACTTGTGTCTCCAACGCGAAGGTCTCGAATTACGACTGTGCGGAATGCTTTGATTACAAGGAGAATTCTAACATGGAGCTCCCTCCGAAGAAGCCACGAAGGTGGAGCAAGGCGTGGAGCCTCTGGGGGTTGATACAGAGGCGTGGACACCGGACTGCTGTGGAGAAGCCAATGTCGGAGTGGTGTCTGATGCAAGGAGAAATAGATGCGACACTAGAGCGTTCAGAAGCACCAGGGAGGGATGCAGGGCGGAGGTGCGCATGCGGGTGGGTGGAGGCACGTGCAGCGAGAGGGGGGGGAGACGGTGGGAGGGCTGCAGGGCGGAGGCATGCACAACGAGGGGGGGAGGGCTGCAGGGCGGAGGTCGGCAGCGAGGAGGAGGAGGTGGTGGTGGACGGAGAGGAAGGGGGAGGAGGAAGTGGTCGACAGGGAGGAGGAAAGGGGGAAGAAGGTTGGGGCGCGGGCAGGCGGGAGGAGGGTCGGGGCTCCGGCGGGCGGGGGGTTGGAGCTCCGACGGGTGTGGGCCTTCCAGGCTTC
This sequence comes from Ottelia alismoides, assembly GCA_037367405.1. NCBI lineage: Eukaryota > Viridiplantae > Streptophyta > Magnoliopsida > Alismatales > Hydrocharitaceae > Ottelia > Ottelia alismoides. The sequence continues at coordinate 285,417 of JAZKJV010000481.1, forward strand.
CAGAGGCATCAATTTATAAATATAAAAAGTTTTGAGGGGCAAAATTGTCCACATGTAACCTTTTCCATCTGAGTTAACGGAAATTCGAAACGGAAGTTGACACAGGGTCATGTCGTGTAAAGGTTAAGCATTACTCAGGGTTCCTCATGTAATTCGCGATTATGCAGGGTTATGATTGAGATTGAGGAATTACTCAGGGTTATGGGTGTAATTATCCCATATTTTATTTGTAAACTACATATGCTTTGAGAAACTTTGCTCGGATAGGCAGAACTTCCAAATCGTGGCAAGCGCCTAATTGAATTGTCGTATAAATTATCGAGAGATATCCATTTAAAGTGGGAGAAAATATATTGAGTTAAATTTGATGTATCTTACAATTGTGAGTAACGGAAGAAAACAAACACAACGACTAGCGGAAGCAAACAAACACAAGCCAAACAAGCAAGCAGCCCACAAATTTATGAGGTTTGTCCTTAATTGAGCTACATCGTCGAGCGACAACAATTGATTTCACTATAAGCGAGAAATTATATAGGGTACTGAAAACCCTAAGCACAGGGTGTTTGTAAAGTACTCTTGGTACAAAACGGATCCTAAAGATAAATAGACATAATTACCTGATATACAAGAAATTGTTTCGTGCATCCACACAACGAGATCCCATCCCATACGATGGACTCCCCACTCTCCTAGTGAGAGTTCATAACAAATGGTTAGGTTTCAAAGCATGTAAGCAATCTCCACCTTAAATTGAATCCTTTAAGAAAGATAGCAAGCTTTATCACTTCCATCCCCTCTTTGGGGATGCCAACTATCTGTTGGATTTACTTTGTATTTCAAAACATCTCTATCTCTTTAGTACGCATGAGCGTGCGTGAGAGTTTATACTTTTTCGAGATTTGTTTTAAGTCTACGTAATTTTCAATTTGCGCACAATTACATAACCCAATAATGACCTCAGAAATGCGACTCATTAAATCCATTTGAACAAACATCTTCTCTCTTTTGTATCCAGGTTCATATAGTTGTTTCTGGCATTAAACGGATCTCCTCCGAAATGTTGGATGCATCCAACGGGACCATAGGAACTCCTTATCGCCTAATGACTTGATGGGAGATGAACGGCTCTCTTTTGACTCTTTGTTAATGGGCGGTCCATCTATACAAAGGATTGTACCCTTAGCCTTTAAAACACAACACACACCACAACAGAAGCATTTTGTTCTCCACCCCCATCTATTCTCCACCACTTTTGCGCTCATTGTGAACTCGTGTAGGCAGATTGTGTTCTTTGTTTTTCTACGACGACGAGGGCCAGCGGACGTTCGACGTTGCTCTCTTGTTAACACCAGGAGACAACATCTAGCTAGTAGGTGATTGAATCTGGGAGACAGGCCGCCATCAAGCTCGTGCATAGAAGCGACGGAATCTGTCTTCACGACAGTGTCTTTTGATGTGCCTCCTTTTCCCAAACTGGATCTTTCAAAGTAATATTTCTTTGTTGCTATTTTGATCGTATTCGCTTGTCAAAATTAAAACACGATATCCTTGCAAACACTGCTAGAAAACTACAATATTTTCCCAACATTGTGAAGACAGATCCGCAAGTTTTGTATCTACTGTTTCATTCCGACTTTGTTAATGAAACCTTTGTGAAATGGTTCCTAAAGCAATGATGACTTCGGAAGACATGCTGGTCTTAGACCCGAAAAAAATCGTAGGGTTACATTTCCGTGGATGGCAATAAAAATTGAGTTTTTGGCTAACTTCTTTAGGATTAGTCTCTGCTATAACTCCTTCCGAGGAGCCCGAAACTCCCGTCACTCACGTTGATCATGTTAACTCTACCCTATTCTCAATAGACTCCACTTACAATGATCCACTTTCTTCCCCTATCTCAACTTATCAAAAAATACTTAAAGAGATATATTACCTTTGTCATGATAGAATTCTCTCTGATTTATCCGGTGAGTTTTATGACATATATATCCTACTGCTCTCAAACTTTGAAAATCTTTAGATGATAAGTTTGGTATGCAAGATACGGGATTAGAACGACATGCCTTTATCCAATGGCTTGCCTATAAGATGGTAGAGAACAAGCATGTCTCCACACAAGTTCTTGAATATCAAAATATTATTTGTAAGTCTATTGATAGTGCTATAAGATCGAGGAAAATGTACAAGTAGCCGCTCTAATCGAAAAACTCCCTTCTTCTTGGAAAGATTTCGCTAAATCTCTCCGTCATAGACAAGAGAAGATGAACTTGTCTTCCCTTGTAAAGTCTCTTCAAACTGAAGATCATCATAGAGCAAAAGACTCTAAATACAACCCTCCAGTCAATCTGGTAGATCATGTCAACACCAAAAAGAAACCCCATAATTTCCACCACAAATCCAAACAACATTTCAAGAAAGGCAAGCAACTCGATCAGAATAATAACACTGACTCTAAGGGCCAACGCATCTGCTACGTGCGTGGCAAGCTTGGTCACCTTGCGAACGTATGCAAGAATTGTAAGGGACAAATGAAGAAATCTCCTAAGAATTCTGAAGTCAATATGATTTCTTTGGGGCCGGCACTTTTGAAAGGTTAGAAATTAACTCTGATATTCTTAATTGATGGTTGGATTCTGGAGCCGTATCTCACATCTGCTATGATCACTCTTCTTTTTCCACCTATTAGGCCAATAACAGTCGTGTCATCTCTTGGGGTGATGATGTCTCTGTGAAACACCTCGTAGGCTTCGGACGTGTGGATTTGAAGCTCACATCTGGAAAAGTCTTGAAGCTACATGATGTCTTACATGTTCCTGAATTTAAGAAGAACATTATTAGTGAAGTCTTGGTTATGTCTTCGCGTTACTCCTTATTAAGTTACGGAAGTAAAGTTGTAATCTCTCGTTTTGGATCTTTCATAGGTGTTGGCTATCATTGTAATGGTCTTATCAAGTTTAGTTTTGAATCTTGTAATGTTTCTTCACATATTAATGAGAATTGCATTTGAACTCCTTTCTACTATCGTGCCATCCGATATTTGGCATGCACGCTTAGGACATGTGAACAAAAATACAATGAAGCGTATGGTTCACATGGACTTAATTCCAAAAACTTACATAACAAATAATGAAAGATATCAAATTTACGTGCAAGCCAAATTTACACCATTAGAAAGAAACTCTGTGCTACTTGAACTAGTCCATACTGATGTATGTGACATAGACCATGTCTCAATCGTGATAACATGCGCTGTTTTGTGAGCTTTATAGATGATTTTTCAAAGTATTGTTATATTTATTTGCTAAGATCTAAAGATGAGCAAATAGAGAAGTTTACGGTCTACAAAATCCAAGTAGAGAACCAAACCGATAAGAACATAAGGATTAGATCCGATAGAGGGGGTGATTATATTTCAAAGGAGTTAAACCGATTTTGTGAGGAATATGACCTTATACATGAAACCTCAGCCCCTTATAACCCTCAGTTTATTGGTGTGGCTAAAAGGAAGAACAAAACACTTATCGAGATGATCAATGACATGTTAGATGAATATGGTCTTAACCAACGATTATGGGGGGGCTTTTTTAACCATAAACTATGCGCTTAATGATGAATACCCATTCATCACTCTTTATTCTTATATTTTAGCTACAAAAACCTTTGCAAATGCATGTATATGTCTTTAAATACAAATAATTATCAAAAGCATGCATTATGTAAAAAGTAATAATTAGTATGTTTTTTTGTGAAAAAATAAAATAAAAAAGAGACAAAAGAAAAAGAGGGAAATATTTAGAATAAATATTGAGCAACCTAACCCAAGGGAGGGATCAACATGGGCCTGACCGCATAAAAGCCAGAGTAGAGGGAGATAGGGGCTCATGTGTGAAAATAGACCTGTAAATAAATAAATATATTTTCCTATAAATAAAAAAATTGAATAAAAATGGTTTGTATATATTGTATATATATTTGTAAATATAAAAATCAAAACAAAAATAGAAAAATCAAAAAGAAAACAAAAACATCCACTTGTGCATATTCCCCATGTATATACAACCACTCCTATATTTATTTCACCCTGTAAATAAATAAATTAAAATTCCAAAAATTTTGTAAATATTCTATCTATTACGGTGTAAATAAATAAAATGAAAACAACAAAAATTAAAACAAAATAAAAAGAACAAAATTAAAAACAAAAAAGAATATTGTAAATATACCTTATATATAGATGCATATACCTATTTATTTCACTATCGTATATAAATAATAAAAAATAAAATAAAAATACCCTTTTATTCCTAATTTTATACTATAAATAAATAAAATATAAAATAGGAATAAAAATGCACAAAAATAACAAACTAAAAATAAAAAATCAACACCCTATATTGTATATATACCTATATATAGCTATATAGTGTAAATACCTTATTTTTATTTTGAAAAAATAATTAAAAATCACAAAAAAGTAGAAAGAATTAAAACAAAAATATTTCATGTTTTAAGTTTTTAATAAATCGGCCATTTGCTATTTTTAATTCAATTTCTAAACATTTTCCACATGGCTGCTTCTCATTGGTCCACGGGGGAATGTTGACCCCCCGGTCAACTCCCCCCTGTGGACCATTTCCCCGGGAACCGTTTCGCGGATCCAACCTCTCCCATTTATTCCATCCAGACCCAATCACCACACCGCTAAACCCAGGGTCCTATTCACTCTCCTACAATCCGGGAACCTCGCCCGATCTTCAGCCTAGGGATCTGTGATCAATCGAGCTGGACCCGAGCCCTTCTTCCCGGACCTCCCACCTTATAAGAGTCGAGCTCCGCCACCTATTTTCTCATCTTTGGATCATTTGCTTTCTACCCAGTGACCTCCATCGTCTTGGCGATAGTGAAAGCTTGCCCCAGAGGGTGTTGCAGCGAGGAGGGAGCAAGGAGCCCATCGATCCGGCGAGCATGCGCCGCAGTGCGCCGCCTGGAGGTAGCGCCAGAGCCTTGGACGCCGACGGTCCTCGAGGCAAGGACCAGGAGCACCCCCTGCTCCTCCACAGTCGACCTCTCCCATTGGGTAGACCATCTCTTTCCCCTGCTCTTTAATTTCTAGTTTGCCCCAAATCTCACCGTCGCCGACCATCATCGATTCCGGCCACCCCCACCTTCCATTCGATCATCGGATCGCACCATCACACTCGCCTTCTTCCCACGCACGTTCTCCGCCCCTCCATTCAACCCAGCTCGCACAGGAGCTGGGGTTTCGAGTTCCTCCGCCGTCGTATCGCCGGAGCTCGACCGCCCCGCCTCACCGACCACAGTCACCCATCCTAACGGGGTCAAGGCACTTTGCCCTCGACCCACGAGTCTGCTGGTGTACTTTGCAGGAACATCCGAGCCCATCTGAGGGCTCGGACCATTCGGAGCAGCAGCTTGAGCTCCGCCGGCTCCGCCTGAGTTCCTCGGAGCTCTGTTGGGCCATCGGAGACCACCAGTCGACGCGGGAGCCCACAGAGCTTCTTCTCTGATCATCAGAGCCCTGCGAGGAGGCCAGGAGTGTACGCAGCGGGCCGGCGAAGGTCGCCGTCCATCAGTTCTTCCTCGATCTTCAGACACCGTTGGATCGTCCTCCAGCTCCAGATTCCATCCGAGCCATCCATTTCAGGAGCGCCACCACCGTCCGATACCTCTGAGGACTGATCTGGACCGCACCATCGGATGAAGAGGCACCCGTGATTCAGAGCCGTCAGATCTCCACGTGTCGTTTTCTCCTTCGTCGATCGCCCGAGGGTTTAGCCACGGCGTACGAGGACCGTCAGATCTAGCACGTGGCTGCACCTCGACCGTTCGATCCGGCTTGCGTTTCAAGGTTCAAGGCGTCGATACTCTCACCCGTCAGATCTGCTACGTGGCGCCATCTCAGCCGTCGCATTAATAAAGGGGTAATTGTCCTTAGGCCCCTCTAGTTTTTGTTTTTACTAGTTAGTCTTGTAAATATTTTTAGTATTTTATTAGTGTTAGGTAAATTCCACATTGGACCTTATCTTTCCGGTTATTTGCATTTATACCCCTGCACATTGTGGACACGTGCTTCAACACGTGAGTTTTTGGTTTATTTGCAGTGAGGCCCTGATAGTTTACATATTTGCACTTATGCCCATGTGCGTGATTTATTTGAGCATGTGCGTATATTAATGGGTAAATTACACTAAGGTTCCTGTGCTTTTAATACTTGTTATTATTTAGCCCATAAACTTTATTTCTTTGCAATTAGGTCCCTGTGTGCCACAGACACGCATCTCGTGCGTGACTTCTTGGGATTTTTGCATCGGACCCCCTGGAAGTTTTGGTATTTACATATAGGTCCCTGTGCACTGTACCTTGGTTTTGATTTTGAATAAAATATCAAACTCACTCCAAATTCAATGAAAATTGGATACATGGCTCCTGCCATGTTGTAAAATTTTCTAGAATTTTTTAGGACATTTTTGATTCCATTTACTATTTTTAAAAATTCAAAAACATGCATTTTCTTTACTGTATGATTTAAAAATTCACAAAAAATATTAAAATACCTCTAAAAATTACAAAAAATTATCTACTATGTATTTTGCCTTGTTTGATTTTCTGACCAAGTTTGGTCATTTTTCAATATATAAAACTCATAAAAATTGAAAAAACCTAAAATCTATAAAAATTCTAATAATTAATCTAAAAATCCAAAAATAATAGTTGTAGTGCCTTAATTTTCCTTAGACTTTCTAGTTTATAGGAAAATTTCCTCCATGAGCTAAATAGGCCCTTTTGCATTTTAAATTGGCATTTTACTCCTGACTGGACAGTACCTTTATTTCCTTGCCTTCTTTTATTTTTAGAAAATTAAATAAAAATTAGAAAAATACCAAAAATTAAGCAAAAATAGTAAAAATCATAAAATACATAAAAACATTTTTATTTGAATTTTTGAGCAATTTTTTATTTCTTAAATAATTGATTGAAATTGGTTCCTTGCCTTGTTTTCTTATTTTCTTAATTAAATAAAAATCCAAAAAAATTAAAAACAATTAAAAATCCACCAAAAACACTTGTATTTTATTTTATTCATTTTTAGACTACTTCGTAGGCCGCAAGGCCATCACGTGCTCCCTGAGTCCGACCCCGGTCGCTATACCAGGCTAATCCAATAGCCAGGACCGCTATCGTGTTTGATTGATTTTATCTGATTTTGGTGGTCTAAACTTAATTTTTCTTGATTGACCGATTAATCTCTTGAGCGACTGAGGTCGCAACGACCTTTGTTATTTCTTCATCCTTAGTTGCTTGGGATTTTTTTTCGTGTCATCAGAATGGCGTCGTTGCCGGGGAGCACAGCTTAGTAGTCAGTTTTCTATTTTTTCCCGCGGTTTTCTTTTCACGGCTTTTTGTATATATTTTTGTATATACATTCTTAACATGTTTATACATTTATCTGGTATGACCACTTTCTGTTTATTTTCTTGCGAGGGCCTGAGGACCGAGGCGGTTTTCTTCGGAAGCCGAGCAACCGCGGGAGTCAGAGGTGGCTCTCTTCTCTACAAAGCCGCTGGAGGACGCGAGAAGTGAGCAGGAGTGCGGGAGCCGCGGAATAGCCGCGAGTTTAGATTATTTTAGTTTAGCTTTCATTTCCTGCAATATTTGAACTGTTGTAATAATACAGGGACATACAAAGACTTAGACTTTCGGGGTCTGTTTCGCCGAGCACCGGTGTGCTCGGGGGACCCCTTAGCTAGTTCGGTTTTTCACGATTTTTACGCGGTTTTCCTTTACTGCCTTTTCCGGTTTCACACGAATTTTTAAGCCCTTAGCCGTAGGATTTTCTGCTTGATTGTGACTTAGTAATTAGGATCCAAATACCCTAATATATCTGCTTGCACTATAGATCTGTAATTGGACCAAAAAATAAAAAGATAATAAAATAGTCGATCCACCACCTCCGAGCCTACGCGCCGCGAGCCTGCCCCGTCAAGCGTTACTCCTGAACTCAACCTGTCGAGAAGAGGAGGGGTGGGTCTAGACCGGACTCTTTGGATTGGAGGTTGGTGTTCGGCTAGCTGTTTATTCGAGTAGCACTGCTGTTTAGGGACTCGGTTTTTCGCCTGCACCATTTAGGTAGTTTATTTCCTCTCTTTTTAATTCTGCGCGAATCATATTGCATGTAGAGTGCTGGAGACAGGTACACATTTCTATCTTTGCATGCATCATTGATTTACCACGCATCGGCTTTTTCGTCTTCTCCCCCCTATTCTGGACTTAATAAACAGGAGAACCGAAAAATTTGTTAAGCATTTTTGCTAATATTAAAAATATCTAAAAAAGAAAAACAATAAAATTGGAACTGTTTAAGCTATTGACCCTAAAAGACACTTGACCTAAAAATTTGTCTCGGGGAGAGCAACCCCCTCATTGGTTGGTTTGCTTGAGCGAGAGAGTGACCCGAACACTAGGTAAAGCCCCCCGGTGCTATTCCCGACTGATTACCGACTCTTTCGTGCGGGACAGTCGGTTGGGAGAGTATCGGATATCCCAACAGGTCACGTAATCGCTCTGATATTTTGTTTGTTCACCAAAATAAAATTGACAAGATAATTTGACCGAGCCTTTACGGTCTTCAGCTCGCGTTGCGTTGGTGAACTGAGGGGTTTGTTTTCTGATCATAGTTTTTTCAGATCTCATCTGCATTACTCGCCAGATCACGATGATGGGCAGGAGGTCTCTTAGGCAGCCTCTGGCTGCACCGCTTTTTAGCACTCCGGCCCATTCATCTAGGTCGGTTCGTGGGAGCTCAGACCCACTCTCCGAACCTGAGTACGACTCCGTCCTGTTCCCCCTCGACCACCCTTCTCCTGATACCGAGATACCAGTGCCAGAGGAGATACAGACAGATGATTTATCGGCACCTGAGTTTAGTTGTTTTGACTTTTCAGAGACCATGGCCGGCAGTTCAGATGACCGCACTGGAGGTTCACGAGGAGATTAGACATTTGTCTTGGACCAGGGTGCGATCAACTCCACCCTGATCGCCTCACTTGATTCAGTTCAGTAGCAGTTGAGGGACCAGGGAGCGTTCATGATCGAGATGAGGAGAGAGCTAGAGCAGATGAGAGCCGACCGCGAGAACCGCGGAGGAGGACCCGACGATGCGGCAGCTGCCGCAGCAGCAGCAGCAGGAGGACCACTGAGACCGATGCGGGAGAACCACTATCCCGGATTGACTTTGACGCACTGTTGGGTGGTGCTACCAGCCATCGTGGGGGACTTCAAGTTCCTCCCGAACACTTTGCAGCTCCTACCCCGGTATCATGGGTTGGCCACTGAGGAGCCTCATCTCCACCTTCACAAGTTTGAGATGATTTGCAGTATTGTCCACGATCTCCAGGTGGACCAGGACACCATACGGATGATTGCCTTCCCCTTTTCCTTAGCAGACAGAGCAGCCACCTGGCTGAAGTACCTGGGGAAGTTTGTCTACACTTGGGAGCAGCTCCGCGCCGAGTACTTGCACAAGTACTATCCACTCGGGCGGTCGAATGTTGCGAGAGCCCTGATCAGCAACTTCTCCATGCTCCTCAACGAGCAATTCCATGAGGCATGGGAGAGGTTCGGAGAGCTGACTGATAGATGCTCGCACCACGACATTTCCAAGTCGAACCTCGTGCAGAGCTTTTTCAGCGGGCTGACACCAGAGCTCCAGGGCTTGGTGAACGCTTTTTGTGGTGGGTCTTACTTCGCTAAGGATCACGACCAGGTCCGGGCCATCTACGAGCAGATGGCACAGACTCTGAGCAACATGAAGACCCAGCTCATGTGTCTCCAGGAGGCACAGACGGCTTCTCAGCCCCGTCTTCAGTCGCGAGGCGACTCCGGCAGCAGCAGCAGCTCGTCCCAGTGCTCCAGCTCACACCAGCGGCCTAGACAGGTTCACCTTGTACAGGCGGAGCCGTACCAGCAGCCGCAACCCACCTACCAGTCACCACCGTCTCCAGACATGCAGATGGTGGTATACCAGCCGGATCTGCCTCTGACAGTACTCCCGCCAGCCCAGTACGATGCAGAGCTGTTGATGGACGTCAAAGGGATTTGGTATGACCACCCTCAGCCTGGAATCCGATGAGACCATCCCGGATTCAGGTGGGGGAATGGAGGTACCCAGCCCCAGCAGCAGCCATCTGGTCAGGGAGGCCAGTACAGCCAGCAGAGAGATCACCACTAGCCGCAGTAGCATCCCCCAGTGTATCCACCACCACAGCAGCAACAGTCATCCTATGGTCCTCGTCGCTATCAGCAGGGACAATCGTGGAGGCGTGAGCAGCCTCACCACCAGCAGCAGCATCACCCATACCCCTCTCAGCCACAGCAACAGATCCAACAGCCTCACTACCAGAGAGGCTACCCGTCGGGTTCCCATGAGAACCTTGTCTTGAATGACATAGCCCGCCTTTTCACAGATCAGCAGGCTACTTTTCGACGGGAGATGGACGAGTTCCATCAGGAGATGCGGGACATCGTGAGAGGGAAGGCCGCCATCCCTGCCCAGATTGAGCCAAACCCCAACAGCCTGAAGCGGAAATCTGAGCAGGTAGCTTATACTGAGTATACCAATCCTAGTGATACATTTGGTGATATGACTGGATATCTGTTTGATACTGATTTTGTCACACTTAGGAGCGGTAGGATGCCAGCAGGCGACGCCTCGTCTGAGATACATCATGAGGATCCACCTAGAGCGCCCGACGAGGAGGATGACGACGGTGGTACTGATGCCACCAAGGACGCTGACTCCACAGGCGGTACTGAGGCCGCCGCTTCACCAGTTCGAGGTGGTGGTACTGAGGCCACCCACGATGCCGAGCCAGAGCGCGGTACTGAGGCCGCGAGTCTTACAGCCAATCCAGCCGATGGTGGTACTGAGGCCACCCATACTTATGAGAGACATGTAGTTTTTCCTTCTTTTGCACCTGTATCTCGGAACATTTCTGTGAATAAAGGAAATGGTTTATTTTCTTCTGGTCCCACTATGGTGCATGATGTATGTGTGGATCCGATCGTCGAACCGCCCAGACCCTTTCCTAGTCCTTCATTTGAGAAGGACCCTGTGATCCCCTTCCCTAGAGCCCTTCAGATGGGGAAGGGGAAGAAAAAAGAACATCCCAAAAAGAGAGATCAGGAAGAGTTCAGCCAGCAGATGATAGATCGTTTTCACATACAGCTGACTCTTCAGGAGGCTTTGCAGTACATCCCCTTTCTTCAGCCTTCGTTGAGAGACAGGACCACAGTCAGGAGGAAGAGGAGGAATCACCACTCAGAGATCCATGTGCTGACGAAAGCCACGTGTTTCGCGATCTAGAACCGTCTGCCGGCCAAGAGGCCAGATTCAGGAGCCTTGTATGTCAGATGTCACATTAGAGAGCAGAGGTTCGACCGTACTCTACTAGATAGCGGGTCGTCGATCAACCTCCTTCTGGCAGCCCTTCTCGACCGTCTCGAGTTGGGCACTCTTAGACAGAGCAGGACAGTCTTTCAGTTTGCTGATCGATCTGTCAAAAGGACGAAGGGGTTGTTGCGAGACGTTGTCGTCACGATTCAGGGCCTGCAATTCCCCGTGGACTTCGTAGTGTTGGACATGGAGATCCCTGAGTCTGTGACCGATACCCCCATCATTCTAGGTCACCCGTTCTTGGCCACAGCCAATGCGGTGACCGACCATGATAGCGGGAAGGTATACTTTCGCGTCGAGTGCGAGAGTGTAAAAATAGAGACGGTCGAGGACAACAGAGCCAGAGACAGATCATGCTCAGAGACCACTTCAGATACAGAGCAGCTGACAGAGGCCGGGCAAGACATCCACCAGGACTGTGACTTTGTGATCACAGATGATGAGGCAGTTTGGGCAGACCCAGCAGCACAGGCCATCCTCTCATTTTCAGACACCGCTGATGCAGAGACGACAACAGAGGAGAGCTTGGAGAGCACATTCCTAGTTCAGGATACTTCAGTGGCAGCAGAGCAGGTTCTCGACCGCGACACGGATTTTTGTGGTGATGGTGGTACTGATGCCACCATAGATGATGCAGATCCCTCGGAGTCAGAGTCTGATTGGGAAGATTGTGAGGATTACATGCCAGACCTGATTTCCACTGAGCCTACAACTGAGGAGGAGGTAGATGCCGAGCAGATCAGAGACAGTCCAATTGAGAAGCCTTCTCCAGATCCAGTTTGTGAGAGAGAGTTCTCGTTCTCCCAGGCAGATTTGGTCGCATACACTCGGATTCTTCAAAAGCCAGATTTGCCAGTGCCAGTTTTTCCAGAGCTGAAGCCGCTTCCTTCATCGTTGAAGTATAGATTCCTTGCGGGTGAGCCTGAGATGTACCCAGTCATTATTTCTGCCGATTTGACTGGAGAGCAAGAATCCCGTTTGATGGGGGTTCTTGAAAAGAACCGCAAGGCGATAGGATGGAGCATAGCATATCTCCAGGGGATTAGTCCGGCCCTGTGCTCCCACCATATCTATCTCGAGGATGAGGCGAAGCCGTCGCGTGAGTTCCAGCGGCGGCTGAACCCGAATCTGAGGAAGGTTGTCATGAAGGAAATTTAGAAGTGGTGGAGCGCCGATTTTATCTATCCCATCTCCGACTCCAAGTGGGTCAGCCCTTTGCATGTGGTGCCCAAGAAGACGGGCATCACTACAGTGATTAGCGAGTCTGGAGAGGAGATTGCTACACGAGTACCAACTTCTTGGCGGGTCTGTGTTGACTATTGGAGACTCAACCAGGCCACCAAGAAGGATTATTTCCCCTGCCCTTTATTGATCATATCATTGAGAGACTGGCAGGGAAGAGCCATTATTGTTTTCTGGATGGGTACTCAGGCTACAATAAGGTAGCCATCGCTCCCGAGGACCAGGAGAAGACCACCTTTACCTGTCCCATCGGCACATACGCCTTCCGACGCATGCCATTTGGGCTATGCAACGCCCCTGCGACTTTTCAAAGATGCATGTTGTCGATCTTTTCAGACATGGTAGGGGAGTGCTTGGAGGTCTTCATGTATGATTTCTCGGTTTATGGCGACGGATTCGACTCTTGTCTTGACTGCCTAGACCGAGTGCTTCAACGATATATAGAGGTTCACTTGGTTTTATCTTGGGAGAAGAGTCACTTTATTATGACTCAAGGGACGGTGCTTGGCCACATCATCTCCAACAGGGGCATGGAGGTTGATCCGGCCAAGGTTGATGTCATTAGAAAACTCACACCACCGTCCAACTTACGGCAGTTACGGTCTTTCCTGGGGTACGTCGGTTTCTACCGGCGATTCATTCGTGATTTCAGTAAGGTTGCCGGCCGTTGACTGACTTGCTGACGAAAGACACCGAGTTCCTTGTCGATGACAAGTGTCTTTCGTCCTTTGAGACTCTCAAGCATTGTATTGTTGAGGCTCATGTTCTCCAGCCGCCTGATTGGTCTCTCTCATTCGAGATCATGACGGATGCCTCCGATTTTTCCGTAGGGGCCGTGCTGGGACAGAGGAGGGATGGAGTCCCTTTTGCTATCCACTATGCTAGTCGCACCTTGGATTCCGCCCAGCGGAGTTATACAGTCACAGAGAAGGAGATGCTAGCAGTAGTGTGGATCCTTCTACTCCAGGAGTTCAACATTGAGATTAAGGATAAGCCTGGAGTCAAGAATGTGGTGGCGGATCATCTCTCCCGTTTAGAGCAGCCTGAGGAGTCTGAGCAGATTGATCCCATTTGTGAGACCTTCCCAGATGAGGCGATCCTTGCTATCGCCTCACTCCCATGGTATACCGATATTGTGAACTTTCTCGTTGCTGGGAAAGTCCCACAAGATTGGCGCAGGCAGAGGCTTGAGACCTTCCTTGCGAACGCCAAGTCCTACCACTGGGAGGATCCAATCCTTTACCACGAAGGAGGGGATAGCGTCCGGCGTCGGTGCATTCCTCAGGAGGAGCACCATAGCGTCCTCACTTACTGCCACAAGCTTGAGACAGGAGGACATCATTCTGAGAGGAGAACGACACAGAAAGTGCTCCAATCCGGCTTGTGGTGGCCTACCCTCTTCAAGGACACTGATGAGTCCGTGAAGAGGTGTACTGACTGTCAGAGGATGGGCACTTGTGGACAACGTGATATGATGCCGATGCAGCCCATTCACTTTTGTGAGGTTTTTGACGCATGGGGCATCGATTTCATGGGTCCTTTCTCTAAGAGTCGGGGATTTGAGTACATTCTGTTGGCCGTTGATTATGTGAGTCGTTGGGTTGAGGCTATCCCCGCCCGAGTCGCTGATGCCAGGACAATTTGCAGATTTTTGAGGAAGCGCATCATCACGTGGTTCGGGGTACCTCGAGTATTGATTTCCGATGGAGGGTCTCATTTCATCAACGACCAGATGAAGGCCCTTGCTAGCGAGTTCGGCATAGACCATCGGGTTGCCACTCCGTACCATCCACAGACGAATGGTCTAGCCGAGATGTCGAATAGGGAGATCAAGACTATATTGCAGAAAGTCGTCCGCCCTGACCGAAAGGATTGGTCACAGCTTTTGGACTCGGTCTTATGGGCATATAGGACGTCTTTCAAGACACCATTGGGCACATCTCCCTTTCGCCTCGTATACGGTAAGCCGTGCCATTTACCTGTTGAGTTGAGGCACAAGTCACTTTGGGCAGTCACTGAGATACTTATGGATCCAGATAGTGTAGGAGACCAGAGGAGGGCAGAGTTAGCAGCCCTGGAGGAGCTTCGTGATACCGCCTTCTCAAACAGCCTACAGTACAAGGAGAGAGTGAAAGAGTGGCATGATTCTCATATCAGCCACAAGCATTTTGAGCCTGGACAAAGAGTATGGCTGTTTGATGCTAGGTTTCGTTTATTTCTAGGGAAGCTGCAGAGCAAATGGAAGGGACCTTTATCTTGTGAGAAAGGTACACGACAAAGGTAGCATTGATATATCTGAGTTGTCTTCTGAGAGTACCTTTCGAGTGAACGGCCAGCGGCTCAAGCCATTTTTAGATCATGAGCCGCGGGTCGTTGATGTTGCCCCTATTCATTTTGCGTGAGATGTGGTCTCTTGACTCACACCTATTGCATCTCACGCCTGATTATCACTGTTCTTCCGGCATGTATAGATCCAGTTGTCCATATCACTCTATTCTTTAGTTCCACACCCCTTTTCTCATCTTATGATTATGCTATACTTAGGGTGTACTTTACCCTAAGTATAGGGGGGATGTAGGACCTTCGGGTATTCTTTTCATTCTTTCTACCCCTGTTTTGTTGCCTATACTTAGGGATATTTTACCCTAAGTATAGGGGGGCAGACTCTGTACATTCTTCACTCGGATTTCCCTTCATGTACAACTTGCTATACTTAGGATTATTTGATCCTAAGTATAGGGGGAAACCACCGAGTTCTCCTCATTCTATTCATTCATTCATCTCTGTATCTAGCCATTCCTTTCCACTTCCCTTTACTAAGCACGAGTTATGTCTTCTTCATCGCTCTTGATCACTTTGAGGACATCGTTCGAGCTAAGTATAGGGGGTGTGTATATATTTCATATATACTTTAGCCGTAACTCGTACTTTGTGTGAGTATGTTAATAAATAAAATGGCTAAAAAAACCCCAAAAATCACAAAAATTAAAAATTTTTCCTGTAAATAATCATTCTTTTATTGCACATACATAGCAAGTGTACAAATTATTTTTGTAAAAATGTTTTCAAAAATCTTTCGTGTAAAGTTTGTGTAAATATTTTCTTATCAAAATTATGTATATAGTACAAAATTTTTCCAAAATGTTTTGAAAATCAAAAGTTTGCAAAAATATTGTGTAAATGTGTGTAAATACTTTTGCAAAACTTGCACTTCATGCATCCATCCATTCATGATTTCAAAATATTTTTTAAAAATTTTTGCACGAGTGTAAATATGTGTAAATAGCATCTTTGTATATGTATATAGTTTTCCCGGATCATAGTTGACATTTAAACTAGCTTGGAATTAAATTGGTAAATGGAGATTGATTGAGATCTTAATCCACCTAATTCTAAGAGGAACCTTATAGGGCTTAGGGTTATGGCTTTTCAGGTCCATTGGGACTTAATTCTTTGAGTCCACTAGGCTATGAGCATATGTCATCTTGATGAGCCTAAGTAGAGCACTTAACAACACACGCATGACTCTTAGAGACAATGGCTTGACTTGCACCAGCACTCTACACATAGCTCTCCACGGATGAGGTGGTGAGGAGGCAGTTTCCTTTGGCTTGGGGTAGCATATGAGGGTAGTACTTCTAGGCTGAACCTCTCTTCTTCTTCTAGTGAAGGAAGTGCACCTCAACTTGGTCTAGTGGTGATGAAGGCTAAAGACAGAAGCCGTGGGTTGCAATAAAGTTTCAAAAGAGGGATAGTCTACTGGCTCAAGAGGAAAATTTCTTATATATATGCTGCACCATGTAGATATGTTGTACAGATGCACTTGAAAAAAAATGCAAAAAGAACTCCAAAAAAGTGGTGGGTCGGATTGAAAATTTAATAACCCCACCAGAGTGTATATAGTCAAATAAAGCAAAAGCTTATGGTATCCATGTTACATCTCATGAAGCTTGCAGCGGGAGACTTAGCTACACTGGTTGAGCTCCCAAAAATTATATACCTCTTATTCCCCCTCTTCTTGAGCCAGCTGCATGATTTAGCCAAAATCAGGTGGTCGTAAGTTCAACACAAAGCGTGAACTCAGTCGGTGTGTTGACCACACTAAATCTGGACTAAAGTCAACAATTAACCCACACTAAAGATCAATAAATTAGATATAATGTGGAGTTAAAATTTATTTTTAACTCTGCACAAATGGTGTATAGTGACAAGTATGCAGAGAGTTCGAACACAGGGAGCAAACAGGGTAATTCAAACAAATGTGCGTGAGTGAATGTGTGTGATGTCTACACTAAGCAAGCAAGCAAAGATGTTTTTGTGGGTTTTTAATTTTAATTTTTTTTATTTTTATTTAATTTTTAATTTTATATTTTGATTTTTAATTTTCTGATTTTTATATTTTATATTTTATACTTTTTTTTCTTTTTTTTATATTGGAATTCAAAAGCAATGTAATAAAAGACAAGATGAAATATTTATAAAAATGTGCAAAAATATTCAAAAATTCAGAAATAAAGTATTTTAGGATTTTTAGGATTTTTTACTGTTTTTGTGATTTTGGGGGATTTTTCAAATGTTTTTGGTATTTTTAAATACTGAAATGAGGGAAAACAGTGGAAAATGTGCTGGCTGTAAGTAAAATGGGAATTAAAATTAGCAAACAGCAATCAAAATTTTTCACACTATTTTTCAAATAAAGAGAATAAAATAAAGAACAAATAGGAACTGAGTTTGTATTTTTTTTGGAGTTTTCTAGGATTTTATATATTTTTTTGAAGTTTTTGAGTGTTTTTAAATTTTTAGTATTTTTCTTTTAAGATTTTTAGGGATTTTTGGATTGACACTAAAATAGGATAAAATAGACACTAGGTAATTTTTTTGGAATTTTTAGAGGTATTTTAATATTTTTTGGCATTTTCTAAGTTAGACAGTAAAGAAAGAGCATGTTTTTTATTTTTAATAAATGTGAAAATAAAATAAAATCAAAAACTAAAGTGATAGCGTCAAAGTACAAGTTAACAGGAGCTAAACCCTATTTTTGTGGAATTTTTGGACTTAAAATGATAATTCAAATAATTACAACAAGCATCCAATCAATAAACAGGTCTAGCAGGGGTATTTATGCAATTTCTCAAACATCCAGGGGCAGACATGCAAATTTCCACAAATATTTGAACTGAATATTCGATTTATAGCTCCAAAATTCAATTACAAAAACCGCCTGGGTGTCGATGTAAATTACCCCCCAGGGCGCGTGACTGGCACGCACCTGGCAGGGACCAAAATGCAATATTCCAAACTACCAGGGGGTCGATGCAAAATATCCCAAAGTTTTACATTATATTACAAAATCTTGGGACTAAACTGAAATAACTAAACCCCAGGGGGTCCTTGCAAAAAGCCCACCACCTCACGTGTACAGGTCACGTGAGGTGACGTGGCGGAGGACCTGAATGTAAATAAAACTAAGTACCGGGGCTTACATGCAATTAACCCAAAGTTTTTAAACTACAGCTGGAAGTTTAAATACTAAACAGTAATTACAAAATGCGCGAGGGTTGATATGCAAAATACCCTCGACGCGTGATCCGACGGCGGCGAAGGAGCCACTTAGACACGTGGCGCGTTGAGGACGGTCGATGACGCTTCGCTTGGATGGCGGAGATTAGATCATCTGGAGACGATCGGACGGTGGAGACGTGGCGCGATCCAACGGCAACTGTGCGATCTGGGGACACTCCTCGATCCAACGGTTGGAAGTCGATGACGAAGAACGACGTCGGTCGCCGGCGAGGGCGAACTTCGCCGCTCCAGATCTTCGTCCTCCGGCGATGTCTGGGCTTCAAAATGGACGAGGAGCTTCCAGGGGGCCTTCTCTTTCTCCTGGGGGCATCAAAAGGGCACGGCGACGGCCGTGGCGCTCACAGGTGATCGGCGGAGCTGGGGAGCTCGGCTGAGCTCCAGCGAGCAACAAAAATGCGCCCAGGCGCGAGTCCACGACCTTTGACTCTGCAAAAATATTTAAGAGGTCCAGGGCAAATTGCCTGGACCTTAGGTGGACCTAATCGAAGTGGACTAAAGGGCGAAAAGGGAGCTCGCCGGAGTTGCGCTCCGGCGAGCTATTCGATGACGTGATTAGGAGGATGATTGAGCGAGGGAAGAGGGGCGAAATGATCCTACGACTACCAGGAACAAAATGCGTGAAAGAAATGAGAGGGAAACGACCCTCGATGGCCGGAACCAGAGGGGATAGGGTACCTCGACGCCGGCGGTTGGCGGAGGTGGTGGAGACGCCTCGAGCCTTCCTCGACTCGCCTGACGGTAGGGCGGTGGAGCTGTCACCTCCGGCTACCCGAAAAGCAGGAAAGCGAGGAGGATGGATGGTCCAAGAGGGTTCAAAATTCAATCGCAAGGTTGGGGGTTCCTCTTATTTGGTTTGACCCTGAGTTGCAGGGGTCCAAAGACCAAGAGAAATCTTGCGCCACAGTGATTCTTAGCCCGATGCAATCACATGGCGGGCAAGATGGATGGTAGGTGGAGAGATTTGCCGAAGAAGATATCGTGAAAGGATGAAAGTTTATGCCTCGAAAAATCCGCAAATGCGGGGAGAAAACGAGGTGGTCAGAGTCTACAGGGGCTAGGTCACCTAGTTGACCGGGGTCAACTAGGGCTTGCACCTGGTTGGTCTACGTGGACCAACCAGGAAAAACCCTGGAGAATTCTTTTATTAATTCAATTTAAAATATTAAATGGCTGAATTAAATTATGGTTATAAAATAAAAATATTAGTTATTTTATGTAGTATTTTATTCTGAACTTTAATTATTTTTATAAGGTGTATTTTTATAAGTCTACTTTATAGTCCTATATAGGTATAATACCTATGTATTTAAGTATTTAATTTTTATTTGTGTATTTTACTTTCATTATTTTTATTTATTATTTTCTAAAATTATAAAATACTTTTATATACACAAATATATTTTTAATTTATTTGTCTGGTATGTTTTGTATCTTTAATAAATTATAAGTATAGAAAGTATAAGTATACATACAGGTATAGTACCTATGTATCGAATATGTTTGTATTTTATTTTGAGTTTTATTTACATTTTTATTCTGATTTTAATATTCACAATTATTATAATTAATATTTGCAAAATATAAAAATATAAAAATGAATAAAGAATAAATTGAATATTTTATTCAGTACAGGTATACAATAGGGGTCCAAAACTCAACTTTCAAACCGTAGCTCTGCCAACTGCGAAACTACCACCATTGGATAGATTATTTTATTCTATATACAATTAAAGGTGAGTATACTGCATTTGGAGTTGTCAGTTGTGAGATACGGGTCTGGGAAGTTGGGACTTTGGATTCTTATTTAGACCAAAACTTTTTATCTGTACATTATTTTTCAGTGAAATCAATTTTGTATTTTTCTATATAAAATTATCTACAACTTTCATGTACAAAGTTTCTTTATTCGATGTATAAACAGTGAAATAAAAAATAGGTCCCAAAATGAAGAAATAATGAATAAAAACTATAGGTATTTTATCTGTATTTCTGACCTTATCTCCCCCTACTTTATTCCTTGTCGACCTATTCATCAAGATGCCTAGGTCTCGGGGTTTCGGGTCATAAAATATTTACAATATTTTATTCTTTTTCTTTTCTTTTATTTATTCTATAATTTTGGCCTTAATTACAGTGATTTATGCACTAGATAGATGCATATGCATGAATGATAAGATGATGATTTTAATGCTATTTTCAAGCATTTGCTAGGGTTTTTGGTGCCAAAATGATAGAATAAAGATGATGAAATGTGGATTAATCATCCCCCTATACTTTACCTTTGCTAGTCCCTAGCAAACACTTATGCAATAAGTGCAAAGAAGAAAAGAAAGAAAAGAAAAAGAAGAACTTGGATTTAATTTGATTATTAAACTTGTCTTCACAAAATCAAAGTTTGGAGCTTAAGTCGGACCTTTGGAATTTTAGTGCGGTCGGAACCTTAATGAGAACCAAATTTGAAATCCAACAGTCCTTGAGAATTCCAAAACTCTGTCCAAGTCTCCTCAACAGCCAGGTCAGAAATACTTCAACTCATACGCAAACTCTTACGACTATGAGTCTGACTCGTACAGTGTGAGTGATATGTAGCTCCCCACCTCAGAAGTAACAAGGAAACAACCTCCCCCAACCTGGTAACTCTAATGCCTCGGTCTAGCAACTCTTTCCTCGAGAAGCGGAGTATTCCCTTCTAAGTTCAAGTGCAACCGGCTCAAGAAGAGGGGGAAGAAGTATAGACTTTTGGAAGCTCAGCCAGTGTAGCCAAGTCTCCCGCTGCAAGCTTCATGAGATGTAACATGGATACCATAAGCTTTTGCTTTATTGGACTATGTACACTCCGGTGGGGTTATTAAATTTTAAATCCGACCCACCACTTTTTTGGAGTTCTTTTTGCTCTCTTTTTTTCAATTGCATCTGTACAACATATCTACATGGTGCAACATATATACAAGAAATTTTCCTCTTGAGCCAGTAGACTATCCCTCTTTTGAAGCTTTATTGCAACCCACAGCTTCTGTCTTTAGCCTTCATCACCACTAGACCAAGTTGAGGTGCACTTCCTTCACTACAAGAAGAAGAGAGGTTCCGCCTAGAAGTACTACCCTCATATGCTACCCCAAGCCAAAGGAAACTGCCTCCTCACCACCTCATCCGTGGAGAGCTATGTGAAAGGTGCAGGTGTTCAAGTTAGGTCATTATCAACAAGAGTCGTGCGTGTGCTCCGAAATACTCTACTTAGGCAGTCAAGAATCCATTGAACCAAGTCCCGTGATCCTCAAAGAATTAAGTCAACTAGACCTGAAGTACCTCAAACCCAGTTCCTATAAGGTTCCTGTTATTAGGTATATTTTAAGGTCCAATCAAGCTCCAATCTCCGGATTTTACTTAGACTTGTTCAACTATCAAACTCAATCCGAAAAATGCTCATGCTATGCTATGCAAGAAATATTTTTGTGATGCAATTTTCAAGATTTTGAACTTTTTATGGATTTTTGAAAATACGATGCATGCATTTTTTTGTATTTTTCAAAAAGATTTTTCAGATGTTTTTGGATTTTAGTTTTGCAAATGTTTTTGGGATTTTTGAAAACAAAAAGTTTTTGGCTGAAAAGCTAGGTGAAAAGTATGTACACGGGCGTGCTTCTTATATATACAAGAAGTGGATTTTAAGGGTTCACAAGGGTAAGTGATCAATTTTATACATATATAGTGGATTTTGGTGAGATGTATGTATTCCTCAAACTTATTTGACACAAGCTTTTCACACAATTTTTGAAAACTATAGTCCAAAATAATTTTTACAAACATCTTTGCAAACATGTACACACATTTGAAAATCGTTTTGCAAAGGCTTTCAAAATAGTATATATAGGTTTTTCAAAATATTTTTGCAACCATCTTTCAAACCATTTGCAAATCATTTTTCAAACATTTTATTTCACACAAAGAAAATAAATTTTACAAGCCAAACATTTTACACAGGTTGAAAACATGTAACAAAACATTCTCAAAATAGTTTTCAATAGATGTTCACAAAGATTTTCAAACTATTTTTCAAACATTTTGCAAAAAAAACATTTTCACCTGATTTATTAATCGGTAAATACAAAAAGAATTTGAGGAATAACCACATCTTTTTATTAAGGATTTTTAATGAATTTTAAAGAATTTTTTACCATATTTATTAAGAAAATATGAAAGTACGAGTTATGGCTAAAGTATATACGTAGTATATACGACCCCCCTATACTTAGCTTGAGTTATGTCCTCATAGATCGGAGAGAAAAGAGAAGACATAACTCGTACTAAGTATAGACAAGTCTAAAGAATAAATAAATAACGAAGGAATCAATGAATGAGAAGTCGACCGTCCCCCCTATACTTAGGATCAAATAATCCTAAGTATAGCAGTCTGTACACAACGCAGGGAGGGTCAAGGGCAGGAATGAACAGATCGTACTCAGATTGTCTCCCCCTATACTTAGGGTAAAATATCCCTAAGTATAGACAAGAAGAGGAGACAATGGAGAGGATGACAGAACTCGGGGTGCACGCCCCCTATACTTAGGAAAAAGTACGTCCTAAGTATGGAAAACTGTCTAGGGCGGCACCTTTTTGATAGATAAAGAAGATAGAAATGGAAAAGAAGAAAAGAAGAAAAGAAGAAAATAAATTAACAGATGAAAGTGATATGAACAGATGGATCTGTGCAGCGGAAGATGGACTTGATTACCATGTATGAGATGCAGATGATGAGAGTCAAAGGACACATCTCATACCAGAAGAATGGGGGCAACGTCAATGGTCGACGGATCATGATCAAGATATAGTTTCAGGCGTTGACCATTGATGCGGAAGGTATAGGAAGATGACGGTTCGGATATGTCGATGCTACCATTGTCATGTACCTTCCTGACCACATAAGGACCTTTCCACTTGCTCTGCAACTTCCCTGGGAACAATTTCAGCCTGGAGTCAAACAACCATACTCTCTGATCTGGCTCAAACTGTTTATGACTGATATGCGAATCGTGTCATGTCTTCACTTTCTCCTTGTACTGTAGGCTGTTGGAAAAAAATGTGTCTCTCAGTTCTTCCAGGGCTGCCAATTCTGCTCTTCTCTGGTCTCCTATACTCTCCGGATCTAAAAGTAACTCAGTGACTGCCCAAAAAGATTTGTGCTTGATCTCCACTGGCAGATGGCACGGCTTGCCATAGACGAGACGAAAGGGAGATGTCCCCAATGGATTTTTGAAAGAAGTTCGATAGGCCCACAAGACCGAATCCAAAAGCTGTGACCAATTCTTTCGGTCTGGGCGGACAACTTTCTGCAAGATAGTCTTTATCTCCCGATTCGAAACTTCGGCAAGACCATTAGTCTGAGGGTGATACGGTGTGGCAACCCGATGGTCAATGCCGAACTCGTCTGCAAGGGCCCTAACCTTGTCATTGATGAAGTGAGACCCCCCGTCTGAAATCAAGACTCTAGGTACCCCGAACCGTGAAATGATATTTTTCCTCAAGAACTTGCAAACGGTTTTAGCATCTGCGGCTCGGGCGGGGATGGCCTCAACCCATCGGCTGACATAATCCACATCGAGCAAAATATGCTCGAATCCCTGACTCTTGGGAAATGGGCCCATGAAATCAATCCCCCATGCATCAAAAACCTCACAAAAGTGAATGGGTTGCATGGGCATCAAGTCTCTCTGTCCGCAGGTTCCCATTTTCTGACAGTCGGTACATCTCTTCACGAACTCATCAGAATCCTTGAAGAGAGTAGGCCACCATAGGCCGGATTGAATCACCTTCTGTGCTGTTCTTTTTCCAGAATGATGTCCTCCTGCCTCAAGCTTGTGGCAGTATGTGAGGACGCTATGATGCTCTTCTTGAGGAATGCACCTCCTCCAGATACTGTCCCCTCCTTCATGATAAAGGACGGGATCCTCCCAATGATAAAACTTGGCCTTCGCCAGGAAGGTCTCGAGTTTCTGCCTGGGCCAACATTGTGGAACCGTCTTGGCTACAAGATAGTTCACAATGTCAGCATACCACGGGAGCGAGGTGATAGCCAGGATCGCCTCATCTGGAAATGTCTCTGTCATAGGTGCACTGGGCTCAGATTCCTCAAGATTCTCCAATCTGGAGAGATGATCCGCCACCACATTCTTGACTCCAGGCTTGTCCTTAATCTCAATATCAAATTCCTGGAGTAGAAGGATCCATCTGGTGAGACGTGCTTTGGCATCCTTCTTAGACATTAGGTACCGGATGGCGGTGTGATCAGTGTAGATGGTTACTCTAGATCCAAGAATGTAAGATCGATACTTATCAAGAGCGAAGACTACGGCCAGCATCTCTTTCTCAGTCACAGTGTAATTCCACTGAGCGGCATCCAAGGCCGGCTGGCGTAGTGAATGGCAAAAGGTAAACCATCCCTCCTCTGTCCAAGCACAGCCCCAACGGCAAAATCTGAAGCATCCGTCATGATCTCGAATGGGAGAGACCAATCGGGTGGCTGAAGGACAGGAGCTGAAACAACCATATTTTTGAGAGTTTCAAAAGATTCAAGACACTTATCATTGACAATAAACTCGGTGTCTTTCGTCAGCAAGTCAGTGAGCGGTCGGGCAATTCGACTGAAGTCCTGAATGAACCGTCGGTAGAAACCGACATGCTCCAGAAAAGACCGTAACTGACGTAAGTTGGACGGTGGATTGAGTTTTCTGATGATATCGACCTTAACCGGATCAACCTCCATGCCCCTGTTGGAGACGATATGACCAAGGACCGTCCCCTGAGTCATCATGAAATGACTCTTCTCCCAGGATAAGACAAGATTGACCTCAATGCAACGCTTTAGCACACGGTCTAGGCAGTCAAGACAAGCGTCGAACCCGTCGCCATAGACCGAGAATTCATCCATGAAGACCTCTAAACAGTCACCCACCATGTCCAAGAAGATGGATAACATGCACCTTTGGAATGTCGCCGGAGCGTTACATAGACCAAAGGGCATCCGTCTGAAAGCATACGTCCCAAACGGAGAGGTGAATGTCATTTTCTCCTGGTCTTCGGGTGCAATGGCCACTTGATTATATCCAAAGTACCCATCAAGGAAACAATAATGACTCTTCCCGGCTAATCGCTCGATAATCTGATCAATGAATGGTAGCTGGAAGTGATCCTTCTTGGTGGCCTCATTCAATCGTCTGTAGTCCACACAGACCCTCCAAGAAGTGAGCACTCTGGTAGCGATCTCCTCTCCAGACTCATTGACAACTGTAGTGATACCCGTCTTCTTGGTACCACATGTAGCGGACTTACCCATTTGGAGTCAGAGATGGGATAGATGAAATCGGCGCTCCACCACCTTGAAATTTCTTTCATGACTACGTCTCGAAGATTCGGGTTCAGCCGTCGTTGGAACTCACGCGATGGCTTAGCGTTATCCTCAAGATAAATGTGGTGGGAGCAAAGATTTGGGCTCAGCCCCTGGAGATCAGCTATACTCCAACCGATTGCCTTGCGGTTTCTTTCAAGAACCTCCATCAGACGAGATTCTTGCTCTCCAATCAAATCTGCTGAGATAATGACTGGGTACATTTCCGGCTCACCCGCAAGGAATCTGTATGTCATCGACTGCGGTAGAGGTTTCCGTTCTGGACAACTGGGAGGTGGCAGATCTGACTTCTGATATGTCTGTGTAAATGCTACCAGGTCTGCATGGGAGAACTCTCGCTCTGCATGAATTTCTGACGAAGGGCGGCCTGCTGAATCATCAATAAACTACACTGGCTCGCACTCTGTCATGGTTGTCGGCTCGGAAGGAATCAGACAAGGCAAATAATCATTGAAATCATCCCAGTCAATGTCTGAATCTGAGGGATCAGAAGAAGATGAGCATGAATGAAAATCATCGACACCACTCATCACAACACTGTCAGCTTCAGATATATCCTCATCCAGGAGTGTGCTCTCCCGGCTCTCGACTGCCATGAGCTTGAGATATAGTGAATCTGTAGGCAAGGCGAGGGTCGGTGCTACGGGATCTTTCCAGTTGGATTCATCATCAGTCATTTCAAAATCACAAACCTGGTGGATGTCTAGCTCTTCCTCTGTCATATGCGCTGCTTCACTGGACTGCTCTGAGCATTCTAACCCTCTAGCTCTGGTTTCCTCGATCGTCTCTATTTGTATGGTTTCGCCCTCTACGCGAAAGCATACCTTCCCACTATCATGGTCGGTCACCGCCTTGGCTGTGGCCAAGAATGGACGTCCGAGAATGATGGGGACATCAGTTACCGACTCAGGGATCTCCATGTCTAACACAACGAAGTCCACGGGGAATTTCAGGCCCTGAATGGTAACAACCACATCTTTCAACAACCCCTTCGGCCTCTTAGTCGACCTGACAGCAAACTGAAGGACTGTCCTGCTCCTAAGAAGAGGACCAAACTCGAATCGGTCGAGTAGGGATGCCGGGAGAAGGTTGATTGAAGAGTCGTTGTCTAATAGAGTACGATCAAACTGCTGCTCCTGAATCTCGCATCTGACATAGGGAGCTCCTACGTCTGGTCGCTTGGCTGGCAGCTTGTTCTGGATGGTACAACAAGTGGAATGAGTGAGCACATGGATCTGATCTCTGTGGTTCCTCCTCTTCCTGCGGATAGTAGTCTTCTCTTTCAGGTTCTTCTTGAAGAGGGGGATGTGCTCAAGTGCTTCTTGTAGAGTCAGCTGAATATGGAATCTGTCTATCATCTTATTGCCGAACTCTACCTGTTGCTCTTTTTCGGGATTTTCTCGTTTATTCCCCTTAGCTCGGCGGAGTGCCTCAGGGAAGGGGATGGTAGGGGCCTCCACAGATGGAGGACTAGGAATATGTCCCTGTGCCTGTGAGGAAGAGGGATCCACACAATCATCATCATGCAACACATATAGATCCGCAATGTGAACAGAAACCTTTTCTTTATTCATATTTTTGTTCTTTTTGTTGTTACCACAGTCCATAGATACAAAAGGTGGTAACATCACAGAGGGAGGCTTAACAAAAGTAGAAGTGGTGGCCTCAGCACTACCACCGGTCTTCGCGGCATCAACACCGCGCTCTGGTTCATCATCCAAAATGGTGGCATCAGCACCACCGTCTACATCATCATGAGCTGCGTCAGCACCGCTCCTCTGCTCATCTGGCGCTCCTGATCCTGCATCTGGTTGTCTCTCAGAAGAGGCGCCGCCGGCTGGCATCCTACCGCTCCTAGTAGTAACAAAATAAGCATCATGATAGGAATAAGACATGTCACTCAAATAATCACTAGGAGAAGTATCCTCTGTAAACTCTACCTGCTCAGACTTTCTTTTCAGATTGTTCGGGTTAGGTTCAATCTGAGCGGGTATGGCGGCCTTCCCTTTTATAATCTCCCTCATCTCCTGCCGGAATTCATCCATTTCTTGCCTGAAGGATGCTCGTTGTTCGGAGAGCAAGCGGGCAAGATCATCGAGAGCTGGGTTCTCAAAAGCGGGACCCTGAGAACCGGATGGTTGTCCCTGCTGGAAATGGGGCTGTTGCTGCTGCTGTGGTTGATACTGGGAGTGATGGGAATAAGACTGCTGAGGCTGCTGTCGCTGCCTCCATTATTGTCCCTGATAGGCGGGACGAGGGCCACTCTGATATTGCTACTGCTGGGCATACTGGGGCTGCTGGTGTTGCTGTTGCTGGCTGTTCTGATGTCCTTGAGCAGGGTTCTGCTGCTGGGAGGAGGAGCCACCGTTGCCCCAACGGAATCCGGGATGATCACGACGAATCCCGGGCTGAGGGTACCGGTCGTACCATATCCCATTAACTTCTATCAATGGGTCCTGCTCGAAGGAGGGTGGAGGAAGAATGGCCAGTGGCTGCTCCGGCTGATAGACCACCATCTGCGTATCCATAGATGGCGGTTGAGATGGATAGTACTGCAGCAAGGGAACTGGCTCTGCCTGAATGTGATTCACCTGGCGATATGAGGTAGATGCCTGGTTGGAATTGCTGCTACTCGGATCAGCACGTGATCTGGGAGGCTGTTGTGACTGAGTTTGTGCCTCCTGAATGCACAAGATCTGCATCTTCAGATAAATCATGGTCTTGGCAATCTGGTCCATCTGGGCCATGCCTTGCATCTGTTTCTTCTCGAGGATCTCGAGGCGGTCCAGCTTCTCACTAATGATGTCCATGTCGGCTGCGGCTGATTCAGCTTGGGCTGCGGCAGCTGACACTGTGTTGGGACCGGCATCGATGCGGGCGATCCTATGAAATGATCCCACTCCTTGCGGGGGCTTCTGCTGAGTGTAGACTCGGGCTTGGGCCATCACAGTAGAGTTTTCTGCCATGCCTTCGTAGATGGCCCAGACGTCGTCTTCTCCCTTGGAGAAATAAGACCCACCGCAAGAGGCTTTCATTAGCCCCTGCAGCTCCAGTGTCAGCCCACAGAAGAAACTTTGCACGAGATTGGGCTTGGAGATGTCATGATGTGGACACCGGTCGATGAGCTCTCTGAATCGATCCCAGGCTTCATGGAACTGTTCATTTGGGATCATGACGAAGTTACTGATCATGGCTCTGGCTGCATTGGTCCGGCCGAGAGGGTAGTACTTCTTCAAGTATGCGGTCTGGAGATCTGCCCATGTGTCGACGAATAGCCCTAGATGTTTGAGCCAGTATGCGACTCTATCAACCAAAGAGAATGGAAAGGCGATCATCTTGATGGTGTCCTCGGTCATCAACCGATCATGAATAGTGCTGCAAATCATCTCGAATTCCTGGAGGTGGAGGTGCGGCTCTTCGGTCGGCAACCCATGGAACTTGGGTAGAAGCTGGATAGTGTGGGGCTGAAGCTCGAAATCTCCGTGAATTGGCGGGAGTCTGATCCAACGGTGAGTAAGGGATGCAGCTGGGTTGTGCAACTCCCTCATGATGGCCTGTGGCGGTCGCTCAGCGTCTGGATCACCTCCTCCTGCATCTGGTCCTCCTCCTCCTCCACCGCCACCGCCCCCAGGTCGGTTCTCTCTCTCATCTGTGCTATCTCTCTCATCAGATCACCCATGAATGTTCCCTGGTCACGGATCTGTCTCTGCATGGTCTCCAGGGACGCTAACAAGGAGTTGTTGATGGCCACCTGATCAATCATGAATGGAGGGTGATCATGGTCATCTGGGTACTCGCCTCTGTCTGCCATTACTGGATTTTCTGAAAAAGCAAAAGAGGCCTTCTCAGGTGCTGTTGAATGAGCCGAACTCTGTGATGCACTGAATTCTGAAACAATTGGACTGAGAGAAGGAGAATGGGAAGGGTGGTCGAGGGGGAACAGGGTGGATGTGAACTCGGGCTCGGAGAGTGGACTCTCCGAGGTGTTCCTAGATGAATGAGGAGGAGTGCTGGATAGCGGTGCCGACAAGGTCGGCCTAAGAGATCTCCGTCTCATCATCTTGATTATTTTGGAAGAGCAGGGAAAATGCAAGAGAAGAAGAAGAGGGATGAGATGCAACAAAATCGCGCACAATTGTGCTGTGTTTTTGATCTTGACCTAAACAAATCTAGCAATCAAACACAAATCAGGGGTAAGTTCACCAACTCAACACGTGAAGCCGTGAAGGTTCGGCTTTTATCTTGTCAATTTTATCTTGATTCAGGAAGTTATCTTTTCACGAGTCCTTAGAACGCTATGCCTAAAGGAGAGAGAGTACTGCCGGAAGAGTATCCCGTACTTGTCCTCCTCCTGTGTAACCTGTAGCTTGCACTTTTTGAGGTCCTTGTAACCCTTCCTGGATCCCTACTCAGCCAAAGAATAAGAGAGGAAGCCAATAGGCGAAACCGATACTTCGGAACTCGCTCGCAACGGAATCACCCGTGAGCGTGCAAGAACCTACTCGGACGCGAGACGATGAGACAGACACCCCCGTGAAGGCGTGGCCTAGGCTCGATACTTCGGACGAGGTCGATGCTCTTCACAATAGAGAGTCACCAATGTTGACCAAGCCCTACTCGTCCACGTACGATAGAAGCGCCAATACTTCGGTAATCCAGGCGATACATAAGGCAGCCACAAGCTGGGATTTTGGCTCTAATCCTTACGAAGTGCTCACCTCACTTGGAAGGAGACCTTCCCATGAAACCTGAAAACAAGTGAGGGTGTTACTCTCCCCAATCAATGAATTCAATTACCAATTTTATTTTTGGTCAAGGTTTTCTTAGCAGTCCCTTTTTTAATTTTTTTGGTGTTATCGCTTCTTTTGAGTAGATTCAAACAAGCGCCTAACGATTTTTGTGTTTTCTTGATCCTACTTTGTCCAAAAACAGAGGGAGAATAGAGTCGGAAAAGCCGTGCAAGTCGACACAAAGATGGAAATCTCACCTTCGTGCCTAAATGATGGATGCAAAGTAAGAAGACTTACAACGAATCCCAGCTCTCTCCATGCAGGATGCAAAGCAGAATTTTATAAACCTAGTCTATATGCCGATATGCAATGCGGAAATCGTCCTAAGATAGGCAATTGCTAGCGTGAAGAACCACAAGTCAACCACCTATCGTCGATCCTAAGAGTCCGGTCTAGACCCTCCCCTCCTCTTCTCGACACATCGAGTTCAAGAGTAGCGCTTGATGGAGAGGGCTCGCGGCGCGGCGGATCTAAGAAAGGGGGCTAGCTGTTTAATTTTTAACTAAGTCCAAATACGAGCTATAGGTACATGCAAAGGTTATTAGTGTGTTTGGACCTAATTTAATCGATCAAGCAGGCCTAGATCTAAGGGCTCAATCCACAAAGAAAGTGAAAATGAAATCAAAACCGGCAAATGACAGCGGCAGAACACGATAAAAACTGCGGTGAGCCCCCGGGTGAACAAACACCCGGAAATTAGGCCCGGTAGTGTCCAAGAGTCCAAGTGTACCTGTATTATTACAAATTAATAAGTCACTCTCTCACAGAAATAAAGTGCAAGCTAAACTAATCACTCTCTCACTCCTCCTGCTCTCTCCTGCCGGCTTGACCTAAGAAGGTCGGCTCCGCTTCCCAAGGTTGCTTCGGGTCACCTAGGCGATCCGCCTTGCTCCGCGGTCCCTCGCAAGAAGACAAGAAAGGATGGTCAGAATAGCTCAATCAATATATGTATCAAAAGTGCAAGAGAGGTATCTGAAGCTATTGTAGACAACAATCACAAGCAAACAAAAATGTAAACTACTCGTTGTTGCTCCCCGGCAACGGCGCCATTTGATTTAGCCAAAATCAGGTGGTCGTAAGTTCAACACAAAGCGTGAACTCAGTCGGTGTGTTGACCACACTAAATCTGGACTAAAGTCAACAATTAACCCACACTAAAGATCAATAAATTAGAAATAATGTGGAGTTAAAATTTATTTTTAACTCTGCACAAATGGTGTATAGTGACAAGTATGCAGAGAGTTCGAACACAGGGAGCAAACAGGGTAATTCAAACAAATGTGCGTGAGTGAATGTGTGTGATGTCTACACTAAGCAAGCAAGCAAAGATGTTTTTGTGGGTTTTTAATTTTTATTTTTTTTATTTTTATTTAATTTTTAATTTTATATTTTGATTTTTAATTTTCTGATTTTTATATTTTATATTTTATACTTTTTTCCTTTTTTTATATTGGAATTCAAAAGCAATGTAATAAAAGATAAGATGAAATATTTATAAAAATGTGCAAAAATATCCAAAAATTCAGAAATAAAGAATTTTGTATTTTTAGGATTTTTTACCGTTTTTGTGATTTTTGGGAATTTTTCAAATGTTTTTGGTATTTTTAAATACTGAAATGAGGGAAAATAGTGGAAAATGTGCTGGCTGTAAGTAAAATGGGAATTAAAATTAGCAAACAACAATCAAAATTTTTCACACTATTCAAATAAAGAGAATAAAATAAAGAACAAACAGGAACTGAGTTTGTATTTTTTTGGAGTTTTCTAAGATTTTATATATTTTTTTGAAGTTTTTGAGTGTTTTTTAAATTTTTAGTATTTTTCTTTTGATATTTTTAGTGATTTTTGGACTGACACTAAAATAGGATAAAATAGACACTAGGTAAATTTTTTGGATTTTTTAGAGGTATTTTAATATTTTTTTGGCATTTTCTAAGCTAGACAGTAAACAAAGAGCATGTTTTTGATTTTTAATAAATGTGAAAATAAAATCAAAAACTAAAGTGATAGCGTCAAAGTACAAGTTAACAGGAGCTAAACCCTATTTTTGTGGAATTTTTGGACTTAAAATGATAATTCAAATAATTACAACAAGCATCCAATCAATAAAGAGGTCTGGCAGGGGTATTTATGCAATTTCTCAAACATCTAGGGGCAGACATGCAAATTTCCACAAATATTTGAACTGAATATTCGATTTATAGCTCCAAAATTCAATTACAAAAACCGCGTGGGTGTCGATGTAAATTACCCCCCAAGACGCGTGACTGGCACGCACCTGGCAGGGACCAAAATGCAATATTCCAAACTACCAGGGGGGTCGATGCAAAATATCCCAAAGTTTTACTCTATATTACAAAATCTTGGGACTAAACTGAAATAACTAAACCCCAGGGGGGTCCTTGCAAAAATCCCACCACCTCACGTGTACAGGTCAAGTGAGGTGACGTGGCGGAGGACCTGAATGTAAATAAAACTAAGTACCGGGGCTTACATGCAATTAACCCAAAGTTTTTAAACTACAGCTGGAAGTTTAAATACTAAACAGTAAATACAAAATGCGCGAGGGTTGATATGCAAAATACCCTCGACGCGTGATCCGACGGCGGCGAAGGAGCCACTTAGACACGTGGCGCGTTGAGGACGGCCGATGACGCTTCGCTTGGATGGCGGAGATTAGATCATCTGGAGACGATCGGACGGTGGATACGTGGCGCGATCCAACGGCAACTGTGCGATCTGGGGAAGCTCCTCGATCCAACGGTTGGAAGTCGATGACGAAGAACGACGTCGGTCGCCGGCGAGGGCGAACTTCGCCGCTCCAGATCTTCGTCCTCCGGCGATGTCTGGGCTTCAAAATGGACGAGGAGCTTCCTGGGGGCCTTCTCTTTCTCCTAGGGGCATCAAAAGGGCACGGCGACGGCCGTGGCGCTCACAGGTGATCGGCGGAGCTGGGGAGCTCGGCTGAGCTCCGGCGAGCAACAAAAACGCGCCCAGGCGCGAGTCCACGACCTTTGACTCTGCAAAAATATTTAAGAGGTCCAGGGCAAATTGCCTGGACCTTAGGTGGACCTAATCGAAGTGGACTAAAGGGCGAAAGGGGAGCTCGCCGGAGTTGCGCTCCGGCGAGCTATTCGATGACGTGATTAGGTGGATGATTGAGCGAGGGAAGAGGGGAGAAATGATCCTACGACTACCAGGAACAAAATGCGTGAAAGAAATGAGAGGGAAACGACCCTCGATGGCCGGAACCAGAGGGGATAGGGTACCTCGACGCCGACGGTTGGCGGAGGTGGTGGACACGCCTCGAGCCTTCCTCAACTCGCCTGATGGCAGGGCGGTGGAGCTGTCACCTCCGGCTACCCGAAAAGCACGAAAGCGAGGAGGATGGATTGTCCAAGAGGGTTCAAAATTCAATCGCAAGGTTGGGGGTTCCTCTTATTTGGTTTGACTCTGAGTTGCAGGGGTCCAAAGACCAAGAGAAATCTTGCGCCACAGTGATTCTTAGCCCGATGCAATCACATGGCGGGCAAGATGGATGGTAGGTGGAGAGATTTGCAGAAGAAGATATCACGAAAGGATGAAAGTTTATGCCTCGAAAAATCCGCAAATGTGGGGAGAAAACGAGGTGGTCAGAGTCTACAGGGGCTAGGTCACCTAGTTGACCGGGGTCAACTAGGGCTTGCACCTGGTTGGTCCACGTGGACCAAGCAGGAAAAACCCTGGAGAATTCTTTTATTAATTCAATTTAAAATATTAAATGGCCGAATTAAATTATGGTTATAAAATAAAAATATTAGTTATTTTATGTAGTATTTTATTCTGAACTTTAATTATTTTTATAAGGTGTATTTTTATAAGTTTACTTTATAGTCCTATATAGGTATAATACCTATGTATTTAAGTATTTAATTTTTATTTGTGTATTTTACTTTCATTATTTTTATTTATTATTTTCTAAAATTATAAAATACTTTTATATACACAAATATATTTTTAATTTATTTGTCTGGTATGTTTTGTATCTTTAATAAATTATAAGTATAGAAAGTATAAGTATACATACAGGTATAATACCTATGTATCGAATATGTTTGTATTTTATTTTGAGTTTTATTTACATTTTTATTCTGATTTTAATATTCACAATTATTATAAGTAATATTTGCAAAATTATAAAAATACAAAAATGAATAAATAATGAATAAAGAATAAATTGAATATTTTATTCAGTACAGGTATAAAATAGGGGTCCAAAACTCAACTTTCAAACCGTAGCTCCGCCAACTGCGAAACCACCACCATTGGATAGATTATTTTATTCTATATACAATTAAAGGTGAATATACTGCATTTGGAGTTGTCAGTTGTGAGATACAGGTCTGGGAAGTTGGGACTTTGGATTCTTATTTAGACCAAAACTTTTTATCTGTACATTATTTTTCAGTGAAATCAATTTTGTATTTTTCTATATAAAATTATCTACAACTTTCATGTACAAAGTTTCTTTATTAGATGTATAAACAGTGAAATCAAAAATAGGTCCCAAAATGAAGAAATAATGAATAAAAACTATAGGTATTTTATCTGTATTTCTGACCTTAACTCCCCCTACTTTATTCCTTGTCGACCTATTCATCAAGATGCCTAGGTCTCGGGGTTTCGGGTCATAAAATATTTACAATATTTTATTCTTTTTCTTTTCTTTTATTTATTCTATAATTTTGGCCTTAATTACAGTGATTTATGCACTAGATAGATGCATATGCATGAATGATAAGATGATGATTTTAATGCTATTTTCAAGCATTTGCTAGGGTTTTTGGTGCCAAAATGATATAATAAAGATGATAAATGTGGATTCATCATTGCACTTGAACTTAGAAGGGAATACCCCGCTTCTCGAGGAAAGAGTTGCTAGACCGAGGCATTAGAGTTACCAGGTTGAGGGAGGTTGTTTCTTTGTTACTTCTGAGGTGGGGAGCTACATATCACTTACACGGCATGGAAAGATTCATGGTCATTAGAGTTTGTGTATGTAGACTTGTTCTGATCTGGTTTATTGAGGAGTCTTGTCCATAGATTGTTGGAACTTAGAGGATGTTGAGTTTTAAGCTTAAGTCCAAATTAGGTTCCGACACATTAATAATCCCAAGATCTGATCGAGCTCCATAATTCAATTTAATGAAGGCAAGTTTAATAATCAACCTTAATCCATGTACATTCTCCTCTTTTTCTTTTTATTTCTTTCTTTTTCACTTCTT
This sequence comes from Ottelia alismoides, assembly GCA_037367405.1. NCBI lineage: Eukaryota > Viridiplantae > Streptophyta > Magnoliopsida > Alismatales > Hydrocharitaceae > Ottelia > Ottelia alismoides. The sequence continues at coordinate 321,174 of JAZKJV010000481.1, forward strand.
TTTCAAATAAGTGTTTGCTAACGGACTAGCAAAGTTAAGTATAGGGGGGTGATGAATACCCATTCATCACTCTTTATTCTTATATTTTAGCGACAAAAACCTTTGCAAATGCATGTATATGTCTGTAAATACAAATAATTATCAAAAGCATGTATTGTGTAAAAAGTAATAATTAGTATGTTTTTTGTGCAAAAATAAAAGAATAAAGAGAAAAAAGAAAAAGAGGGAAATATTTAGAATAAATATTGAGCAACCTAACCCAAGGGAGGGCTCAGCATGGGCCTGATCGTATAAAACCAGAGTAGAGGGAGATAGGGGCTCATGTTTGAAAATAGACCTGTAAATAAATAAATATATTTTCCTCTAAATAAAAAAAATAGAATAAAAATGGTTTGTATATACTGTATATATTTGTAAATATAAAAATCAAAACAAAAATAGAAAAATCAAAAAGAAAACAAAAACATCCACTGGTGCATATTCCCCATGTACATAGAACCACTCCTATATTTATTTCACCCAGTAAATAAATAAATTAAAATTCCAAAAATTTTGTAAATATTCTATCTAGTATGGTGTAAATAAATAAAATGAAAACAACAAAAATTAAAATAAAATAAAAAGAACAAAATTAAAAACCAAAAAGAATATTGTAAATATTCCTTGTATATAGATGTATATACCTATTCATTTCACTATCATATATAAAAAATAAAATAAAAATACCCTTTTATTCCTAATTTTATACTATAAATAAATAAAATATAAAATAGGAATAAAAATGCACAAAAATAACAAACTAAAAATAAAAAATCAACACCCTATATTGTATATGTACCTATATATAGCTATATAGTGTAAATACCTTATTTTTATTTTGAAAAATTAATTAAAAATCACCAAAAAATAGAAAGAATTAAAACAAAAATATTTCATGTTTTAAGTTTTTAATAAATCAGCCATTTGCTATTTTTAATTCAATTTCTAAACATTTTCCACGTGGCTGCTTCTCATTGGTCCATGGGGGAATGTTGACCCCCCGATCAACTCCCCCCTGTGGACCATTTCCCCCGGATCCGTTTCGCGGATCCAACCTCTCCCATTTATTCCATCCAGACCCGATCACCACACCGCTAAACCCAGGGTCCTAATCACTCTCATACAATCCGGGAACCTCGCCCGATCTTCAGCCTAGGGATCCGTGATCAATCGAGCCGGACCCGAGCCCTTCTTCCCAGACCTCCCACCTTATAAGAGCCGAGCTCCGCCACCTATTTTCTCATCTTTGGATCATTTGCTTTCCACCTAGTAACCTCCATCATCTTGGCGATAGTGACAGCTCGCCCCAGAGGGTGTTGCAGCGAGGAGGGAGCAAGGAGGCCATCGATCCGGCGAGCTTGTGCTGTCGTGCGCCGCTTGGAGGTAGCGCCAGAGCCTCGGACGCCGAAGGTCCTCGAGGCAAGGACCAGGAGCACCCCCTGCTCCTCCACAGTCAACTTCGCCCATTAGGTAGACCTATCTCTTTCCCTTGCTCTTTAATTTCTAGTTTGCCCCAAATCTCGCCGTCGCCGACCATCATCGATTCCGGCCACCCCCACCTTCCATTCGATCATCGGACCGCACCATCACACTCGCCTTCTTCCCACGCACGTTCTCCACCCCTCCATTCAACCCAGCTCGCACAGGAGCTGGGGTTTCGAGTTCCTTCGCCGTCGCATCGTCGGAGCTCGATCGCTCCGCCTCACCGACCACAGTCACCCATCCTAACGGGGTCGAGGCACTTTGCCCTCGACCCGCGAGTCTGCTGGTGTACTTTGCAGGAACATCCGAGCCCATCTGAGGGCTCGGACCATTCGGAGTAGCAGCTTGAGCTCCGTCGGCTCCGCCTGAGCTCCTCGGAGCTCCGTTGGGCCATCGGAGACCACCAGTCGACGCGAGAGTCCACAGAGCTTCTTCTCCGACCATCAGAGCCCCGCGAGGAGGCCGGGAGTGCACGTAGCGGGCCGGCGAAGGTCGCCGGCCATCAGTTCTTCCTCAACCTTCAGACACCGTTGGATCGTCCTCCAGCTCCAGATTCCATCCGAGTCATCCATTTCAGTTGCGCCACCACCGTCCGATACCTCTGAGGACTGATCTGGACCGCACCATCGGATGAAGAGGCACCCGTGATTCAGAGCCGTCAGATCTCCATGTCTCGTCTTCTCCTTCATCGATCGCCCGAAGGTTTAGCCACGGCGTACGAGGACCGTCAGATCTAGCACGTGGCTGCACCTCGACCGTTCGATCCGGCTTGCGTTTCAAGGTTCAAGGCGTCGATACTCTCACCCGTCAGAACTACTACGTGACGCCATCTCAGCCGTCGCATTAATAAAGGGGTAATTGTCCTCAGGCCCCTCTAGTTTTTGCTTTTACTAGTTAGTCCAGTAAATATTTTTAGTATTTTATTAGTGTTAGGTAAATTGCACATTAGACCTTATCTTTCCGGTTATTTGCATTTATACCCCTGCACATTGTGGACACGTGCTTCAACACGTGAGTTTTTGGTTTATTTGCAGTGAGGCCCTTATAGTTTACATATTTGCACCTATGCCCCTGTGCGTGATTTATTTGAGCATGTGCGTATATTAATGGGTAAATTAAACTAAGGTTCCTGGGCTTTTAATACTTGTTATTATTAGCCCAAAAACTTTATTTCTTTGCAATTAGATCCTTGTGTGCCACAGACACGCATCTCGCGCGTGACTTCTTGGGATTTTTGCACCGGACCACCTGGAAGTTTTGGTATTTACATACAGGTCCCTGTGCACTGTACCTTGGTTTTGATTTTGATAAAAATATCAAACTCACTACAAATTCAATGAAAATTGGATACATGTCTCCTGCCATGTTGTAAAATTTTCTAGAATTTTTGGGGACATTTTTGATTCCATTTACTATTTTTAAAAATTCAAAAACACGCATTTTCTTTACTGTATGATTTAAAAATTCACAAAAAATATTAAAATACCTCTAAAAATTACAAAAACAATAGCTACTGTGTATTTTATTTTGTTTGATTTTCTCACCAAGTTTGGTCATTTTTCAATATATAAAACTCATAAAAATTGAAAAACACCTAAAAATCTTTAAAAATTCTAATAATTAATCTAAAAATCCAAAAATAATAGTTCTGGTGCCTTAATTTTCCTTAGACTTTCTAGTTTATAGGAAAATTACCTCCAGGAGCTAAATAGGCCATTTTGCATTTTAAATTGGCCTTTTACTCCTGACTGGACAGTACCTTCATTTCCTTGCCTTCTTTTATTTTTAGAAAATTAAATAAAAATCAGAAAAATACCAAAAATTAACCAAAAACAGTAAAAATCATAAAATACATAAAACATTCTTATTTGAATTTTTGAGCAATTTTTGATGCATTAAATAATTGCTTGAAATTGGTTCCTTGCCTTGTTTTCTTATTTTCTTCATTAAATAAAAATCTAAAAAAATTAAAAACAATTAAAAATCCACCAAAACCCCTTGTATTTTATTTTATTCATTTTTAGACTACTTCGTAGGCCGCAAGGCCATCACGTGCTCCCTGAGTCCGACCCTGGTCGCTATACCAGGCTAATCCAATAGCCAGGACCGCTATCGTGTTTAATTGATTTTATCTAATTTTGGTGGTCTAAACTTATTTTTTCTTGATTGGCCGATTGATCTCTTGAGCGACTGAGGTCGCAACGACCTTTGTTATTTCTTCATCCTTAGTTGCTTGGGATTTTTTTTCGTGTCATCACTTAACTGCATCCTTTCAAACACATAGATAAAACTCCTTATGAACATTGGTTTAACAGAGCTTGGCCAAAGTTAAGATTAATGAAAATAAGAAGAGGAAGTTAGGTCTAAGACTGTGGACTCTGTTTTCATAGGATTCGTAGAAAATAGTAATTCCAATAGATTTCTAGTCATAAAAAATGATATCCAAGAAATCAGGGTCAACTCAATATTAGAGAATAAACCCGTAGATGCAGTATATTATGAAAGCATCTTTCCTCTCAAATCTTCTCTCCCTAAACAAGTTGGTGAAGGAAATTCAAATTCTCAAAATATTGAACCCCTTCAAGATATACCACAAATTATTGAAGAAGCAAAATCGTTAAACCAAGAAGTGGTTGAGCCCCTAATGACCTAGGTCGAGGTAAAAGGACTAGAATGGCTAAGAACTTTGGTCTTGATTTCTATACTCTCTGAGTAGAAGAAGATCTCAAGACCCATGATGAATCTATGAAATCAATATATCATAATTTATATAAGGAAACAATTGATAATGAAATAGAATCTATAATGAAAAACTGCATTTGGATTCTGACCGATCTTCCCTATGGTACAAGACTATTGGATGTAAGTGGGTTTTCAGAAAGAAGTTACGAGCGGATGGTTCCAAAGATAAGTTTAAGGCTAGACTTGTAGCCAAAGGATACAAACATAAAGAAGGTGTTGATTACTTTGACACTTATGCTCATGTAACAAAAATTACATCTATGTGTATTCTTGTCGCCTTAGCTATAAATCATAATCTCGAAATCCATCAAATGGAATCAAGACTGCTTTCCTAAACGGTGATCCTGAGGAAGATATTTATATGGATCAACCTGAAGGTTCGTAGTCCCTGGACAAGAACACAAGGTGTGTAGATTAGTAAAATATTTATATGGTTTGAAACAAGCACAAAAGCAGTGGAATGATAAATTTGATAAAATTATTTTATCTGTTGTCTTCACTGCTTATGAATCCGATAGATGCATTTATTCCAAGACCTCTGACAATGGCATTGCAATCATGTGCTTTTATGTTGATGACATCTTAATGTTTGGATCAAATTCAGCTATTATCTCTGAGACTAAATCTTTTCCTTGATAAAAACTTTGATATGAAAGATTTAGGAATAGTTGATGTTATACTTGGAATAAAATTGAGTAGATCTACTTCTGGCTACACTCTAAACCAGTCTCACTATGTAGAAAAGGTTTTGCATAGGTTTGATATGTACGGGAGTGTGCATGTTAGTACTCCATATGATCCTTCCTTGCATCTTAAGGCACATATCGTAATCCTATGGATCAATCTAGATAGACTCAAGTCATAGGAAGCTTAATGTATCTAGCCAAATGTTCTAGACCTGACATAGCATATGTTATCAATAGGTTGAGTAGGTACACTAGTTATACTAATGCTAACCATTGAAAGGCTTTGGTCAGAGTTTTTAGATACCTTATGGGTATTGTCGAAGACAATCTACAATACACTGATTTTCCAGTTGTATTAGAAAGCTACACGGATGCAAATTGGATTGCAGACTCTGATGAAACCAAGTCTACTAGTGGTTATGTGTTTCGTTCTGGTGGTGCGACAGTCTCTTAGAAATCCTCCAAACAAACTATTAGAGCAAGATCCGCAATGGAGGTTGAGTTTATAGCTTTGGATTTAGCTTGCTGTCAGGAAAACTGGCTGAGAAATCTTTTAATATATCTACCCATCATTTCAAAGCTTTTCCTCCTATCTCTGTTCATTGTGATAGTATACCTACCATAGATAACGCTAAACAATCCAAGGGTAACCCTGGAAAATGTTTTATGAATTGAGGTATGAAGAGGTGAGAGACTTCCTCAAGGTGTAATATATCTACCATTTGTGAAATATGTAGAGAATATTGTCGATCTTCTCACAAAGGATCTAGATAGAAAGCTAGTACTCAATGCATCGAGGGGACGGATCTTTTTCCCATTAGTTGAACACCATAGTGATAACCCAACCAATCCAAAATTGGAGATCCCATAAGGAACGGTTCAAAGGGACAACTAAGTTGTGTTAGTGTTCGATGGAAGTATAAACTTAGGAGGTTTACTCTTGACCTATCCCTATGGTGCATAGTGCTTCAGTGTTGTTTTGGTAGAGGAAAAGTTCTTCTCTTAATGGAGTCAAGCCATATATGGCAGGGTGTAGGACTGGACAATACACCCTTGGAGATTCCTACTATGTGAGTGTAACCCTAGGTCGGGGTTTATGTGAGTTGGGCATTCTCGCTAGAGCGCTCATGAAACAGATTCCCACGAAGGTTGTAATGCGCACACCGATATGAACATCCTCGTGCCCCTATCTATGTTTGCACGATTTATTGAAATCCGAATCAGAGAGTTTGGTTCAAGATATAGTTCACCACGTCTCTCCGGATGTAGATGAATCATTGCCATGCAAGGTTCAAAGCCATAAGCTACCTATGCTGAAAGACATAGTTCAATCGTATTTTATTTTTAGTTGACTTTTTCTTTACCATCATTCTTTAATTTTTCTTTTTTATTCTTTCTATAAAAAGGTTTATGAAATATGTGGGGGGATGTTGGATTTCCTTTGTATTTCAAAACTTCTCTACCTCTTTGGTATGTGTGAGCGGGCGTACGAGTTTAATTTAAAATATTATTTTCCATGATTTGTTTTAAGTCTACGCAATTTTAAATTTGCGCACAAGTAGCTAACCCAACAATGACCTCAGAAATAATACTCATTAAATCCATTTGAACAAACACCTTCCCTCTTTTGTATCCAGGTTCATACATCCGTTTTTGGCGTTAAACGGGTCTCCTCGGTAATGTTAGGTGCATCCAACGAGACCATAGGAATTCGTTATCACTTAATATCTTGATGGGAGATGAGCGACACTCTTTTGGCTCTTTGTTCATGGGCAGTTGATGAGCGACCAACCAACTAGGGTTAAGTATCGAGATAAATCAATGGTCATTGTGACCCCAATTAGTAAGCAAACTCAATCAAGAAGACTAAAACCACTAAATCAAACGAATCAAGCAATCACACAAAATGTAAGCGGTCTCGCTATTTATATTTACCTGGTATAGCAAACAGGGTCGAACACAAGGAGAACGGAAATGTACGAAGCAGTCAAATCTCAAAAATCAAACAACATATTTTTGATGGTTTTTAATTTTGCAAATTTTTATATTTTTAATGAAGAAGTAGAATCAACAAATAAGGGAATAAAGAAAATCAATGTAAAAATATTAATGTAAAAATCTCAAATTTTGCAAAATTTTGATGGTTTTTAACTTTTTCTTTGTCGTTAAATACCCTAAAGTCCTGGAGGTAATTTTATGGAAGAGTAGATAGAAAATGCTACACACAGGAACTTAAGTGATAATTTTTTGAGTGTTCTTGAATTTTACATGATTTTTATAAGTTTTCATGTCTTCTGTAATTTTTAGGGTGTTTATAAGGGTTTTAAATAAAAAATACTATTATAGATATAACACACAAAAACACACTAACATGATTTTTTTAGAATTTTTGAAACAATTTTCAAATTTTTATAGATTTTTAAAAATAGACATAACACTTTTTATTGGTTTTTTATTTTTCAAAAATATTAAATGCAACAAAATTAATCCACAAAAATCAATAAATTCTGCGTGTCAACATGAGTCAATAGTAATTTTTAGGATTTTTTTCGGGATTAATTTGATCTATTAAATTAAACAAGAGATAAGTAGTTTACAGGGACTTACGTGCGATCAAAGTAAACTTCTAGGGCAAATAATAACACAGGTATCAAGTATGGGGCCTAAGTTGCGAAAAATCCAAGCAAGCAAACACACATCATGTGAACGAGTCTCACAAGGGTATAAATGCAAATACTATAAATAAACATTCATTCCATAACAATGGCAAAGTCGAGGACAAGTATTACAAATAACCCATATACCACGTGGCATGTGTAGATGCCTGCGACTTCAAATAAATTGGACTAAATTGCAATACGAGGTCCAAAAGCATAGAAGTGCGAGGATAAAAGAGAAATACACCCTTTACAGGCTCGTGCAGGACACATGGGGACACGTGGCAAGCTCAGGCATAGGTGCTGACGTACGGGCCTGGTCTCCTGATGCTGCAGATCTGATGGGCATATAATGTCGGGGACATATGGTCGAATGGTGTCAGATCTAACTGTGGAAAAGTTGATACGGTCGGATGGCTGAGATGGAATCTGGCAGAGAGAGTGAATCCAACGACGGGGAGGAGGTCTGCAAGAACTCCTCCTGGGTGGACTTCGATCGAGCCAAAGTGGCGATACACTGACCCGATGGAAGGTCTGAAGGGTCCGACAGTGTTGTGAGAGGTTCTCGTGTCCGGTGGAATGCTCCGATGGTGTGATGATGACGGTCAGATGGGCATGGCGACGGGGAAAGACTTGGGGCAGCTCTGCTTGAGCACCTGGAGGACCAAATGGGTATGTTGCGCGAGCCAAAGCCTACAAAGGGTACCGTGCTCGAAGGCAAAACTTCGGTGACTTTTATTGAGCCCAAAATGAGATAAGCGGGGGTGAACAGAGCTTTGGGCTTCTGGCAAGGATGGTAGATGGAAACCCGAGCCTAATCTCACCCTGATGGCTGGGATTTTGGATGGTCAGACATGAAGGGGAGATGGGGTGTTCATCTAGGAGTTGATCTGTGCAGATGAGGTTGGGTGTTGGAGCTCCAACCAGATGGTCGGGGCTCGGATGCGGGCGACGGAGGAGGAATGAAAGAATGAATCAGAACGAGAGCTGCGGTGGATATAGGCGATACCTGAGGCTACTTACGTGCTCAGCAGGGTCAGGCGGAGGTGGGGAGTCGGGTCTTGGCCTCAACCTCGCTGCGGCGGGCGGGGAGGCTAAATGTGGCAAAGCTCTTCGGCCACGTGGTTGAGCTGTGGCTTTAGTCCACCAAACTCCAATCCAAAGGCGCCTCCAAGTTGTTGTCACTCGACTAGGGGTGTCAGGGGTAAAGGACAGGGCGAGGCACGAGCGGCGGTGCTAGAATGCGGATGAGAGCTTTTATAGCCAACTCCAGGAGACCGAAAAGATCAAGAGGGAGCATGTAAACCTAGGAATATCCACACCATCATAGGGATCCGTAAGGATCACGGATCCTAGGAGGAAGCTCGAGCGAGAAATCAAGGCAATAGGCGACTGGAGTTGGGCTGGGAAATGGGGAGAAGGAGGTCCGGCGAGAGGGATCGGGGTCTGACCTGACTAGAAGGAGGCATTGACCGGCGGTCAACGAAACTCCTGGACCAATCAGGAAATTCGAATGTACAAAATAATTGAAAAATAAAAAAAATAGCAAGTGAATTTAAAATAAAATGTGTATAAAATGAAAATTTTTGTTATATTGAATCTTTTTCTGTGATTTTTAGTTATTTTTATGAAAAAAAATTTATGTATATACGGTACATAGTATTATATACATGTATAGTATATATATGTATTATGTACTAATATTTTTATTATTTTATTTTTACATAAAATACCCTCATTTTATATTTTATTTATTTACAAACTAATTTTAGTACTGTAAAATTATTTTTATTTTTTATATATTAGTTAAATATTTATAATAAATAAAAAAATGTAATATGTACACAAGTGTTTTGTACAATGAATGGAGAATTTTTTATTTTGATATTTATTTATTTATTTTTGATTTCATAATATTTTTATATTATTTCTAACAATATATACAAGGGAGTAAAAATAATAATTTAATTTTATTTTCTTCAAAAATAAATATGTACAAATATAGGTAATATATACAATAGTTATTGAGCACTATCTCTCTCTTTACTTATTTTATTTTACGATCAGGTCAAGGCTTGACCTTCTCTTAGGGTTTGGTCACTTTGTATTTATTATAAATACATCATTCTTTTTCTTTCGCTTTATTCTTTTATTTTTGCCAAAAATGCATGCTAAATATGCAATATTAACTCAGGCATGAAATGTGCTCAGTTATTGTATTTACAAGAAATTACATGATATTTTACTGAGAAAAAGAGATAAAATAAAATGATAAAGAGTAAGAATCACAAATTCATCAGCAGATCGTATATATAAAGTATTGTAGTCTTAGCCTTTAAAATACAACACACAACACAACAGAAGCAGTCTATTCTCCACCCCCATATGCTCTCCACCACTTGTGCGAACATTGTGAAATCGTGTAGGCAGATTTTGTGCTTTTTTTCTACGACAATGAGAGCCAACGGATGTTCGATGATGCTCTTTTACTAGCACCGGGAGATAGCATCCAGCTGGGAGGTGAGTGAATCTGGGATCCAGGCCGCCATCGAGCTCATGCATAGGAGCGACAGATTCTATCTTCACGATAGTGTCTTTCGAAGTGCCTCTATTTCCCAGGCTAGATCTTTAAAAATAATATTTCTTTGTTGCTATCTTGATCGTATTTGCTTGCCAATCTTAAACCACAATATCTTTGCAAACAGTGCTAGAAAACTATAGTATTTTTTCAACACAGTCAACGTTGAGAAATTCAAGCAATGTTTAAACTTACTTTTGGAAATCATCTTTGCAAAAATATCAGATGGATTATCTGTTGCGACAACTGTCTTTACATTGGTCCTCTTCTCAAAGTGAATGAAGTGATACAAGACATAAATATCAAGTGTTTATCTCATGATGCACGTGATCTTTGGCTCGGTATATTGCACTAAAAGTGCCACATTATATCATAACCTCATCATGTTGTGGACCGATATCTATGATTGAACCATTCAGTCAAATGCCTTCTTTTGAAACCTATGTCAAATCCATATGCTATACCTTTCTTGTAGCCAAAGTAACTGATTATTGTAAAGTACCCTTCCAAGTAATCGCAGAACTCCCCGAAGTAAAGACATAGCATGTCAGCTATATCCTCCCATCAAAATGTGCAGTATAATTTGAATCTAAATATCTAGAAACCAAGCATTTTGCATCACTTTTTGGCTTATGGTCATTCATATCAAAAATTTCTTCAAGAAGAGGAAAACGTCATTATAGATTTTGTAATGGATTATGACCTTTTCATATCAAACGATCTTTTCTCGATGATGGAAGAGCAATTAGATTTTTATGATAGTGGTCCAACTAAAACATAGATATATTACTTTCAAATGGGTAGATGAGATCGGTTATATTGCAAGAACTACAAAGTAGTCATGGCAGAGAGCTTGACATCTGAACATCGTCTTTTGGTCACGGATGTGCAAATAAATGTGTTCCTGAAGAAAAGGATGTTCCCAAGTCCTTACTTCTGTTTTGATGCTTATATATTGATTAATCCTTAGATCAATTAGTTTTGATTATGTTTCTGTTGCAATTATGTCCTTGGGTTAGTTTTTTTGATAGCTTTTGTATTTGGTATCAAATTCAATGAAATTGGTCTGTTTCAAATCGTATTTGTATGCTCTATCTATTAATGCTCCTTCTGTTCTAATTCAATGTGTATATATTGATTGAATCACATAATCAAGTTCTTACTTCCGTTTCATTATTTAATTTACATTAGTCAATCTCTACTACAAAATTGCTATACAAATAGGCGAATTATTTCTTGTAACATGTACATCCTTAAGTCTAAAATCAATTAAATAAACATGATCAAACACGATTACATGTTCATATACTTGGGGACTTACATACGTTGTTTTCATTTTGATTATCACTCATTTAGCCTCTTAGTTGTGCTTTATTTGTAGAATAAAATCTCGTAGGCCAATTCATTATATTGGTGCAAACAATTCGAGAATTTTATATGACTTTTATGTGTATGTTTTGTGTTTCATATCATCCACTCTGTCTGATTATAATGTGCATATAAAAATATATATATATATATATATATATATATATATATATATATATATGCATGCACTTGCATTTTGATCCTTAATACATTAAATCATTTATAACAGATATTTAATCTACATTAGACAACTTAATCGATGCGTGCCCTCGTATGTGACTCCGGACTTATCTAGGTAAAAATTAATCCAAGTTCTCTTCCGGTCCCGATCTATTTGTAGTCAAGCCCTATCGGATTATTTAAATCATGCTTAAATCCCTACGTACTTGGGAATTTACACTAAAGCCCCTTGCGGCTTTATATATTGCATATAAGACCCATTTTGAACTTTCTTGTTGAGTTTAATTAGTTTTAATTAAATTTTCATTGCAACCATGTCTTGGATTAGTTATTTACTAACTTTTTTGTTTGGTATCCAAACTCGATCTATTAATGCTCTGTATGTTCTGATTTGATGCTTATATATTGATTAATTCACTTAACCAAGTCCTTACTTCTATTTCATTGTTTAATTTGCCATCAAATAATCTTACCTCTAGAATTGGTATACAAACTAGAAAATTATCCCTTGTAGAATGTATAATCTAATTAAGTGAGCCTGGAATCAATTGGAATCATTTATTACCTCTGACTGAACAAAATTACATTATCATTTATTTAGAGACATATATGTGATGATTTCCTTTTTTGGATTTATAGTAAATAGGTAAATAATAAACTTAAAATAGAAGAAGAAATATACACATATGAATTATTTCAACATATACAAAGTTACAATGAGTTTTTTTTGTTTTTTGATTTTATTGTATTTTAACTTTAATATAATTAATTAAAACACAAAGGAAAGAAACTAAATGAGTCAAAAATAAATTAAATAGAGTTATTTATGTACATAATATTGTAGGTTAAAATGATTCGATATATACCTTTGTACAATACATTCCTGAAGCCCATGTTTCATGTGTGAACTATGATTCTTTCAAATTCACATATGTTTTGTAGAGAATTTAACGTATATTAATTCAAATATATGTTTGGGTTCATAGGATGCTACATGGAGAATAAATGCAACTTTAAGATTTTTCCTCATATCTAGGGTTTCGGTTCATTCATCATACATAGAAGTTAGATTTTAGCATTATTTGTTTATTTAAGTAAGCATCATGTACATAATGGAGTTCATTTTGTATTATTTGGAGTAAAATGAATTCATTAGAAATAATTAAATTATGAACTATCTATAGTGGAATATATATATATATATATATGATTCAACTCATTTCTACGGCTTTTGTTTTGATTTATTTCTTTTAATAATCTAAAAGATATCCTATTCCAGCTCTTCCCGCTTAATTTATGTTCTGATTTCTTATTCTGGAACTAAAGTGGGAAGGGGAGAGGCAAGACCCAGGCCGACGTGAGTGAGTTCCTTCAACTTCTCTCACTTCTCGTTTCTCATTTATGAAAATCACATCAAAAAGCAGTGGAACCAACCATACTAACCACTCGAAAGGAATGGAACTACTGGAGAGTTGTCCGCAGGGGGAGGCAGGGAAATAGTAGACCCCGCAACATATCAATTCCAATGAGCCTTTCAATCTTGTACTTTTTGTAATTGATCATGGCTTCCTCTCTTTAAAACAAGGATCGCTTTCGGTTCTGTCCGTGCTTCAAACAATTGTGTCGTCTCCATATTATCATATTCCTAGAGTCCACGTTTAGCCCATTTTTGTTTTCATTTGTATTTTTCTAATTTATTTGTTTTGGGGGTATTTATTAGGCAGTTGTTCATGGATTCGAACCAAATTTATCGTATTAAGATGATGAATTACATACTCATCACCCTCTATACGTAAACTTCGTTGGTTCCCTATCAAGCACTTATTCATTGATCAAATAAAAGGAAAGAACATTGGGGAATATTGGGTAGAGTTCGTGATCATGATAACGTTGACAAGACTCAATTATCATGCTTTGAATTTTGAGTACTCGTCAAGGTCAAGTCCCGCTCAACACTTACCCAAAAAAACTCAAAATACATGATTCTAGGACTCTCTTGTTCTGTAATGCGATTAGTGGATATGACATTTAGTGCCAATTGCAGTGTGAGGTGTACAATCGATGTTCTCCCAAGGTCCTAACACGTACAACTAGTTTTATCAACCCAATCATCGACTCTAGTTTCATTTCCAAGATTCAACTCAATCAACCATCTCTTTAGCTACCATACACGAAATGTAAGCTTGAAAGGCTGTTAATGGAATGAGTGGAATTGTATCTTATTATTCTCTCATCTCATTAGACAAGGGATTACTCGGGTGACAAAACACACATATTGTGTATGTGTGTGTGTTCACACATCCCTCAAGGAGTTCAAACTGTCTGCACTTTTTTAGGGAATACGCCAAGGTGTGCACTTTCTTCAGGTTCTTTGGCATGCCCCAAGGCTTGTAGCACTTATGATGCATAATGCTTTTTTCGTACATGCTCTGCTCTTATTTGGTGGTCGTAGAAGTGGGAAGAGGTGATATTATGTCCTACTCCCTCGTTGTCCAATTGGACACTCAAAAGGTTGGGAGTGCTTCGATTTACTCAACTTTTTTGGGTAGAAAGTTTATGTTGTTTTGAGCTTTTCTGGATTTTTTTAGACATATAATGGATAGTGATCAGATCCTCATATCTTAGCAAGTTGGCACATGTTGATCCGTAATTTTTAGATTTTAAGCACTCATAGATACCTTGGAAGAATCAAGCTGGCACATGGAACCTAGTTTTAATAACATGTTGACAGTCAAGATTCATGAGGTGATTCAATGGTCCCTCCCATCCTCGGAATCATAAAATCATGTCTCAGTTTAAACTCTCGAATCATAGGTCCTTAGGCAAAGCCGTGACTCATCTCTAAGTACATGTAATCATGCAAGTGATATGCTGGTCATATTCAAGTTTTGACGTAGAGATTCTACACGTAATATCACATTATATCTTCAATACAGTTATTTTGATTAATTTTATGTCCTATGAAACTAATGAATAAAATGGATGGGACTCAAAGTTGACGGTTACTCCAAATCAAAAAACCTGATGTACAACAAGTTTTGTGTGCAGGTGCAAATGTCAAGAATAAACCTCATTTGGTGGATTTTTTGTAAAACTTGTACCTTTTTCAATGAGTTTTTAGCTTTTATTTTTTGGTGTACTCTTTATTTTATAATAAAATTTTATAAAAATAGTATTATGTAGAAGTGACAAATGGATTTTGCAAAATTTAAAAAATTACACAATATTATACATATTATACAAGTTTTTACACACATCCCTATATTTTTTAGTATTGTATACATAGAAATGGTCATATATACGAGTTTTGGGTAAAGTATATGGTCATATATAAGACGCCCCGTAAATTCAAATTGTGTTATGTCCTCATGTCACCAACAAAAAGAAAGACATAACTCATACCATGCATAAAGATGTGCAACAAACGGAAAGAATAGAAGTCGGCAGGTCCCTATACCTAGTCAATGGTCATATTAAGGGTAGAAAAAGACAAAAAACGAGTCGGTCGAGGGAACAAAATGAATGGTAGAGCAGGTATACACGACTAGCATCAGCCCCTATAAATAAGCTCCAATCAACCGAACTATTGCAATGAAGTCATGGCATGGGGGTCAATGGGATCAGAGAGGAATATACAAAAATAAAGAAAAATTACAATAATGTAGGGAATCTTCTGAGATGCAATGAATGTCAGCAAGACTTTCATGCATGTCAAGCTAAAATAACAAAGGAATCAAGAGACATGCATGAAAGAGATCTCCTCGACTTGGGATAGTAATGACCGTGAAATCCACCTCTTTAATTATTGATAAATTGTAATACAGGACGTTGAATCAGATCAACAAAAATCACAATCTTTGATATTGTGGAGAATTTTTACTTGGTAAGTATACCAAGGTCGAACACATGGAACAATGGTTTTTAGTTGCATGATTCTAAATTAATTCAAGTGATGAAATAGTTGATATATTAATCTATGGGCCAAAAAAATAAAATGAAAATAAAATAAATGCAATGTAAAGGAAGGAAAGTAAAGAAGACAATGAAGGTCATGATATATGATTTATACTTTTAATCCAATAAAAATATGATTAATTAGTCCTTAAAATTAATCGCATGTCAAAAGAGATTATTATAGAAATATTTATCATCTTAATTTGAGGTTGTATGCTAAAAGATCAATGAATCAATGGTCGTGTAAATGATGAGATCAATGATAAATTTCAAGAGGATCTAGTCTTCAAAATTCCATGAAATTTGCTCCTCAAATAAAATAAATTTTGATCACACAAAATGTCAGGGAAATAAACAATCAATCATCCTTAATTGAGCTTAATTAAACCCCCAATGATCACAGATCTCAGAGATATTCCAAGAGATAATTATGAGTCAAAACACCAACATAACGGGTCAGAGAAATTACTCATAAAAAGTGATCATACATTTGCCCTGCAAGGATTAATTCCTCAGTAATAATCAATAATAATCACAAGAGAATGATCAAATTTAAGTCTCCTCAATCGAGTCCCTACAGATTAAGTTGAATTTTCCTTAAAATAACATAACACAAATAAGTAGAATTTTAGCATGCATGGATACGAATAGATCCTTAAATAATATTCAACTTAAATTAAGCTTTGATATGTTCACAAAATATATAAATGATAGGGTATATGAATATCTTCAAAACGACATATTATGCATTAAAAACATAGTTCAAATAAGAAAGTAATGTCAAAATAAATTTCCAGGGACTAAATCACTATAAAAATGAAGTTAGTCCTTCTCAAAATGGTAATATAGGACGTATCTACACTTAATAAAACTTCGTGGGCCAAGTTTACAATTTACCCATGCGCACGTGTGGTCACGTGCTTGCTGATGGTGGGGATTTTTGTAGTTATGGTAAATAGCAGGGCCTCCTTGCAAAATCGCCCCCACCCCACATGCGACTCATGTATGGGGGAGCTATACGGCGGGGGAAGCATTCAGGCCTCTACAGAGGGTAGTGGTGGCAGCGGCCATGCAGTGGAGGTCTATCGACCTCTTGTGATGCACACCGGAGGGTGGTATCGACCGGATGTGGAGTGGGTGATGGTGGAGGAGGAGGTCGACATGGGTGTATTAAGTGGAATGAGGGCCTAAGGCAACTGATCTAGCTCGAGGGATGAGGTACAACTCACTTCGGAAGAGGCATGCCCGTCAAGGGCTCTCGTGGTAGAGGTGGAGGAGATCGAGCCGCAAGCAGAGCGAGGTCTCTGCGAAGGTGCAGGTGGTGAAGCGGAGCGGAGCTGTGCGTGTGGCGAAGGTGGTGGATGTATGACGGAGCCAAGGCATAGGCAAATCAATGGCGAGGTAGTGTTGATATGCGTTGGAGGGAGCGGTGGTGGCATGCAGGTGAAGGCGTATGGAAGATGCTATGGTTGAGCCGTAAAGGTGCTGAAGTTCGGTAGAGGAGAGGGAGACATTGTTGGGGGAGGGTCCACTAGAAGGATACGGAGAATCCTCAAGTGCATCGCGGAAGCGTGTTGATCGCATCGTATGCAATCGGAGCAACTAGTCGCACTAGTCGCTAGATGCGGCGGAAATTTAAAAAATTTAAATGTAAAGATGAAACCACATGATCACGAGAACACTTCTCGAATCGTTTCATCAAACCACAAAGTATAAGGAATACCTCTTGAATCGTGGTTGTGATCGCGGGATCCCAAACAAGAGATCCTCATGTCTCAAGTCCGATCCACGAAGAACGCACTTGCGGGCACGATGATGAGTCGCGTTCCTCCCGCAATCCTCGATGAAGATCCAAGCAATGGATCCCCTGATTTCGTCAAGCGAAATCCGTCGTATTCCTTTAGGGTAAGCAACTCCAAAGAAGAAGAAGATCCTTGAGTCGTCGAAGGCGAAGGCAAGATGCTCTCCTCTTCAATACACAAAGTGGACGGCCACTTGAAATTGAGAGAGAGAGGCTAGACGAGAATGAGAGAGAGAGAGTAGTAGTAGTCTTCTACAACTCTTGATTATGTACCGAGAAAGGCTAGGCTAGCCCTCCTTTTATATTAGTTTAGGATCCAATGGATCTCAATCCATGGGACACATATATCCAACAACCATGCTTGGTTTGTGTAATAATCAATGACTATGATTGTTGTTGGTTAAAACCAACAACATTTATTTATATTTAAATTAAATATATGTTGCAACATTATTGATTTGGCCGGAAATCGGTGCTCTTAAGTTCAACACAAAGCGTGAACTCAGTCGGTGTGTTGACCACACTAAATCCGGACTAAAGTCAACAAATAACCCACAAGCAAATCAAGCAATGAAAAACAGGTGTGAGTTAAAATTTATTTTTAACTCTGCACAAATGATGTATATGGGCAAGTATGCAGAGAGTTCGAACACAGGGAGCAAGCAGTGTAGTCCTAGCAAGAGCTAAGTGTGTGAGAGTGTGAGTGTCTACACTAAGCAAGCAAGCAAATAAATTTTTGTGGGTTTTTAAATTTTTAATTAATTTTTTTATTTAATTTTTAATTTTGTATTTTAATTTTTGATTTTCTGATTTTTATATTTTATATTTTATATTTTATATTTTTGTATTTTCTTTTTTCAATATTGGAAACTAAAGGAAATATAATACAAGGCAAAGTAAAATATTTATAAAAATGCACAAAAATACTCAAAAATTCAGAAAATAAATGTTTTTGGTATTTTTAGGGTTTTTTACTGTTTTTGAGATTTTTGGGGATTTTTCAAGATGTTTTTGGTATTTTTAAAAGCTGAAATAAGACAGAACAGTGCAAAATAGGCTGGCTGTGATAAAAATGGGATTCAAAAATAGAAACCAGTAGCAAAAATATTTCACACTATTTTTTAAAAAAAAAAGAACAAGATAAGGAAGAAACAGAAGCTGAGTTTGCAATTTTTAGGTTTTTCTACTATTTTATATATTTTTTTGAAGTTTTTGAGTGTTTTTAATTTTTTTAGTGTTTTTCTTTTGAGATTTTTAATGATTTTTGGACTGACACTAAAGTAGCATAAAATAGACACTAGGTGAATTTTTTGGAATTTTTAAAGGTGTTTTGATATTTTTTTGGTATTTTCTAAGCTAGACAGTGCACAAAATAGGTGTTTTTGATTTTTAATAAATACAAAATTAAAGTAAAATCAAAAACTAAAATATGGGCGTTAAAGTACACCTATCCAGAAACCTAATCCTATTTTTGTGAGATTTTTGGGGTTAAAATGATATTTTAAACAATTAAAACAAGGGTCCCAACATTAAACAGTACTGGCAAGGGCATAAATGCAATTTAAGAAACATCCAGGGACAACAATGCAATTTTCCACAAAAATATACCCGTTATATTTAACTTCTGGGATCAAAACGTAAATACAAGACCCGACTGGGCACGCCTACAAATTACCCACCAGGGCGCGTGACTTGCACGCGCCTGGGAGGGACTGAAACGCAATTTCACAAAAGTTTGGGGGTTAACATGCAAAATACCCAGAAATATTACACGTGCTCTGAAAGTTTTAGGGCTAAAACGAAATAAACAAAAGACCAAGGATACCTCTGCAAAATGCCCACACCTCACGTGAACTGGTCACGTGAGGTGACGTGGCGAGGGACCTAACTGCAAATAAAGAAAACCTAGGGGTCTCCTTGCAAATTTTACAAAATATTTAAACTACAGACGAAAGTTTATAGACTAATAAATAAATACAAAAATCACGAGGGTTGGGATGCAAAATACCCTCGCTCCGGGGCTCTGATGAGGACGCGTGGCACACATCCAACGGCTGGGACGACGGGAGACGATCCAACGGCTGGGCGCGCTTCACTTATCCACGTGGCAAGCTCTGGACGGCCGATGACGCTTCGAGGATCAGCGGCCGAGATTAGATCCTCCTGAGGTGATCTGACGGTCGAGGCCGAGGAAGATCCAACGGCCGCTGCTCAATCTGGAGCTCCTCCTCGATCGGACGACTGGGAAGAGGGTTGCAAGAACTGGGAAGAACGCCGGCGAAGGCGAGCTTCCCCGACCTCAATCTCCCTCCGCCGGTGACGAATGTGCTTCAAAATGACCGTGGAGGCTCCTGGGACGGTCCTCTATCTCCTGGGGGCGTTCAAAATCCACGGGGAAGCCCGTGGTGCTCTCGGGCAGCGGGCGGAGCTGGGAGGCTGCTGCTGCTCCGGCGAGCTCCAAAACTCGCCTCCAGGCGCTCGTGAAGTGGCTTGGACCTGCAAACAAAGTCAAGGGGTCCAGGGCAAAATGCCTGGACCCTCGAATGCCCTTGGGGATGGTCGAATCGAAATGGAGATGCACGGCTGGAGGTGCGCTCCGGCCAAGGTGCTTGATTGAGCGATTTAAGCGATGGATCTTGGAATTTTTTGGGGGTTTTTAAAGCCTAAGCTACCAGGAAGAAAATGCAATAAAGAAAAACACGGGTGGAGGCCCTCGATGGCCGGAGCCAGAGGAAAAAGGGGTACCTCGACGCCGGCACTTGGCGGAGGTGGTGGAGGCTCCCTCGACCTCATACGCCCTGGCTGAAAGGCTCGCGGCGAAGCTGTCACCTCCGGCAAGCGATTGGAGCACAAGAGAGGCGGAGAGGGGTGGACCAAGGGGGCTCAAATTTGATTTTAAAATGGAGGGGCGGTTTTATTTGGTTGACTCAGTGGCTGAGAAGCTCCAAAGATCGAGATTTCTGGGGTGATTCAGCGATCCACGCCCCCATGTAATCACTTGGCGGGATAGAGGGATGAACGAGGAGGGATTTTGCAGAAGGAATCAAATCGAAATGGTGCAAGTCCGCTCCTCGAAAAAAATGGAGAAGTTGGGTCAAAGATAGGGCTGTCAGAGGGTACAGGGTGGTAGGCCACCTAGTTGACCGAGGTCAACTAGGGTTTGCACCTGGTTGGTCCACGTGGACCAACCAGGAAAAAACCCTGTAAAAATCATTTATTAATTCAATTAAAAATAGTAAATGGCCGAATTAAATAAAAGTTATAAAATAAAAAATGTTCAAAATTTTATGTAGTATTTTATTCTGATTTTTATTTATTTTTATGACATATATTTTTACAAGTCACCTTTGTAACCCTATATAGGTATAATACCTATGTTCTTTTGATATTTTATTTTATTTTATGTATTTTTAATCTTATTATTTTTATTTAGTATTTTATAAAATTATAACATACTTTTATATGCATAAGTATATTTTTATTTTATTTTTATGAGATGTTTTGTATATTTAATAAAATACAAATGTATTCTATACAGGTATAAGTATATACAGTATACCTATGTATTGAATATATACAATTATTTTATTTTCTATTTTCCTTTACATTTTATTTCAATTTTAACGCACATATATAGTATAAGTAATATTTACAAAATTATAAAAATATGAAAATGAATAAATAATGAATAAAGAATAAATTGAATATTTTATTCAGTACAAGTGTACAATAAGGGTCCAAAAGTCAACTTTCAGACCGTAGCTCCGCCAAATGCGAAACCACCACCATTGGATAGATTATTTTATTCTATATACAATTAAAGGTGAGTACACTGCATTTGGAGTTGTCGTTTGTGAGATACGGGTCTGGGAAGTTGGGCTTTTGGATTCTTATTCAGACCATATCTTTTTATCTGTACCTTCTTTTTCTGTGAAATCAATTTTGTCCTTTTCTTTATGAAATTATCTACAACTTTCATGTACAAGGTTTCTTTATTTGATGTACAAAAAGTGGAACCAAAAATAGGTCCAAAAATAAATAAAGAATGAATAAAGGTATAGGTATTTTTGCTGTGATTCTGACCTTATCTCCCCCTACTTTATTCCTTGTCGACCTATTCATCACGATGCCTAGGTCTCGGGGATTTTAGGTCATAAAATATTTACAATATTTTATTCTTTTTCTTTTCTTTATTTATTCTATAATTTTGGCCTTAATTACAGTGTTTTATATACTATTGAAATGCATATGCATGGATGCTAAGATGATGGTTTTAATGCTATTTACAGGCATTTGCTAGGGTTTTCGGTGCCAAAATGATAGAATAAAGATGATGAAATGTGGATTCATCATCCCCCTATACTTTACCTTTGCTAGTCCCTAGCAAACACTTATGCAATAAGTGTAAAAAGAAAAGAAAGAAAAGAAAAAGAAGAACTTGGATTTTATTTGGTTATCAAACTTGTCTTCGCAAAATCAAAGTTTGGAGCTTAAATCGGACCTTTGGAAATTTTAGTGCGGGCGGAACCTTAGTGAGAACCGTGTTTGAAATCCAACAGTCCTTGAGAATCCCAAAACTCTGTCCAAGTCTCCTCAATAGCCAGGTCAGAAATACTTCAACTCATACGCAAACCCTTACGACTATGAATCTGACTTGTACAGTGTAAGTGATGGTGGCTCTCCCCAACTAGAATGACAAAGAAACTGACTTCTCCAGTACGACAACCCAATGATTCCCCAATCCAGCAACTCCATCCTCGAGGAGCGGGGTATTCCCTTCTAAGTTCAAGTGGCAACCAGCTCAAGAGGAGGGGGTGAAGAGAAGAATGGACGGTAGCCAGTGTAGCTACCTATCCTTGGATGCAAGACCAGTGTAGTCAAGTCATCCTGCTGCAGGCTCACATATTTGACTTTGGAACTCAAGCTTGCTTATTGACTTTGTACATACTTGCAGGCTTTTTATTTTTGTACATGCCTGAACACATTTTTTTTTTGAATACTATATACAGCAGCATTTACATCAGGAGTTTTTCCTCTTGAGCCAGTAGACTATCCCTCTTTTGAAGCTTTATCGCAACCCACAGCCTCCTGTCTTTAGACTTCCTAATCACTGGACGGGTTGGGGTGCACTTCCCTTCCTAGAGGAGGACAAATGTTTCCACTTGTGTGCGTCTCATACCGGCAAATCCAATCCCCTCACCACTCCAACTGAGTTGAGCCATGTGAAAGGTGCAGGTGTCCAAGTTAGGTCATTATCAACAAGAGTCGTACGTGCGCTCCGAAATACTCTACTTAGGCAGTCAAGAATCCATTGAACCAAGTCCCGTGATCCTCAAAGAATTAAGTCAACTAGACCTGAAGTACCTCAAACCCAGTTCCTATAAGGTTCCTGTTATTAGGTAGATTAGAAGGTCCAATCAAGCTCCAATCTCCGGATTTTACTTAGACTTGTTCAACTATCAAACTCAATCCGAAAAGTGCGAATGCTATGCAATGCAATGCAGAGAATATTTTTGTGATGCAATTTTCAAAGATTTTGAACTTTTTATGGATTTTTTTTTTTTGAAAATATGATGATGTATGCCAATGCAGATGCATTTTTTTTTGTATTTTTCAAAAAGATTTTTCAGATGTTTTTGGATTTTAATTTTGCAAATGTTTTTGGGAATTTTGAAAACAAAAGGTTTTGGCTAAAAACTAGGTGAAAACTATGTACACGGGAGTGCTTCTTTATAATTACAAAAAGTGGATTTTAAGAATTTACAAGGGTAAGTGATCAATTTTATACATATATACATAAGATGGATTTTGGTGTGATGTGTATATTCCTCAAACTTATTTGAAAACAATTTACACACAATTTTTGAAAACTATAGTCCAAAATAGTTTTTACAAACATTTTACACACATTTGAAAGTCATTTTGCAAAGGTTTTCAAAATAGTATATATAGGTTTTTCAAATCATTTTTGCAACCATTTTTCAAACCATTTGCAAATCATTTTCCAAAAATTTTATTTCACACAAAGAAAATAAGTTTTACAAACCACACATTTTTACACAGGTTGAAAACACGAAACAAAATATTTTCAAAATAGTTTTCAATAGATGTTCACAAAGGTTTTCAAACTATTTTTCAAACATTTTGCAAAAAACATTTTCACCTGATTTATTAATCAGTAAATACAAAAAGAATTTGAGGAATAACCACATCTTTTTATTAAGGATTTTTAATGAATTTTAAAGAATTTTTAGCCATATTATTAGGAAAGTACGAGTTATGGCTAAAGTATATACGCAGTATATACGACCCACCTATACTTAGCTTGAGCTATGTCCTCATAGATCGGAGAGAAAAGAGAAGACATAACTCGTACTAAGTATAGACAAGTCTAAAGAATGAATGGATGAATCAATGAATCAGAAGTTGACCGTCCCCCCTATACTTAGGATCGAATAATCCTAAGTATAACAGACTGTTCACAAAGCAGGGAGGGTCAAGGGTAGGAATGGACAGATCGTACTCAGATTGTCTCCCCCTATACTTAGGGTAAAATATCCCTAAGTATAGACAAGAAGAGGAGACAATGGAGAGGACCGAAAAGAATAGAAAAACTCGGGGTGCCAACCCCCCTATACTTAGGACAAAGTACGTCCTAAGTATGGAAAACTGTCTACAAGGGCGGCACCTTTTTGATAGATACAGAAAATAGAAAAGGAAAAGAAGAAAAGAAGAAAAGAAGAAAATAAATCAGCAGACAATAGAGTGATATAAACAGATGGATCTGTATAGCGGAAAAGAGCATTGATCACCATGTATGAGATGTAGATGATGAGAGTCAAAAGACACATCTCATACCAGAAGAATGGGGGCAACGTCAATGGTCGGTGGATCATGATCAAGATATAGTTTCAAGCGTTGACCATTGACGCGGAAGGTAGCGGAAGATGACGGTTCGGATATGTCGATGCTGCCATTGTCATGTACCTTCCTGACCACATACGGTCCTTTCCACTTGCTCTGCAATTTCCCTGGAAATAACTTCAGCCTGGAATCGAACAACCATACTCTCTGATCTGGCTCAAACTGTTTATGGCTGATATGCGAATCATGCCATGTCTTCACTTTCTCTTTGTACTGTAGGCTGTTGGAGAAGGTTGTATCTCTCAACTCCTCCAGGGCTGCCAATTCAGCTCTTCTTTGGTCTCCTATACTTTCTGGATCTAGAAGCAACTCAGTAACTACCCAAAAAGATTTGTGCTTGATCTCCACTGGCAAATGGCACGGCTTGCCATAAACGAGATGAAAGGGAGATGTCCCTAATGGATTCTTGAAAGATGTCCGATAGGCCCACAGGACCGAGTCCAAAAGTTGCGACCAATCTTTTCGGTCTGGGCGGACAACTTTCTGCAAGATAGTCTTTATCTCCCTGTTCGATATTTCGGCAAGACCATTAGTCTGAGGGTGATAAGGAGTGGCAACCCGATGGTCAATACCGAACTCGTCTGCAAGGGCCCTGACTTTGTCATTGATGAAATGAGACCCCCCGTCTGAAATCAAGACTCTAGGTACACCGAACCGTGAAATGATATTTTTCCTCAAAAATTTGCAAACGGTTTTAGCATCTGCGGCTCGGGCGGGGATGGCCTCAACCCATCGGCTGACATAGTCCACAGCGAGCAAAATATGCTCGAATCCCTGACTCTTAGGAAATGGGCCCATGAAATCAATCCCCCATGCATCAAAAACCTCACAGAAGTGAATGGGTTGCATGGGCATCATGTCTCTCTGTCCGCAGGTTCCCATTTTCTGACAGTCAGTACATCTCTTCACGAACTCATCAGAATCCTTGAAGAGAGTAGACCACCATAGGCCGGATTGAAGCACCTTCTGTGCTGTCCTTTTTCCTGAATGATGTCCTCCTGCCTCAAGCTTGTGGCAGTATGTGAGGACGCTATGCTGCTCTTCTTGAGGAATGCACCTCCTCCAGATACTATCCCCTCCTTCATGATAAAGGACGGGATCCTCCCAATGATAAAACTTGGCCTTAGCTAGGAAGGTCTCAAGTTTCTGCCTGGGCCAACCCTGAGGGACTGTCTTGGCAACAAGATAGTTTACAAAGTCGGCGTACCACGGGAGTGAGGTGACAGCCAAGATCGCCTCATCTGGGAATGTCTCAGTTATAGGTGCGCTGGGCTCAGATTCCTCAAGATTCTCCAATCTGGAGAGATGATCCGCCACCACATTCTTGACTCCAGGCTTATCCTTAATTTCAATATCAAATTCCTGGAGTAGAAGGATCCATCTGGTGAGACGTGCTTTGGCATCCTTCTTGGCCATTAAGTACCGGATGGCGGTGTGATCAGTGTATATTGTCACTCTAGATCCAAGAATATATGATCGATACTTATCAAGAGCAAAAACTACGGCCAGCATCTCTTTCTCAGTTACAGTGTAATTCCGCTGCGCGGCATCCAAAGTCCGGCTGGCGTAGTGAATGGCAAACGGTAAACCATCCCTCCTCTGTCCAAGCACAGCCCCAACGGCAAAATCTGAAGCATCCGTCATGATCTCGAATGGGAGAGACCAATCGGGTGGCTGAAGGACAGGAGCTGAGACAACCATGTTTTTGAGAGTCTCAAATGATTCAAGACACTTATCATTGACAATAAACTCGGTGTCTTTGGTCAGCAAGTCAGTTAACGGTCGGGCAATTCGACTGAAGTCCTGAATAAACCGTCGGTAGAAACCGACATGCCCCAGAAAAGACCGTAACTGACGCAGATTGGACGGTGGATTGAGTTTTCTGATGATGTCCACCTTAGCCGGATCGACCTCCATGCCCCTGTTGGAGACGATATGACCAAGGACCGTCCCTTGAGTCATCATGAAATGACTCTTCTCCCAGGATAAGACAAGATTGACCTCTATGCAGCGCTTCAGCACACGGTCTAGGCAGTCAAGACAAGCATCAAACCCGTCGCCATAGACCGAGAAGTCATCCATGAAGACCTCTAAACAGTCACCCACCATGTCCGAGAAGATGGACAACATGCACCTTTGGAATGTCGCCGGAGCGTTACATAGACCAAAGGGCATCCGTCTGAAAGCATAGGTCCCAAACGGACAGGTGAATGTCGTTTTCTCCTGGTCTTCGGGCGCAATTGCCACTTGATTATATCCAGAGTACCCATCAAGAAAACAGTAATGGCTCTTCCCGGCTAACCGCTCGATAATCTGATCAATAAATGGTAGCGGGAAGTGATCCTTCTTGGTGGCCTCATTCAATCGTCTGTAGTCCACACAGACCCTCCAAGAAGTTGGTACTCTGCTAGCGATCTCCTCTCCGGACTCATTGATAACTGTAGTGATACCCGTCTTCTTAGGTACCACATGGAGTGGACTAACCCATTTAGAGTCGGAGATGGGATAGATGAAATCAGCGCTCCACCACTTGGAAATTTCTTTCATGACTACGTCTCGAAGATTCGGGTTCAGCCGTCGTTGGAACTCACGCGACGGCTTAGCGTTATCTTCAAGATAGATGTGGTGAGAGCAAAGCTTTGGGCTCAGCCCCTGGAGATCAGCTATACTCCAACCGATTGCCTTGCGGTTTCTTTCAAGAACCTCCATCAGACGAGATTCTTGTTCTCCAGTCAAATCTGCTGAGATGATGACTGGGTGCATTTCTGGCTCTCCAGCAAGGAATCTGTACTTCATAGACTGCGGCAGAGGTTTTCTTTCAGGACAACTGGGAGGTGGCAGATCTGGCTTCTGATAAGTCTGTGTAAACGCAACCAAGTCTGCATGGGAGAACTCTCGCTCAGCATGAGTGTCTGACGAAGGGCGGCCTGCTGAATCATCAATACACTGCACTGGCTCGCACTCTGTCATGGCTGTCAGCTCAGAAGGAATCAGACAAGGCAAATAATCGTCAAATTCATCCCAATCAATGTCTGAATCCGAGGGATCAGAAGATGACGAGCAAGATCGAAACTCTTCGGCACCACTCATCACAACATTGTCAGCCTCAGAAATATCCTCATCCAGGAATGTGCTCTCCCGGCTCTCGACTGCCATGAGCTGTAGATAGAGTGAATCTGCAGGCAAGGCGAGGGTCGGTGCGGCGGGATCTTTCCAACTGAATTCATCATCGGACATCTCAAAGTCACAAACCTGGTGGATGTCTAGCTCTTCCTCTGTCAGCTGCTCTGCTTCGCTGGACTGCTCTGAGCATTCTGCCTCTCTGGCTCTGATTTCTTCGATCGTCTCTATTTGTATGGTTTCGCCCTCTACGCGAAAGCATACCTTCCCACTATCATGATCGGTCACCGCCTTGGCTGTGGCCAAGAATGGACGTCCGAGAATGATGGGGGCATCAGTTACCGACTCAGGGATCTCCATGTCCAACACAACGAAGTCCACGGGGAATTTCAGGCCCTGAATGGTAACGACCACGTCTTTCAATAACCCCTTTGGCCTCTTAATCGACCTATCAGCAAACTGAAGGACGGTTCTGCTTCGAAGAAGAGGGCCAAACTCGAACTGCTTGAGTAAGGCCGCCGGAAGGAGGTTAATTGAAGAGCCGCTGTCTAATAGAGTACAATCAAACTGCTGCTCTTGAATCTCGCATCTGACATAAGGAGCTCCTGCGTCTGGTCGCTTGGCTGGCAATGTTTTCTGAATGGCGCAGCAAGTGTTATGCGTGAGCATATGGATTTGATCTCTGTGCCTCTTCCTTCTTCGGACAGTAGTTGTTTCTTTCAGATTCTTCTTGAAGAAGGGAATATGCTCAAACGCTTCTCGTAGAGTCAGCTGAATATGAAATCTGTCAATCATCTCGTTGCCGAACTCTACCTGTTGGTTCTTTTTGGGATTTTCTTTTTTATTCCCCTTCGCACGGCGGAGTGCCTCAGGAAAGGGGATGGTGGTTGCCTCCTCAGATGGAGGACTAGGAAACGGTCCCTGTGCCTGTGAAGATGGAGAATCCACACAAATATCATCATGCAACACATATGGATCTGCAATTTGAACGGGAACCTTTCCTTTATTCATATTTTTGTTCTTTTTGTTACCACAGTCCATAGATACAAAATGTGGTAACACCACAGTGGAAGGCTCAACAAAAGTAGAGGTGGTGGCCTCAGTACCACCACCGGCACCTGCATCTGCGGCATCAGCACCGCTCCCTGGTTCTGCATCAAAAATGGTGGCATCAGCACCACCGTCTTCATCTGGTATCACGACGGCATCAGCACCGTCATCCTGGGCTCCATCATTGGTGGCATCAGCACCACCGTCTTCAACATCATCTGTTGCGGCATCAGTACCGCTCCTCTGCTCCTCTGGCGCTCCTGGTTCGGCTTCGGGTTGTCGCTCAGAAGAGGCGCCGCCGGCTGGCATCCTACCGCTCCTAGTAGTAACAAAATCAGCATCATGGTAGGAATAAGATATGTCACTCAAATAATCACTAGGAGAGGTGTCCTCTGTAAACTCTACCTGCTCAGATTTTCTTTTTAAATTATTAGGATTGGGTTCGATCTGAGCGGGTATGGCGGCCTTGCCTTTGATGATATCCCGCATCTCCTGTCGGAACTCATCCATTTCTTGCCTGAAAGATGCTCGCTGTTCAGATAGCAAGCGGGCAAGATCGTCAAGGGCTGGGTTCTCATAGGCTTGACCCCGAGAACCGGACGTCTGTCCCTGCTGGACATGGGGCTGCTGCTGCTGATATTGCTGGTGATACTGGGGGGGAGGCTGGGCATAAGAATGCTGAGGCGGCTGGCGCTGCCTCCACTGCTGTCCCTGATAGGCGGGACGAGGACCACTCTGATACTGCTGGGGCTGGTTGTACTGGGGCTGCTGGTGTTGTTGTTGTAGCTGGCTGCTCTGCTGTCCTTGAGGAGGAGGATGCTGTTGAGATGAGGAACCACCATTACCCCAACGGAATCCGGGGTGATCCCTGCGAATCGCTGGCTGGGGGTATCGGTCATACCAAATCCCGTTGACTTCCATCAACGGTTCCTGCTCAAAGGAAGGTGGAGGAAGAACTGCCAGTGGTTGCTCCGGCTGATAAACCACCATCTGAGTCTCCTGAGATGGCGGTTGCTCTGGGTGGTACTGCAACAACGGAACCGGCTCTGCCTGGATGTGATTCACCTGACGGTACGAGATAGAGCTCTGGTTGGGGTTGCTGCTGCTGGAAGCAACCTGTGACCTTGGAGGCTGTTGTGAATGGGTCTGCGCCTCCTGAATACAGAGAATTTGAGTTTTTAGGTCACTCATTGTCTTGGCGATCTGGTCCATCTGGGCCATGCCTTGGTTCTGCTTCTTTTCAAGGATCTCCATGCGGTCCAGTTTCTCACTGATGATCCCCATGTCGGCTGCTGCTGATTCAGCTTGGGCTGCGGCTACCGACGATGTATTGGGACCGGCATCGATGCGAGCGATCCTATGAAATGATCCGCCTCCTTGTGGTGGCTTTTGTTGGGTGTAGACACGGGCCTGAGTCATCACTGTAGAATTTTCTGCCATGCCCTCGTAGATAGCCCATACATCATCTTCACCCTTAGAAAAATAGGATCCACCACAAGAGGCGTTGACAAGCCCCTGCAGCTCCGGTGTCAGCCCGCAGAAGAAGCTCTGAACCAAATTGGGCTTGGATATATCATGATGTGGACACCGGTCGATGAGCTCTCTGAATCGATCCCAAGCTTCATGAAATTGTTCATTTGGGATCATGACAAAATTGCTAATCATAGCTCTAGCTGCATTGGTCCGGCCGAGAGGATAGTATTTCTTCAAAAATGCGGTCCGGAGATCTACCCAAGTGTCAACGAATTGCCCAAGATGCTTGAGCCAATATGCGGCTCTATCAGCCAAAGAGAATGGAAAGGCAATCATCTTGATTTGTGTCCTCGGTTATCAACCGATCATGGATGGTGCTGCATATCATTTCGAACTCTTGGAGATGGAGGTGCGGCTCTTCGGTCGGCAACCCATGGAACTTGGGTAACATCTGAATTGTGTTGTGCCGAAGCTCGAAGTCTCCATGGATAGGTGGGAGTCGAATCCATCGGTGAGTGAGGGATGAAGCTGGGTTATGCAATTCCTCATGATGGTCTGTGGCGGTCGCTCACCGTCTGGGTCTGCTCCTCCTGCATCGGGTCCTCCTCCTTCTCCGCCGCCACCGCCCCCAGGTCGGTTTTTCTCTCATCTGAGCAATTTCCCTCATAAGGTTACCCATGAATGTACCCTGGTCACGAATCTGTCTCTGCATAGTCTCCAGGGATGCTAACAAGGAATTGTTGATGGCTGCTTGATCCAAATAGGAACGGAGGGTGCTCATGATCTTCTTCATGCTCGCCTCTGTCTGCCATGGCTGGATGTTCTGAAAATGCAAAGAGGCCATTTCAGGTGCTGTAGAATGGGCCGAACTCTGTGATGCACTGAATTCTGACACAATTGGACTGAGGGAAGGAGAATGGGAATGGTGGTCGAGGGGAACAGGGTGGAATGTAAACTCAGGCTCGGAGAGCGGACTTCTCCGAGGTATTCTAGATGAATAGGGAGGAGTGCGGGATAGCGGTGCCGACAGGGTCGCCTAAGAGATCTCCGTCCCATCATCTTGATTATTGAGAAGAGTGGGGATAATGCAAGAGAAGAAGAAGAAGATGATCTGCAACAAAATTGTGCACAATTGTGCGATGTTTTGATCTTGACCTTAAATAAATCTAGAAATCAAACACAAAGCAAGGGTGGATTTACCAACTCAACTCGTGAAGCCGTGAAAGTTCGGCTTTTATCTTTTCAGTTTTAGCTTGATTCAGGAATTTATCTTTTAACGAGTCCTTAGAACGCTACGCCTATAGGAGAGAGAGTACTGCCGGAAAAGTATCCCGTACTTGTCCTCCTCCTGTGTAACCTGTAGCTTGTGCAGTTGAGGTCCTTGTAACCCTTCCTGGATCCCTACTCAGCCAAAGAATAAGAGAGGAAGCCAATAGGCGAAACCGATACTTCGGATCTCGCTCGCACGGAATCACCCGTGAGCGTGCAAGAACCTACTCGGACGCAGCCGGTGAGACAGACACCCCCGTGAAGGCGTGGCCTATGCTCGATACTTCGGACGAGGTCGATGCTCACACAATAGTGAGTCACCAATGGTGACCAAGCCCTACTCGACTACGTACGATAGAAGCGCCAATACTTCGGTAATCCAGGCGATACACAAGGCAGCCACAAGCTGGGTTTTTGGCTCTAATCCTTACGAAGCGCTCACCTCACTTGGAAGGAAACCTTCCCATGCAACCTGAATACAAGTGAGGGTATTACTCACCCCAAGCATGAATCCAATTACCTTTTTTTATTTTGGTCAAGTTTTCTTAGCAGTCCCTTTTTTAATTTTTTGGTGTTATCGCTTCTTTTGAGTCAATTTCAAACAAGCGCCTAACGTTTTTTGTATTTTTCTTTTTGGGTCCTACTTTGTCCAAAAACAGAGGGAGAAAAAGAGTCGGAAAAGCCGTGCAAGTCGGCACAAAGATGGAATCTCACCTTTGTGCTTAAATGATGCGTGCAAAGTAAGAAGACTTACAGTGAATCCCAGCTCTCTCCATGCGGGATGCAAAGCAGAAATTTTAAACCTATACTATATGCCGATATGCACACGGAAAGCGTCCTAGATTAGGCAACTGCTAGCGTGAAGAATCACAAGTTAATTATCAACTCCCAATCCGAGTGTCCGGTCTTGGCTCACCCCTCCTCTTCTCGACACACTCGAGTTCAGGAGTAGCGCTTGATGGGGCTCGCTCGCGGCGCGTGGATCAAAAGTGGATAACCAACTGTTTAATTAGTCTAAGTCCAAAACGTATCTATAGGAACATGCAAAGATTGTTAGGTGTTTGGACCTATTCTACTCGAGTCAAGCAGGACCTAGATCTAGGAGCTCAATCCACAAAAGAAAATGAAAAATAAACACAAAACCGGAAAATGACAAGCGGTCAAAACAAATAAAATCCGCGGTGAGCCCCCGGGTGAACAAACACCCGA